>CM031234.1:15572007-15907717 GCA_018340775.1 Taxus wallichiana var. yunnanensis
AGGATGTTGATAGCTTATTTTTATTTCTTCAAGATTTGTCAAGTCACCCCACTCTTTTGGGGACCCTTGTGTTGTTTTAATTAGTTTGATTAATGTTCTTTTGATTTAAGTTTATTGCCATGTTTGCCAACTTTCTTACTTTCCTTTTGGACATACAAGTGGCTTCATAAGTTGTCACTTTCCTTTTTGGTAAATTTTGGATTTATCCTTATGGGTCAATTTTGGAAGTATATAGGACAAGTATTCTTATTTCCACTCTTAAATCTTGTCTTTACACCTACCCATGGGGTAGGTGATTTTTTTTACTTCTTTGGCCACTTGGGTGCTCAAAAAGTGCTCTCATCATCACCTTGAAATTCATGCCAACAAGAAATGACTTTTTTTTTAAGTGCATGTAAAAGACTTTATTAATTTGTAAGAGTTGTCTTTGAAGTAATTATATTAATAGTTGGTGATTGAAAGTGGGTTGAGCATAAATCTTAAAGATGTGATCTTGATTGTGTGCCTTGATTGTAGTGTTTTGATTTTGGAGGTTACTTGTGAAAAAATTTAAAAAATCATGATTAGTATAAGAAAAGCGATTGGAGGCCATGTGATATGTAAGAGTTGTTTGCTTGTATTGGGGATGAGTTTTACCAAGTGGAAAAATACTATTAGTTTCTCATTTTGGGCATTGTTTCTATTTAAGTAGATTTATGATCTTATTTTGGGGTTATTCTTTTGGTTTTTAGTTCTTTAGTTCTTATTTTTATTCCATTAGTGGATTTTCTATCACATCCCTCATTTTCATTCTATTGTGCTACAAGAATAAGTTGTAATATAGAAAGTGGTTTACGAAGGCAAGGGGATAAACATTGTTGCTTAGCTGAGTTTACAATTATACGTACGTACGTATATCCTGAAAAGGATATATATATTCTTATTCATATTTAGATGCCCAATTGTGTAACAACACTTTTTGTCAAGCATTCGTGGAGTACTTGACATTTATAACTTATTTTGTTGTACTTGGTTGTATGAATTTACTTTACCTTGTTGTGTGCGATGATTTCATAACATTGGTATGTTATTATGTTGATGTACCTATTTATGTGACTCTATTTTATCTTTCTTGCTGAAGTTAATGTTTTGCTAAAGTTAGTAAATTTGTGGCATGGTTGTAATTGTATTATTTCGGTATTGAGAAATAATTATAACTATTTTATGTTACTAACCTTCTTGTGTTATTACACGGTCTTAGACCGCATAGCATTAAAAAATATCTTTAATACAGTGTTGATAATGTTTTAATACGCGATAAGGAAAAAAATTATTCTCATAATCTGCTTACCAATTAAATGTGTTTTGATTATAATGGTAATCAACCTCTGACTATATCATTTATCAACGATTACACTAATGTGAAATTTTAGTGGGTTTAATACCCTTAAGGCATTGATCTAATTATTATAACAAGTGTTGAAATTTTTATAAATTTGTTATCATTGGAATGGACATGAACCATGTAATGATGGTAGGAATGCCAACTATTTGTTAAAGTTAAGGTAAATATTACTATAGTTGTTTATAAAAAAGATTGAAGACCCATGTCATATTTTGAATTGTTTTTAATGACTTTTGACCCATATCTTACATAGTGTTTTATTTTATAAGGTTGAATGGACCACACCATGAATTGAATGGAAAATTGAATGTTGTTGATTTAAAGTCTTGGACTGAATGTTTACGCCATGCATGTGTTTATTGGAAAACCTTTGGATATTTGAGTTGATTCTTAGACATAGTCCATACAATGCAAAATTGGTTATTATTGTTTTATTGGTAAAACTTTGCTGCTCGTAAATTCCATGCAAATGGGAGGGAAACAAGGCTTTAGGCGGTGGCATGTTTTTGACCCACTACATGGCACCTACCAAAACTAATGGCAATTAATGAGGTACATTGCTCTTGGAAACTATGAAGCTTGTTAAGGAAGCTAACGCATGCAACTTAGGTTCATTTTTATTTTGTGAGTTTTTTTTTGGCTTGAGCTTCCCTTTGACGAGTTGGGCATGACAATTGAGTGTCGAGTTCTATTGATATTTTTGTGGAAGCATTAATGGCATTTCTAGCTAAAAATTGTGGCATTATTTTTTAATCAATAAACAATGCTGGGTTAAATAGAGTTGTGGAGGTTTTGGAGGTTTATTGTTTTGGTTTTCGGAGTTTACTTGATCGAACTCGTGGTTATTTTTGTGAGAAAGGTTAGTGGGAAAAAGTTTAGATGTCTCATCCATTATAGGCATGGATTATAAACCCTTTCTCTTGTTTTTTCATTTTGAATCTGTTGGATAATCTTGAGAATTTTATTACTTGTTCTGTGTGATCTCATTTTACTTAACAATATGATGGGAAAATACATAAAAACCATCCTAATCTATTTTTCTCATTTGGGTATTTTTGAAATAAGGATTAGGATGAGATTCCATAAACTAGGTATCTTCAAAAGGGCATTTGAAACAAGATATAGCCTCTTTAGTGATTGTTATTTTTTATTGCAAACTTTATTTTGTGGGTTAGATGTTTTGGGTTATTGATCAAGCTTGAGTTTATAATCAAATCCTCCTTTACAGGTGGTATTTGTGTTTGCATTTTGTTTGAGGAATTAGTGTCTAAACTATTGTTTGAGCGTGTTGAGACTTCGTGCATGTTTGATTGATTGCACACATTTAGTAAAAGTAAAGAGGATTTGATTTTGTCCAAGTGTGTTTTCAGATTCATTATGGATATGATTTCTTAGTAGAAAAGAAATAAGGTCGAATATTCATAGGCATCGAGTTGTAAAATTAAGGCTTGATTTTCTTCTTTCTAGTGCTTGTATAATTTTTATACATTTTCAAAATATGGGTTAATTTTTGTGAAACAACAATGGTATTTTGTTAGAGTGAGGAAATTTATTGTACTCCCTTTAAATGAGTTGTATGACATATGTTGATATGGTCTATGAGTAAGTCAATGTGAAAGGAGTATAAATGTTTCTATTTCCTTTATTGTTATACTTGCAAGCTTAACTCAGTTGAATTCGATTAAGAAGTTGGGTCTTGGTAGTACTCTTGCTGAAAATTTGTGTTTATACATGGTTAACAATTTATAGTTTTCTTCTTTGAGTTGATAGTAATAGAATATGATGTAACTTGATTGGTAGGAATATCTAGTAAGTTAAAAGGGAACAAAAGTATCTCCCCTACATTGTTTGTTCTGTACACTTCTAGGCTCGGATTTACTCAATGTTTAAGTGTAGATATTACGAACCTTTCTATTAAATGTTTCCTTGGGAAGGGTTGTCAAAACAACAATTTCGTATCTATTTGATAAAATATTTACTTGTTGGGGATGTTATTTTGATTGAAGAAAAAGTTGTGTTTTTAGGCTATCCATGACATTAAGTTATTTCCTTTATTATATAATATAATGTTAAAATGAGACATTGTTGACTGTGGAAATATGAAAAGATAATTGCATATCATTTTTCCATTATGGGTTTAAGTGGGATATTAGTCAACGATTATTTTGAGAAATAAACTTGAATTTTGCATACAAGTGCTATTAAAAATTCAAGCAATAATGATGAGGGTTGAATATATTTTAGAATACAAATGGTATAGATTAATAGTTTTATGAAAGAGTATGTTGTTCTAGATTTTGTTGAGATGAAGTTGAAATGAAGTAGATATTGTCTAGACATAAAGATATTTACTTGATGATTTGTAAGGTTGTTGTTGATGGAAACATTGTATGCATCCTTAGATCACTTCATTGGTTGTTGTTATGTTTACTTAATAAATTACATGTGAAATTTTAATAGTATCATAAGTCAAACTTTTGATGTTCAATTGATTCGTAATTTAATAGCTTGAATAAGAGTTTTCAATCCATGCCAATTCTATGAACTGACCATGTATATTATTTTATTTTATCCTACAAATTTAAAGGCGAGATAATTAATACGAAGTTATTAATTAGATCATTTTCACATGTGTTCAACATGTGTCGATTGTAATTATCGACTCATATATTGATTATGTTTGAACATCCGATTATGGGTCATTATATTTATTGAAAAGTGAAACACAATTTCACATATTTTCATAAGGCAATTTGCCTAATGTACAATCTAAAATTATTGTAATATTTTATAATATAAGGATTCATCCTTATTGAGTTTAAATAAATACATTTATATCTCATATGTTTTTTATGAATGATTTATGTTGTTTTTAATAATGGTATGTACTTTTGAAATTGATTACAAAATTGTACTTGTTGTAATGATATGATTGTACTTTACGACAATTATTATCCTTAATTAAAAATGGAAATTAATACAACTATATGTATGACATCATCATTAATATGTTTAATAAAAGAGAATTAATAAAGAAATGTTGTTATGACAGCAGTGATACGAAGTTATGAAATAATGACATTTCATCTTAAACTTAGTTGTAATGAGATTAATTAAATAATTAATCCATTATGTAGTACAACTATAAATCATTACAATAATGATAGTTGTACCTTCACAACATTAACATACTATGAACGACATATTAATGTCATAATAGTAGAAGTGTTATACTTTAAACTATGAATTAAGATGATAACAAGTATAATGTGATTAATACATTTATGATTATCGTCAATCTTAATCAGATCAAGTACTTAAAGGTTAATATCTCTTTCTTAAAGGGATACTTAAATGTTAGCTAACTAAAATTGTGGAATTAACGATACAAACAATGGGATTGGATCGTAGTAAAGGTGAAAGGACATGGTTAGACTAAATATATTCCTAACAATGAAAACAATATAGCAACACTACGGGTTACGATACTTTGTAAGATAGTAACTAGTTAAGTTATTATAGACCTTGTCATTAAACATATAACTTGACTTAGTCTCAAAACGATGAATTCTACCTTGTAATAAGATAATATGTATTATGAAAGCGTGGACTCTAAGTCTCGCCTATCCATTTGATTGAACTCTATCTGTACCACCTTAGGATGGCTACGGGAAGGGTAATAATTATTTAATGACAAATGTCATTAAGTAATCATTATATTTCCCATAGGGGTCCTAAGTTGGGACTAATAGCGTACTCTTGAGTTGAGAGGCGAGACCTAGATTCTAGGACTTCTTAATACAAGAAATTAGAATTCTAATTAACAAAATGTGATCAAATAACCATGTAAAGATGAATGTACGGTGATGGGACACGTTTTTTTTGTCTTACGAATTGAGCCTGTAAAACATAGCTTGAAAACTTTGGCCTAAGTAGTGTACTAGTTGAATACACTGTTAGTTCATCAAGTTCATATCTAACTGTTTGAGATGTCGGATGAAAATCAGTTGACTGATTTTCATGTAGACACTTAGGAATTGCACTAGTTCTCATACCGAATGAAAAGGTTAACCAACTACATACAAGTTATGCACACTCGGTTAGAGTGATGATAAAGGGGATTAGGTAGATCTAATTGACCTTTACAGTTGCACATGGTTATGTTGTTATTAGATGGATTGTAAACTATATTTTATGTTGGATTATAATTGTTTTTAAGTTAAAATAATTGAATGCATTTAATGGGTTTGTTTTAAAAAGGAAAAAATCCCTTAATTTGGAGTAATTATAACATGGGTGTTACTGATTTCTATCATGTAATTTTAGTATTTTTACTTTGGAAAAATTGTGGAGCTTGCTTTTGGAGTGGAATATTTGTATTTGAGTCTTGTAATATAGATAAAAGATAGATAATCCTCCAAAATTATTGTTTATAATATGTATTTTCTAGCTCTCTTTCTCTTAAAAGAAAAAAAAAGATTACTTAAACCCTTATTTTTACTCTTACATTATTTTGAGTCATTCTACTTGATCCTTTAGCATTCTTTACTATTTAATGAGATAATGGTGTTGTGATCTCCTTTTTTCACCCATTATGGGGCATGAAATAGTAATATGAATACGAGGATGAGAATGTATCGCCATGTCAATGGAGGGAAAATGGATTTTCCTTGTTTTGAATGGAGGGATAAGTTTTTGTTTTAATAGTTGACATAGAGGAATCAAGGGAATGCATGGATTTCCTTTGTGGAGGTGTTGTCCCCTAAATTTTCCTTCTTTTTCCAAGTCTGGACTTAGAATTTTTAAGTTTTTACCCTTTGAAAATGGTCCAGTCTAAGTATTTTGAAATCTAGCACTTCCCAAGGGATTAAGGATTCTTAGAAACACATCCATCAGATGGTAAATTTCTTCCCCTTTCCAAAAAGGTAAAGAAGTTGTTCTAACTCCTTGTTTTGTGTAAGATATGGCTCGATGGACTTAGGTTATTTTTTTTTTGCCCAAGGCGGACTAGTGGGGTTGAGGAGGTTTCTTGGTCACTTTTCCTTTAAAAAAAAAAAAGGTGTAAATGGTGATGGTGGATCCGTGAGCTTGAGCCAGGCGGAGAAAATAATGAAGTTTGAACTGAGCAATCAAATTGTGCCACGTGTACACGGGAGTGCGGGCCAATGAGAGAATGTTGCGACTTTGAACCTTTTTCTAACAAAGGTTCAAAATGTTCTAAATGGAGCCACGACCCTGTATCCAATCCAAAGGCACCATGTATGCATGTTGAAAATTCAAACTAGGCAGTGGAGGAAATTGTTCCAAATTGCTGAATTCTAAAAAAGTCGTGAAACGAAGGGAGCTCACCTGTGGCTGCTCTAATCACTTTCTGCCATGTGGATGGCTCATATTTAAAGGTGCAAAAGATAAATCTAATGGCCCACATTCAATCTGGAAAGTTTGTAACCATTTTAATTATTAAATTCTCGACATTTCCCACCATGACTGGTTTTTCTGCAAAAGAAGGATCTGAAACGGTGCCAAATGATTGGATCTCGACTGTAACTTCTTCTTGGTCATTTGGGAAGTTGTAACTACCTCGTGCAAGCTATTTCATAGGTTTTAGAAGTCATTGTAGAGGTTGGAATTTAATTTTTTGAAGACTGTAAATGATTTTCACGAACAGAGGACAAAAAACAATAGTTGTCATTCTTCCAAGATTCTCCTTTCTGCAAATTTCTTCCATTTCCTTTCATTGTAGAAGTTTTTACTTCAGATGCTGAAAAAAGAAGGATTTTATGCCCCTTTGAGTATTCGATTGGTACTTTGTGACCAATGCGTTTTTATTCCGTCTTGTAGCTACGGTTTGTGAATTTTTATTCTTCTTTCATTTTAATGCATGTTATAAACTTTATGATATATGTTTGGAGGCCTCGATATTATACCTCCATCATTGATCTCCTTTCCTTCATTCCCACCCCTCTCCCACTCTCATAGCACTTTCTCGTCTCTGCAAAAAATTACAGTTTTGCCAAAGGGTCGATGGAGTGCCCCTATGGATCTCTCGGCTCAAAACCACCATTGAATCCACTTGTTTTTCATGTATAATACGACAGCTACACCGTTATAATTAGAGGGACTTAGATTCCCATAGTGTTGTTTTGGAAACCACCAATTTGTCCCCCAAGAAAAATTTCCAAGCCAACAGTTTTGGTGCCCACCGTGGGGCAGATTTTGTAGCATCTGCACCCTAGAAATGACCACTGGGTCATTAAATACCATTAGAGTTCATTGAAAATTTGAAGTTTCTTATGATCCACATGGATACCAATCATGGCAATTATCAAAAATCCTCATATTGAGAGACCTACCTTGCTCTTTCACATTTAAGAAGACATCATTTTTGACCTACCGGAGGTTGTTTGGCGTAAAAGGAAGAGTGTAGACCATTAGTCTATTGCGTCAAGAATTTTGGATCAAGAAGAAGAACTTGCTGCTGAGTTAGAGGAATGAAGATAAATCTTGGCACCCCAGAGAAGACAATAAGTCTTCAAGCTGGCTGACATAAGGTATACCCAACAGTTGAGATCAGGAGGATTTGTTAATCCTACTCTTGACGAGCTTAACGAAGAAGAATAAGAGATCGAAAGAGAGGAAGAGGATAGAGTTAAAATTGAAAGGGAAGAAGTGATTAGGGCTCAACTTGAAGAGATTGAAAGACTCCAAAGAGAGGCAGAGGAAAGAGAAGAAGCCCTAGCTGCTGAAGAGGCTAGAAACATAAATAGAATGGCTAATAATGAACGTGAAGCACATAGACCCAATGTACCATGGGGAAGAAATACTGGTCCACTTGCCCTCCCACGAATACTCCATGATCTGCCAAGAGGCTCAAGAAAGAAATTTCCTAAATTTAAAGGAGACGACTCACAACTACCGAGAAACATGTAGTAGCTTTCATCACCGCTTGTGGTGTGGTGTGTTAGGTGTCGAAGATGAAGATGTGTCAGTTAGAATGGTTTTATATGCTTCCCCAAGATCTATCACTTTGGTGGGAGGACATAAGGAGTGCATTTGAAATTAGATTGAAGAGCAGAAGATGACCAAGACTTTACGGTTCAATTGGTGCAAATAAAGAAAGAAGTCTCTAAGTACATGAGAGATTTCAGTAGCAAGATTTGATAGATTGAAAAGAAGAATCCCCGAAGATGTAGTTCCTCCTGAAAACAACTTGAAGAGGTTATTCATCAGTTCCTTACCATTAGAAGTTGGTTTCTTCCTCGAAGAGATCAACCAAGAACATTGAGGGAAGCTCAAGACCTTGCAATAGAGATTGATGATGATTTAATTATTTTCGGAAAGGTAAAGGGCCCAAATGGAAAGCAAAAGGGTTAGAGTTCAAAGTCAGTCACAATAGACCCCATGTTTCAAAAAATGGCCAATGATCTAGTTGCCTTGAAGAAGCAACTGTCACAAATCACTATGAGGAACAATCCAAGAAGACCAAACTTTAATTATAGGCAATGGATTGCACCACCTCTCGCCTTGACTTTCTCTTGAAGCACTTTTGCTAGTAAATGTTGTCATTGATACCCAAGATATAAGAGAGGAAGTTGAATTTGATGAGCTCGAGGGAGATGATGAAGAAAACTATGAAAGCTACCTAGAAGTCGAGGAGGTTGACATGCACAATGGCCTGTTCGAATTCATTGATGATGATGAAGAAGAAGAGGATGAAATGCCAAGTTTTTCATGCGTTGTTTTCACCAGAACATAGTCCAAGAAGAACACCCCATCCTCAATGGCTGCAAAGGAAAAGAAAACCAAAGAAGTTTCCACTTCTGAGGTCGCATAGAAGAGGATTATCAACAAAGGTTCTCCATTTCCGCCCTCCATGGATTATGCTAAAGAAAAACAAGAATTGGTTATTGTCAAGGATCATGATGTCATACCAAGTAATTCTTTTGATCCTTCTTCTAGTCCTACAGTTGTTAAGAGTACTTCACTTTCTATTGGAATCTTTGCCAAAGTACCCACAGTTCAACCAAAGGTTGTACCTTTTTCCTTCCGCTAAACCGATTACTTCACCTTTTAGAGAAAATCCTTCATCCAAAACATATCCAAGATTTCTTCAAAGACCTCACCGAGGTAAATCCTCTTTCATCCTGTGAGCTTCCTCCTCACAGAGAATTGCCTCGTTTGATTTTGTAGAGCATGCAAGCAAAACCAAATTCCAACTCTCAAAGTTACTGATACTTGCAAAAACACCCGGCCCAATTTGTGATTCATTAATGCGATTCGAGGCAATAGCTCTTTATCATCAAGTTCCACTTCTAAAGGACTTCTTCCAACACCATCCACACTTCCATCTCAAAATATGTTAGCTCTCAGTGCTTCCAAAACAACCAGAGTTGAGCCTTTCTATTTGTCTCTCCACATAAATGGCTTTGAGTTGAACAATTGTATCATTGATTCCGGAGCCTCTGATAATGTAATGCTGCTCAAAGTTGCAAATGCCCTTGGCCTAAATTTGATGAGAGTAAATGGAGCTTGTTATGCCATGGAATCTAAACAAGTGCCGCTGATTGGAAGAATAAAGGATGCACAAGTAGCTTTGGTTGATTTCCCCGACAAGAAGGTGCTCCTAACTATTTTAGTGGCGGACATCCCAACATCCTTGGCATGCTTCGAGTAGAAATTTTTGCAGAGATCTAGGTGGAGAAATTAAAATGGACCTGGTCATCTGCTACTATCCCGATCAAAGGTGAAATGAAGAGGTTGCTTCTGTCAAAAAGATGAAGTTCACACAAGAAAGAAGTTTGATGATCCAAGAGCTAACATCCTTCTTCAATATTCGAGTTAGGAAATTACTTCCTCGCATCACAAAAAGATGAAAACCTACCACTTATCATGGAGGGAAGAAGAAGATCAGATCTCTATGATGGAATTTGATGGCAGTCATTCAAGGGAAGGTTCTAGAGATGATGTTGTTTTGTATTCACCTTCAAAGGGAATGCATCCTTTTGCTTACAAACTGCGGTTTGATAACACCAAAAACACAGTAGAATGCAAAGCTCTTCTTTTAGGCATGAGTGTTGAAGAAGATATGGGAATCAAGAAGATGAGATGCCTTGGTGATGCAGAGGTAATAGTGAAACAAATCCACTAACAATATCAAGTGAAGAACCCAAGGCTCAGACACTACAGAAATTGGGTTTGGGATTGCATTGAATTATTTGACGCTTTCTCTATTGAAGCTATTCCATGGGCACAAAACAAAAGTTATGATTCTCTTGCAGTGTTAGCATCTTTAATGATGCCTCATCCTTCTTTTAGCAAAGATAAAGTAACCATTGAAATGGTATTCAGACCTAGTGTGCATGATAATGCAAATCATTGGAAAGTCTTCAATGATGACAATCATATTTTAACGTTCTTAGAGAAAAGAGATAATTGTAATAATCTCTTTGAAGGAAGTGTCAATCCTCATAGGGAAGCCATAATCTGAAGAATAAGCTGATGGATTTGATGAAGTTGATGATGATGGCATGATCGATTGAAAGGTAATAAGATTCCCAAAGGCTTAGTCTCTTTGGAAGATCATTTGACAAGCATGATAAATTGCGTTCAAGAGAAGGAGAAGTTATCTTCTCAAAGTGTCCATCCGACTTTGACAAAGACAATATTGGTACTTTAGAGGATCCAAGAATGGTAAACATTGGAAAATTCTACTCACCCGAGGAGAAGAGAAGGTTTGTTTCTCTTCTCAAGAAATACTTTGACATTTTGGCTTATTCCTACGAGGAACTCAAATTGTTCCAACCAAAAGAAATGCACCATTCCATTCCTTTGAAGCAAGGTGCTAAGCCATTCAAGAAAAAGTAAAGGCCCTATAATCCAAAGGTTGTTGATATCTTCAAAGGAAGAGGTGACCAAGATTGAATGCCAGGATCATTTTTCCCATCCACCATTCAACGTGGGTGGATAACATTGTGCCAATAAGAAAGAAGAATGGGGAGCTAAGGATATGTGTTGATTACATAAATTTGAATCAAGCCTCACTCAAAGACAACTATCCTCGCCCATCATGGATCACATTTTGCAAGAAGTCACTAGATCGAGATGCTCTCTCTGCTTGATGGGTTTTCGGGGTACAACCAAATCAAAGTGGCCGAGGAAGACTACGGAAAAACAACATTCATAACTCCTGGGGCACTTTTGCTTATAGAAGAATGCCTTTCGGCCTAATCAATGCGGGAGAAACATTCCAAAGAGCAATGGAATTAGCCTCTAGAGATTTGAAACATTGTATTTTTATATATCCGGATGATCTCATGGTATTTTCGAAGAAAAGAGAAGAGCATATCTGTCATTTTGAACAAGTTCTCTTGCAAGGTGTAGAAAACACGGTATATCACTGAATCCAAAGAAATGCATCTTTAGAGTCACGAAGGCAAGTTGTTGGGACACATTTTGAACCAGCATGGAGCACATATTGACTCGAAAGAGTAAGAGCTATTTAAGAACTATCTCTTCCCCACTAGCAAGAAACGAGTACACTCGTTCTTTGGGAAGGTAAACTTTCTTCACCGCTTTGTCCCCGAGTTCACTGAATTGAAAAAGCACATCACTTCTATGATGGGGCCTCAATCAAGTTTCAAATGGAGCCATGAAAGGAAAACTTCATTTAAAGAGATAAAAATAGCTATTGCCAAAGCTCCTACTCTTGTATCTCCAGATTTTAACAAAGAGTTCATCATGTACTATTATGCCTCGTAAACACACTCTATCTATCTGTTCTTGTCCGTAAGAACGACAAATATTTGGAAGCACCCATTGATTTCATGAGTTGTCATTTGAAGAAACATGAGCTCAATTACAATCAATTGGAGAAGCACGCATTCACAAAGTGGTCAAAGATGTCAAAACCTTCAGTTCTACATTCTCAATTCTCACTGGGGTAATGGTCCTGGGAAATGCAATCAAATCTATTTTAACAAAACAAGATCTTAGAGCCAAAAGAGTAAATTGGATTACTAAGACTCAAGAGTATGACATGGAGATTCGGCCCTCTAGTCTAGATAAGAGGAAATGGTTTGTGCAAGTTGATTCTTTGAAGATGAAATTCTCAAAGCTCAAAGATAGAGAGAAAGAAGACATTTGTATAACTTTCCTAGAAGACTACCCGCAAGTTCTCTTTGTCACCACTACTGATGAGTGGTATGTAGATATCAATTTCCTACTCACGTATGGAGAATGTCCCCTCATCTAGATTACAAGAAAAGAAGAACTCTCAAACTGAAAGCAAACAAGTACTTGATCGGAATCACATGCTTTATAAGAAAGAAATGGATGGTTGTTTCCTTCAATGTGTTGATAAAGAGCAACAAGGAAAGTTGCTTAAAGCCTATCACGACCAAGCATGTGGTGGAAACTTCACCATGGTCACCGCTCATAATATTCTTAGAGGTAGGTATTATTGTCCTTTTTTCGATACTCGAGTTGGGTTTCTAAATACAAAGCATGCCAAAGAATTTGTTGGAAGACCACAAGTTATGCATTGCCTCTCGTGCCTATGATTATTGAAGAACCATTTCAACAATGGGGGTTTTACTTCATTGGCATGTTAAATCCTCATTCAATTGTTTGGCATACTTATGTGCTCACTACCATGGACTATTTCACCAAATGGGTGGAGGCCATTCCAACCAAACAAGCTAGCTCTGAAGTAGTATGTAGTTTCATTAAAGAATACATCATTGTCTATTTTGGAGTGCCTCAAAACATTTTTGTAGAAAATGCCACCTATTTCTCTTCAAGTGAACTGACAAAGTTCTGTTATGGTTTTGGAATCTCTCTAGCACATTCTTTTGACTACTATCCATGAGGAAATGGTCAGGCCAAGTCAAGTAACAAGAACATTGTGACCATTGTTTGAAAGATTGTTGATGAGAATCAGAGGAATTGGCACAAGAGATTGTATGATGCATTGTGGGCTAACAGGATCACTCCCAAGAAGGCCATTGGTACTTCACCTTTTCAGCTATTGTATGGAGTTGAAGCATAGATACCCATCACAATTGAAATGCCAGCTCTTAGATTGATTCAAGTGGTGGATGATGGCCAATACAAAGACTCCATTAAAAAGGATCCTATTTCTTGAGAAGTCGCAAGAAAATAGATCCCTGTGGTTGATAAAATTAAAGAACATTAGCTAAAAGTAAAGAAAATCTTTGATAAAAGGACCAAGGCAGGAGAGTTAAGAGTTGGAGATTTTTTCCTACTTTGGGACAAGAGAAGAGAACCAAAGGGCAGCCATGGAAAGTTTGATTCTTTGTGGTCGGGACCTTTTCAAATTCACGAAACTTGTGGTAAGAATTTTTTATCTTATCATACTTGGATGGAACTCTATTAGGATTTCCTAGGAGTGGGAAATATTTGAAGCTTTATCATCGGTGAAAGTGAGTTGTCCCCACCTTGTAACATAGTTTTTCTTTTCCCCATCTTCTATTGTGTGTTTTGTTTTCCCTTTTCTATTTTGGTGTGTTTTTGGTTTATGTGTCCTCTTCTTCCTTCTCGCTTTCCTCGAAGTTGTATATGACTGCAAGGCCCGATGGATAAGGCATTGGTCAATGTTATATGTTTTAAAACTTGAGATTCGGATCCTCATGCCATGTCCCCAAGCTAGAGCCATTATTGTCCCCTCAAAATTTTCCTTCTTTTCAAGTTTGGACTTAGACTTTTTTAGTTGTTACCCTTTCAAAATGTTCGGTCTGAGTATTTTGAAATATGGCACTTCCTAAGGGATCAAGTATTCTTAGAAACACCTCCATCGATGGGAAATTTCTTCCCCTTTCCAAAAAGGTAAAGAAGTTGATCTAACTCCTTTCTTTGTGCAAGATATGGCTCAAGCAAACTTAGGTTTTTGTTTTCCACCAGGCGGACCAGCTGGGCTGAGGAGGTTTCTTGGTCACTTTTCCTTTTCGGAAAAAGGTGTAAATGGTGATGGCTGATCTTTGAGCCCGAGCTGGGTAGAGAAAATAATGAAGTTTGAACCCCGCAGCAATCAAATTGTGCCACATGTACACGAGAGTGCAGGCCTGACGGAGAATGTTGTGACTTTGAACCTTTTTCTAACAAAGGTTCAAAATGTTATAAATGGAGTGTGACCCCGTATTCAATCCAAAGGCACCACATATGCATGTTGAAAATTCAAATTGGGCCGACGGAGGAAATTGTTCCAAATTGTTGAATTCTAAAAAAATCATGAAACGAAGGGAGCTCGCCGCGCCGCTCCAATCACTTTACGCCACGTGGATGGCTCATATTTGTTATCCTATAAAATCGACAAGGGCAATTTTGCAGGGTAACCATACTAAAATTTTGTTCTCGTTCCTTGTGACGGGTCCCTCGGCGTTCGGAATGGCATAAAATACCTTTATGGAAAATCTAGTTTTTCAAACTTAGTCATTTTGGTCCTTTTTGGTTGGGGCGCACCTTTTATTTATGCAACATAGGATAAATTTGTGGCCCCTTGTTTTCCTTTGGTGCACCCTTCAAGCGTTAACACAACAATTGTTGCACCTCTCTGCAATGTGCCTTTCTTACTCGCGCGCCAAGGTGCATGCACCATCCTATTAACAATAAAATGTTGCGCCCTTAATTGATGCGCCAAGGCACTCAAAATCCCGTGTTGTCAATCCTAAGTTTTGCGCTAAGGGCGTAGATTTTTCCTTGTTGATGACGTTTATCCATGCCAAAGGGCGCAAAGTTTTTCATGTCGACACGTATATTGGTGTGCCCTCTAAAAATACGTGGCGCATTTATTACACCTTTGGCTATATATAGGCGCATCCGCCCCGTCATTGTCACGATTGAAAACACATGAAAAATTTATTCCTTTGCACCGTCGCGCTCCTCGTCATCCTTCGTGTCGCATTAGTGGACCCCACTTTGTTTCTCTCAGCCTATATATCTCCGGTAAGTGGTCCTTGCTTTTCTTGTGAGTTTTGCTTGTTGTTTTGCTGTGGTTTTGCTTGATGTTGGATAAATAGATAAACCTAAGTGGCTTCCACCAAAACCAGTCTTCCCCTCCTTCCATCTTGCCAGAGGGCTCTATCTCAAAAATGAACCCAAACATCTTCTTTGCTATGATCCATTCTCTATCGAGTCATGTCGATAAACCTGAAAAATCACAAACTCACAGAGGATAGAAAACCTAAAAGTTATCATTTCCACCCATGGGTTTTCCTTGGCGCAAATGCCATTCCTGTTACATAAAACACAGTCGCGCCAAGAAGGCGCACTGTCCCTGATTGCAGCACGCATCCTTCCTGCGCCATACAAAACTAAGAAAATCCTTTCTTAGGCACTGGCGCAATCCCACTCACAATAACAAAAGTGCCATGCAAGCTCTTCCGTGCCGCACCCACCCCCATGGCGCACACAAAAAGTCAATGAAAGTGCTACACACAGTTAATGATGTGCCCCTTGGCGCACCAAAATTCCTTGCAACATGTCACATACCTGCGCCATTAGCGCATCCTACCCCCATGCAACACCAAACTTATTTGCGCCAATTATAAAAACCTCATATAATGGCGCAGCGCACATTTTGCTACACAACAAAAATGTTATATGCAAATTTCCTGCGCCCTGCGCCCTTTGGCGCTGATTTCTTCCTTGTAACACTCCATTTCAGTGCGCCATAATTTTGACCCTACAACTTGCAATTTTCCTACGCCCTGCACCTAGAGGCTTTTATTCTAACTCCTCATTCTGTAAAGCCTCGATGGATAATCTAACAGCCTAACATGGCTTTTCTACGTTGACTTCGCTCCTCCTTCTTCTTGCAGATCAGCAATGAATCTAAGATTTGCACATGTCTACATCAAGAAAAAGGCCAATCAAGTCAAAGGGTAAGGCCAAACTCACAAGAGGAGGAGATGAAATACAAATATCGAGAAGGTCGAATGCCCGAGTCCTGGGAAGAATGTGACCTAGACATCGAGATGCTAAACTTGGCCATATCGATATGGAAGATTTTTGGGCTAGAACCAGAGGGTCACAGAAGTCCTTGGATGGACAAACCGAGTGTGGGCGAGCTCTACATTTCATGGGGGAATCCCCGTTAGTGCAGTAAATAATGAATTTATGATGGTGGTGGCCCACTGATACAACAAAGACACAAGATGTGTCGTAAATGAAAAGGGTGAGGTCATAATCAACCTCACTGTTCAACACTTCGAGATCATGCTGGGTATTCCCCATCACCGGCATTTTGTGGCTATAAGCCAAGAAGACTACACCAAGGTATGGGAAGAAAATGATGACAAATGCATGCAGTTGATGAACGAGGTGTACCTAAAAAATAAGAAGGTAATAACCAGGTGGCCGCAGGTTATTCACCGCAGTGATTTCTCGAGGAATCTGAGCGATACCATCACCTTCCTAAGCAGGGTATTTGGGCTTTCTGATGCCCATTACTTCCATAAATGGATGCTTAGGTACCTAGAAACAATGAACAAGAACATGCCTGATCAATGTTTTGAATGGGCAGAGATCATCAGCAGCACCATCTCTGAGCAGCTCCAACAACTCACCACAACAGGGAGGTTCTACATGAACTCCTACGTAGTCTACGCTACAGCCTCAGAGAGAGACTATCCAACGTTGAGCCGATGCGGGGTGTGGCCTCAAGTAAAAATATATGAATACTACCCAGAGTTGAAGCTGGAGAACAACATCCCACAGTTCACCAAAATCAACGATGCCTTATTTTACAGCATCATCTGCCTTTTGAGGCCTAATATGACTCACGGTCGGATGACCAAGAGCATAGTCACTACAACCGAGAAGTGGGGGGCGTTATTCACACAATTCCCTACCTTCACCTATCTCAGAGCAGCCAACTTCTTGGGGGAGCCCACTAAGTCACCAAGGTATGCGGGTCCTAAGTTGATCCTGTTGGAGCTCTCCAGGTAGCTCATAACATATCATGAAAAGTTCTTGAAAAGAAAGAAGGGTGGAACTCCTTTCCCCCTCACAGTGGGTAGGTACACCTGCATTTCTCACACCAAAGCCCGGGAAATGTTCACAGAGCTGGAACTGCTTAACCTAAAGCACAATTTCCCGGCAAGGCCCACCTTTGATCCAAGAAATTGCCTCCCAAAGGAAAAACTCGATCCAATCCACATTCCATAGATCGAGGACATCTATATCGACCTATATCACGAGGTCAAACTTCGGAGAAAGGATCACTCCCACCTGGCCCTAGTAGAAATTATTCAATATGGCGTGGCCATTGTTCCAAAAGGTTTCCAAACAACCGATCAAGAAATTGATCAGGTATATCTAGACACGGATGGGGATAGTTGGCCATTTGCCGAAATTGATAGAACAAAGGCACCTCAGACCATTGAGGCAAGGGTTAAGGGCACATTGCAGCGCACAGAGCATTGGTGCAGAATGAATGTCCTTATCTACCTTGGGGTAGATTTCACCACATCCCCTTTGGGCAATGCACTTGCTAGGTCAAAGCATCTACCAAAGGGAAAAGGTAGGGATAAAGAGGGAGAATCAAGCTCCACTCAAGAAGAAGCTCCTGAGATTCCCCCTTCCGCCGCACAAGAATAGGTTGTGAGCCTGATATCTCCGAAGAAGAAGAAGCGGTAACCGTTCCAATGGGCACATCTACTCAGGATGTTGCCACTGCTACAACTGTTGAGGTCCCCACCATCCCTTCTCCCTCTCCTCCTTCCCCTCCTCACGTGACTCAACCAACCATTCCCTTGGTTGTTTCTTCTCCCCGTCTTCCGTGGTTCCCCCTTCCTCTTCCTCCATCTTCTCTTCCCTTGCGGAGCTGTCCCCCTCCATTTCTTCTCTCATCTCTCAGCTCCCTTCCGCCCCCATGACTTCTTCCCCTGTCGGTGTCTCTTTCCCCATGAGCACTTTGTTGGCTTCTCTCTCGATCCCGCCACCAAGTGTCTCTACCCATTTCCCCTCATCCACTGCAGCTTCTCCTTCTTCCACCTCTGGTCCCACTCCCTTAAGTCTAGCATGGATCTCCAGCACCTGAGTCAACATAAGAGGAAAGTCCCCATTGCACCTATGGACTTCTCCGTCATCCCACTAAAGGGGTTAAGAAGAAAAAGCCTATAACCCACTTCTCTCAGAGTGCATCGGGAGAAAGAGTAATGGAGATTGTGTATCCCGATCCCACAAAGGATAAAAAGGATCTATCCCCTACAGATTATACAGTGACACAGGTCATAATGGGAACGTCATCCGAGAGCCTTCAAGGAGAGGCCCTATCTGCAGTGGATGCCCTTTGCAAGAAGCTTCAAGAAGCAAAGGAAGAGAAGAGGCTACTAAAAGAGCAGAATAAACATCTTCTCCACGCCCTGCAGAAAATGGGCAAGTGCACCTCCTACAACTGCCACTGAAACTCCTGAGGTCCTTAGTAGGAAAAGATAAATGAATACGCCAAGATTGGTGAACAAGGCATGGTAGTATCTGCCTGGAGAGACCAAATCCTCAAAGAAAGTGAGGAAGTAATCGTCAAGTTCACCGAGTTATATCAGAACATTGATCAGGCAAACAAGGAACTCCAAGTGATCGCAGGACCTATCTCCGAAGAGTTGGACCATGCTAGGTTGCAACATGAGACATTCTAGAAGATGCTCGACTATTCAGTCAAAGATTTAGTTAAATTCGACATCTTCGATCACCCCAGAGCACCCAACAAAATCCTTGCTGCTTTGGACTACTGGGTCGATCAGATGGAATTTGTCCTGGAGAAGATAGATAAGGTCAAGGAGCAAGCCCTGGATGTAATGCATCAAATGGAGAAAATTATCCTAAGAATGTCTCGGGATTTCTCACTCCGTCATTCACCTTGAGGAAGGCAGATGAAACCATCCGGATCTTCAAAGAGATCATCTTACAAGGGCTAGGGCCAGAAGCCACTTTTGATACTGAATCCATCAATAACCTTCTGGCTTGCCATGATTTTATAGGATACCTGATAGAGGTAGGTAATGAATACTACAAACTCCCAGAGAAACTAGAGATGAGCGGGAGGTTTGCGAAGTCATTGGCAATCATACCAAGGGTCCTGCCCAAGATCAACTTCAGCCAATAGTCAGCAAATTCATGGAGTATCGAGCTCAATTCCACATTGCCTCTCCTAAGCAATAACAAGATACTCCTTTTCAGCTGAGATGACGATGATGAATAGCCTTCCTCCTCTTGGCTTTCTTTTTGTAATATTTAAAAGTATGTTGGCATAAATGATGACATCATCCATGTTGCATCATGGGATGTTGTCATCCACCAAGTTGCCCAAAGTCAACAGTTGACTTTTAGATATTTTGTAAATATTTTGTAATTAGTTGTTGGTTTCCTTTTGCCTTCTCTCTTCTCCTTCTTCTATAAATACTTGGATACTTGTTGTATTCAAGTGGTGGACACTTTTTAGATGAAAAATAGAAGTGAGGAGAAAAGGCTTTGTACTTTTTGTAACAGAAGAAAATATTAATACAATATTGAGACTTTGTGTTGAATACTTGTGTTATGCATCAGAACTTTCTTATGTTAGATCTGTATGTTTATTTTGTTGAAGCTATCTCTACTTTTTGTCATTTGTTCACCAGTATTGCTTTGTTCATTTATGCGAGTAGGTTTGGCTCCATTTATTACCAATCCCAAAACATAAACCCTCTGACCTTTCTACTTTGGAATTCATTTCTTTTCTCCCTTCGGATCTATCCTATCTTCATCTTTCTCTTCATTCCTTTCTTTTCACGATTGAAATACCCCTACTGGGATGAGATCCCAAACCCCGAAGGTAGAATATTGTGAGACTTGCGTAGATTCCTGTTGGTAGAATAGCGATAAACCAGTTTCGCTTTGTTGTCTCAAAGAGGGGCTATGCCCTACACAATGTTGGCTCGTCTATCCATAGATTTGCTCTCACGACAGATTTTCGGACCAATAGTTTTTGGTGACTCTACTGGGGATTCGAAACAGATCTATGGTAGTGATATGTTAGAAAATCAATAAAGCTGTAAAAATCTCTACCAATTTGCAAATATGAACTTTTTGCTTAAAATCTAAATTTTTTTGCAAAAGTGATCCAAACTGAAAAAATTTTCTTCAGAGATCCATACATCTGGGCTAGTTAGAGATCTTTAGTTCATTGAGTTTTTACAAAAATCCGTATATTTCCATAGATCTGAGATTCTGACAGTTTACAAAAAAATTTCAAACCCTTGCAAAAAGTCAACTCTAAGATCCGAAAATCAGCTTGCTAAGTTTTACCATCATTTTATCCTCGTTGATATTTTTCATTAAACCGCAATCAGTTTTCAAAAGAGGGATAAAATTAAATATTAGAAAAGTACATGCTGCTGATTTTTGTCAGAAAATCAGAAAATCAGCAAGTACAACCAAAAAGAGTTTTTAAATTTGCTCTAAAATCTCTCGCAGATCCAGAAAGATACACTAGCGGGTGAACCATTTACTCGTAGTAAGAGAGCTCGTGGAGAAGTTGATCCTACTTTTTGATCTACTTCAAAGGCACAACTTCAGTATTACACCAGCACGCTTCTCATCGTTAAGTTCGGTGATTCGGTCGTCACCTAGAAGTGCCTTGCCTCCATAAAGGAATCATTCTTTATAAGGAGCATCCACATCCCTTTACAGTGCTTTGTTGCTCGAGTGGAACCGCATGCTTCCAGCTCGCATCCTTTTTCCATATTTTCAAATGGTAGTACCATGGGGAAATGCTATGGCCCTCTCTTTTCCACATCCTATTCATGCGCTCCCTCATGGAAACCGAAAGAATTTCCCAAGATTCGATGGGAGTGGAAACCAAAGCATGGATTCACACATATCTACATTCATCATGTCATGTAGTATTCTAGATGTGACCCATGAAGATGTGTCAGTTCACTCTTTCTAGAGACTTTGCAAGGACCCGCAGCAGAATGGTTCCAACATTTGCCAACCGGATCTATCACTAGTTGGGCCACATTATGAACCGCATTTGAAGATAGGTATAAGCCTTCAGAGGATGCATTTGCATTGTTATCACAAATCACACATATGAAGAAGGAAGTTCAATGAAACCATGCATGATTTCATCACTAGGTTCAATGCATTAATCAATTGAGTGCTACCCGCCATGTTTCCAACACAAGAAAATCGAAGTGTTTCTTTGTAGAACGCCATGAGCTCAAAAGTAAGTTTCTTACTCTTGCAAGAATAAGTCACTACTTTGGTTCTCACCCAAGCTGTTGCCATTTGGATTGAAGATAACTTGTTAATATCTAGCGAATTAAAATGAGAACCATCCAAGCTTAAAGCTTGAATTCTTCTCCCACCACTTCATCTGATCTGGCATTTCAAAAGATAGCGAATGACTTGCTCGCGTTAAAGAAACAACTAGCTCAAACTTCTCCCGACTCTTAAATGCACCGGGATATCCACGAAGAGGTTTCACTTCCAGCAACGCTTCACAAAGGCTGCGTTTTCCTACAACTGCTCCACGGTTGGCACTGAGGCTCCTCCGGTCAATGCCTTAGTCGAGATCGAGAGGAGGAGCAAAATTATGAAGATCCTTCATCGCCAGGTGAAGGTGATCAAGATGTCGGCAAACCGACTAGTGACTCTACTATCGGGTATATGGAATTTGATGAGGAGGAATCGATGAAGAAGAGGGTACCCAAGGATATGCGAGTGGATAGTCTTATCTTTGTTTTCACCCACTCTCAAGGAAAAGAAGCAGAAGTTGCTGCCAGGATACAAAAAGAGAAGGCCGTGTCAAACACGCCTCCAACCATTGCAAAAAGAGGTAATCCCCTTCCTGCTCAACCTATTATTAAGTATTTTTCAAGAAAATTTTTTCCCCTATCTCCCCTCCAAATCAGCCCTCTCCTATTCCTATCAAGACCGGTAATCCTACCCTACCATCGCGAAATGAGGGACTCATTCCTTCATCAACGCAACCCTTGGCCGCATTTGACATAATTGATCATGCTAAAAAGACCAAGATCCAAATGTCTGAAGCCGAGTATCTTCAGTCAAACCCCGAACAACTTGTAAGGTTGACTGAATACATTCAAAGCCAAGCTGTCATAACTTCTAGGTCTCCCATAAAGGAATTCTTTCTACTCCCCCTGCATCTCGCATAAATGTTGCCTCGACTTCCACGTCAGGTAAAATAGAACCTTTCTATCTCTCCCTCCTAATCAATGGTCACAAACTAAGTAACTGCATAATTGATTCTGGGGCTTCGATAATGTCATGCCAGAAAAAGTAGCCCATGCTCTTGGGCCTCACCCTTACCAAGCCTTTTGGTAGATGTTACTCCTTGGAAACCAAACAGGTTCCGTTGATTGGTCAGATCAAAGACGCATAGTTCGCATTTGTAGCATTCCCAGAGAAAAGAGTAAAGATGACCGTCCTTGTTGCCGATATTCCGGAAGCATATGGAATTCTACTAGGAAGGAGCTTTTGTAGTGAAGTTGGTGGAGAGATTCATATGGACTGGTCTAAGGCCAGGATCCCTGTCAAAGGTGTAATGCAAACATTGGAGCTGAAATCTCAAAAGAAGTACTTGGTTACTAATTTTGATGATCCCAAATCCCAAATTCTCTTCGAATCATCAGGGATGGGGAACTATTTCTTATCTACAGAGTCTGATAAAATGGACATTCTCATCCAAGAAGAGGATCTTAACAAGATATGGACGTTGCAGTTTGATGGCAGTTGTGCAACTAGCGGATGTGGTGCTGGAGCTGTGTTAATTTCCCCGAGAAGGAGATTATTCCTCTCTCTTTCAAGTTGCAGTTTTTCAACATGAATAATACTACTGAGTATGAATCTTTGCTACTTGGCATGCAAGCCGCAAAAGAAAGGGGAATCAAGAACCTAAAAGTACAAGGTGATGCAGAGCTGGTCATAAATCAAGTAAAAAGGATATACCAAGTAAAAAATGAAAGGCTCAGGCATTACCGCAACGTAATATGGGATAACATTGAAGAATTTGATGCTTTTTCAATAAAAGCCATTCCAAGAGCTCAGAATGACATGGCTGATTCATTAGCCGTCTCAGCATCCCTCATGCTCCCTCACCCAGGGTTGAAAACAGACACATATACCATTGAGGTAGTTTTTCGCCCAAGCGTGCAGGACAAACTCTCAAGAGCTTGGGTATTCAATGATGACAATCAACTTATTGCCTTTCTGGAAAAGGTGGAAAATTTCAGTGAGCTTCATTTTGAAGGATCCACTTCTGCATGTCGTGAATCTATTACTGATCAAGATGATGAATCAAAAGGAAGTGATGGCATATGTCAGCTCAAAGGAAATAAAATTCCAAAAGGTTTGGTTTCTCTGGAGCGTTTGTTCGACAAACATGATCATTTTTAGGAAGAAAAGGCAAGATAATCCTAACTCTCTCAGAGACTGAGCCGGTCAATCTAGGTACTATGGAACATCCGCAGTTTGTGAACATCGGAAAATGTTGCACACCCGAAGAAAAGTGGAAGTTTGTCAAATTGCTGAAGAAATATATGGACGTATTGGCATGGTCTTATGCCGATCTAAAGTATTTCAAGCCAAAGGATGTCTAACACAACATCCAGTTGAAGGACAATGTAAAACCATTTCAAGAAACAAAGGCACTATAATCCCAAGGTCTCGGGTACCATCAGGTGGAAATACAAAAAATGTTGGATGCGAGAATCATCTTTCCTATCCACCACAGTACCTGGGTCACAAATATCGTGCCAATATGAAAAAAGAATGGTAAAATACGCATCTACATAGATTTTGCAACCTGAATTAGGCGTCCTTGAAAGACAACTACCCGCTTCCTATAATGGATCAGGTTCTGCAGGCAGTAACCGGATCAGAAATGTTGTCCATGCTTGATGGTTTTTCGGGCTATAATCAGATTGAAGTCTCACCTGAAGACCAATTCAAAACAACATTCACTACCCCCTGGGGTACATTCCTCTGCAACAGGATGCCCTTTGGCTTGACCAACGTTGGCGCCACCTTCCAGTGGGTGATGGACTTCGATTTCAAAGGTATGATGGGAAAGGTCATCGTAGTTTATTTAGATGACTTAACTGTGTTCTCTAAATAGTGAAGTGATCATTGTGATCATTTGGAGCAAGTATTGAATAGATGCCGAGAACACGACATCTCCCTAAATCCAAAAAGTCTATTTTTGGGGTCACGGAAGGAAAGTTGCTGGGACACGTGGTCAGCAAAGAAGGGACAAAGATAGATGCCAAAAGGGTTAGGGCTATTCAGAGCCTTACTTTACCCACGAGCAAGACCGACGTTCACTCCTTCTTTGGAAAAGTGAATTTTCTCAGTGCTTTGTTCCCAACTTTGTTGAAAAGACTCGCCACATATCAAACATGATGAAAGGGTCACAAACTTTCTGGTGGAGTGAAGAAGGAAAGACGTCATTCGAGGATATAAAAGCCTCCATCGCTCATGCACCGAGTCTGGTATGTCCTAATTTCTCCAAGGATTTTATCATGTATAGTTATGCATCTGAGCATACTGTATTGACCATCTTAATGCAAAATAATTATGAGGATGTTGAATCCCCAATCACGTTCATGAGCTCTCCCCTCAAGCCTCATGAATTGAAGATGTCTCAGTTGGAAAAACATGCCTTCGCCGTTGTCAAAGTGGTAAAAGAACTTCAGGTATTATATTCTAAACTCTCATACAGTGGTGCGGGTCCCTGACACGGTAGTCAAGTCAATCTTAACTCAACAAGAGTTAGGGAGTTTGCGAGGGAATTGGATTGCAAAGGTCCAAGAGTATGATCTAGATATAAAACCAACCAAGTTGGTAAGAGACAAGGGCCTATGTCATCTCATGGCTGAAAACCAAGATTCAGAAGACCCAGAGGGAAAGGATGATTGTATCGATGGAACATAAGGCTAGTGGGAGAAAGCTGATTCTCTACCCATGGTTCTATTTGTCGTGACTAGCGACGAATGGTATTCTGATATCACTTTCTTTCTTACTTATGGTGAGTGCCCAACTCATCTGACTTCAAAGGAGAAGCGTGCTATAAAGCTCAGAGCAGCCAGATATGTCATTTGGGATGACGGTTTATACAAACATGGAATTGATGGCATCTTCCTGCGATGTGTTGACTAGCCACATCAGATAAAATTACTTGAGAGTTTTCATGATTCAGCTTGTGGTGGTCATTTCTCCTCTTCCGTGACAGCACACAAGATCATCCGGGTCAGGTACTATTGGCCAACGCTATTTCAGGATACAACCACAGGTAGAGAAATGTGAGCTCGCCAACAATTTGTTGGCAAACCAAAATTGGTTTGCTTTTCCCCTCGGGCGGTTGTTATTAATGAACCATTCAAGCAATGGGGAATCAACTTTATCAGAGCACTACACCCACAATCAAGTGCCGGACATAGTTATGTCCTAACAACAACATATTACTTCACCAAATGGGTGGAGGCCATACCTGTTAAGAATGCCACTTCTGAAGTTGTTTGCAACTTCATCAAGGAAAATATCATTGTGAGGTTTGGCGTTCCAAACAAGATTGTTGTTGATAATGCTTCCAATCTTCTCCTCACGGGAAGTTATTGGTTTTTGCTATGAATACGGGATAACCTTGGCCCACGCCTCGGATTATTACCCCCAAGGAAATGGTCAGGCAGAATCCAGTAATAAAAACTTAGTGACCATCATACGGAAGCTAGTTGATGAGAATCAGTGGACGTGGCACAAGTCATTGTATGACGCTTTGTGGGCAGACCGCATTACTCCCAAGAGGTCTCTCGGTATGTCACCTTTTCAAGTGTTATATGGAATTGACGCCGAGCTTCCCATTTTGTAGAACTTCTGCTCTGCGCTTGGCACGAGCGATTGAAGATGAGACTTTCCAAAATTCTCTTGAAAAGAGGATCATGTATCTAGTAGAGCTTGAAGAAAAAAGAGTAAGAGTGGTTGACAAAGATCACCAAACATCAAGATCAAGTCAAGAGACTATTCGATAAAAAGGCTAAGCAAAGAGATTTTCAGGTGGGAGATCTCGTCCTTTTGTGGGACAAATGAAGAGAGCCAAAGGGCATGCACGGGAAATTTGATTCTCTATGGAGAGGACCTTTCAAGATCAAGCAGCTCAACGGAGAGAATAGCTTCTATCTCTCGTATCTGACATAACGATCTCCCGCTTCCCTATAGCGGGCAGCATCTCAAAATATTCAGGAAGTAGAGCCTGCTCTCTTCTTTTGTACAATTTAATTTTTTGTGTGTGTTTTCTTTCGTCATGTGTTTGCTTTTGTTGTTGCCCTTGTTTTTGACTTTGTAACCCAATGGATAGGCACATGTTGATATGGGGTTCTCTACCCTTAAGCTTCACTTAAAGATAGTCCCTAGAAAGAGCCAGCTGTTATCCTGTAAAATTGACAAGGGAAATTTTATAGGTAACCATACCAAAATTTTGTTCTCGGTTCCCCGTCAAGGTCCCTTAGCATTCGGAATGGTGTAAAATCCCTTTCGGAAAATCTAGTTTTTCGAACTTAGTCATTTTGGTCCTTTTGGTCGGGGTGCATTTTGTTCATGCAACATAGGATGAATTTGCGCCCCCTTGATTTCCTTTAGTGCACCCTTTGAAGTGTTAACACAACAATTGTTGCGCCTCCCCGTGATGTGCCTTTCTTGCCTCGCGCAAAGCATGCGCCATCATGTTAATAGTAAAAATGTTTGCGCCCTTAATTGGTGTGCTAAAGCGCTCAAAACCCGTGTTGACAATCCTAAGTTTTGCGCTAAAGGCACAGATTTTTTCCTTGATGACATACGTTTATCCGTGCCAAAGGGCGCAAAGTTTTTCATGTCGACACGTATATTGGTGCGCCCTTTAAAAAAGTGGGTGGCACATTTATTTCACCTTTGGCTATATATAGGCGCATCCGCCCTGTCATTGTCATGATTGAAAACACGTGAAAACTTTATTCCTCTGCACCTGTCAGCGCTCCCGTCATCCTCGTGTCACGTTCATGGACCCCACTTCATTTCTCTCATTCTATATATCTCTGGTAAGTGGTCCTTTCTTTTCTTGTGAGTTTTTCTTGTTGTTT
This sequence comes from Taxus wallichiana var. yunnanensis, assembly GCA_018340775.1. NCBI lineage: Eukaryota > Viridiplantae > Streptophyta > Pinopsida > Cupressales > Taxaceae > Taxus > Taxus wallichiana. The sequence continues at coordinate 15,599,518 of CM031234.1, forward strand.
TGCTGTGGTTTTGTTTGCTGTTGGATAAATAGATAAACCTAAGTGGCTTCCCCAAAACTAGTCTTCCCCTCCTTCCAAATCTGCTGGCCTGGAGGGCTTATCTCAAAAATGAACCCAGACCTCTTTGCTATGTTCCCCTCTCTATCGAGTCGTGTCGATAAACCTGAAAAATCACAAACTCATAAAGGATAGAAAACCTAAAAGTTATCATTTCCACCCACGGGTTTTCCTTTGGTGCAAACGCCATTCCTGTTACATAAAAATATTCATGCCAAGAAGGCGCATTATCCATGATTATAGCACGCATCCTTCCTGTGCCATACAAAACTAAGAAAATCCTTTCTTAGGCGTTGGCACAACCCCGCTCACAACAACAAAAGTGCCATGCAAGCTCTTCCTGCACCACACCTAGACCCATTGCGCACATAAATTAGTAATACACACATTAATGTTGCGCCCTTAGCACACCAAAATTCCTTGCAACATGTCACATATACTGCCATTGGCGCATCCTGCTCCCATGCAACACCAAACTTATTTGCGCCTAGTATAAAACCTCATATAATGGCGTAGGCACACATTTTGCTACACAACAAAATGATGTTATATGAAAATTTCCTGCGCCCTGTGCCCTTTGGCGCTAATTTCTTCCTTGCAACACTCCACTTTAGTGCGCCATACTTTTGACCCTGCAGACTTGCAATTTTCCTGTGCCCTGCACCTAGAGGCTTTTAAATTGCTAACTCCTCATTTTGTAAAGCCTCGATGGATAATCTAACATAGCTAACATGGCTTTTCTACGTTGGACTTCGCTCCTTCTTCTTGCAGATCAACAGTTGAACTCAGATTTGCACATGTCTACATCAAGAAAAAGGCCAACCAAGTCAAAGGGTAAGGCCAAACTCACGAGAGGAAGAGATGAAATACAAATATCAGAGGGTCAGAATGCCCGAGTCCCAGGAAGAATGTGACTTAGACATCAGAGATTCTGAACTTGGCCATATAGATATGGAAGATTTTTGGGCTAGAAACAGAGAGGGTCATGAGTAGTCCTTGGATGGAAAACTGATGGGCAAAGCGGTCTACATTTCATTGGGGGAATCCCCATTAGTGTATTAAATAATGAATTTATGATGGTGGTGGCCTCATTTGCTACAACAAAGACACAAGATGTGTCATAAATGAAAAGGCGAGGTCATAATCAACCTCACTTGCTTGACACTTGAGATCATGCTAGGTATTCCCCATCATCGGCATTTTGTGGCTATAAGCTAGGAAGAATGCACCAAGGTATGGGAAGAGAATGAAGACAAATGCATGTAGTTGATGAACGAGGTGTACCTGAAAAATAAGAAGGTAATAACCAGGTGGCCGCAGGTTATTCACCGCAGTGATTTCTCTGAGGAACTGAGTGATACCATCACCTTCCTAAGTAGGGTATTTGGGATTTCTGATGCCCATTACTTCCATAAATGGATGCTCAGGTATCTGGAAACAATGAACAAGAATGCTTGATCAGCGTTTTGAGTGGGCAGAGATCATCAGCAACACCATCTCTAAGCAGCTCCAACAACTCACCACAACGGGGAGGTTCTACATGAACTCCTACGTAGTCTACGTTGCTGACCTCAAAAGAGACTATCCAGTGCTGAGCCGATGCGGGGTGTGGCCCCAAGTAAAAATATATACGAATACTACCCAGAATTGAAGTTGGAGAACAACATCCCACAGTTCACCAAAATCAACGATGCCTTCTTTTACAACATCATCGCCTTTTGAGGCCTAATATGACTCACGATTCGGATGACCAAGAGCATATTCACCGCAACCGAGAAGTGGGGGATTTATTCACACAATTCCCTACCTTCACCTATCTAGAGCAACCAACTTCTTGGGGGAGCCCACCAAGTTACCAAGGTATGCAGGCCCTAAGTTGATCCTGTTGGAGCTCTCTAGGCAACTCATAACATATCATGAGAAGTGCCTAAAAAGAAAGAAGGGTGGAACTCCTTTCCCCCTCACAGTGGGAAGGTACACCTGCACTTCTCACACCAAAGCCCAGGAAATGTTTACAGAGCTGGAATTGCTTATCCTAAAGCACAATTTCCTGGTAAGGCCCAAATTTCATCCAAGAAATTGCCTCCCAAAGGCAATACTCGATCCAATCCACATTCCACAGATTGAGGACATCTATATCGACCTATATCACGAGGTCAAACTTCAAAGAAAGGATCACTCCTGCCTGGCCCTAGTAGAGATTATTCAATATGGCATTGCCATTGTTCCAAAAGGTTTCCAAACAACCGATCAAGAAATTGATTAGGTATACTCTAGACACGGATGGGGACAGTTGGCCATTTTCTGAAATTGATAGAACAAAGGCACCTTAGACCATTGAGGCAAGGGTTAAGGGCACATTACGCACATACAGCATTGGTGCGAATGAACGGCCTTATGTACCTGGGGTAGATTTCAACATGTCCCCTTTGGGCAACACACTGCAGTCGAAGCATCTACCAAAGGGAAAAGGCAAGGATAAAGAGGGAGAATCAAGCTCCACTTAAGAAGAAGCTCCTGAGATTCCCCCTTCCACCACACAGGAACAGGTTGTGAGCCTGGTATCTCCAGAGGAAGAAGTGGTAACCATTCCAATGGGCACATCTACTAGATGTTTTGCCGCTACTACCGCCGAGGTCCCCACCATCCCTTCTCCCTCTCCTCCTTCCCCTCCTCATGTGACTCAACCAACCATTCCCTTGGTTGTTTCTTCTCCCCATCTTCTGTGGTTCCCCCTTCCTCTTCCTCCATCTTCTCTTCCCTTGCGGAGCTGTCCCCCTCCATTTCTTCTCTCATCTCTCAGCTCCCTTCCACCCCGTGACTTCTTCCCCTGCAGTGTCTCTTTCTCCCGTGAGCACTTTGTTGGCTTCTCTCTCGATGCTGCCACCAAGTGTCTCGACCCATTTCCCCTCATCCACTGCAGCTGCTCCTTCTTCCACCTCTGGTCCTACTCCCTTAAGTCCAGCATGGATCTCCAGCACCTGAGTCAGCATAAGAGGAAAGTCCCCATTGCACCTATGGACTTCTCCTGTCATCCCAACTAAAGGGGTTAAGAAGCAAAAGCCTATAACCCGCTTCTCTCAGAGTGCATCGGGAGAAAGAGTAATGGAGATTGCGTATCTTGATCCCACAAAGGATAAAAGGGATATGTCCCCTACAGATTATACAGTGACACAAGTCATAATGGGAATGTCATCCGAGATTCTTCAAGGAGAGGCCCTATCTGTGGTGGATGCCCTTTGTAAGAAGCTTCAAGAAGAAAAGGAGGAGAAGAGGCTACTAAAAGAGTAGAATAAGCATCTTCTCCATGCCCTGCAGAAAATGGGCAGTGCACCTCCTACAACTACCACTGAAACTCCTGAGGTCCTTAGTCAGGAAAAGATAAATGAATATGCCAAGATTGGCAATTAAGGCATGGCAGTATCCACCTGGAGAGACCAAATCCTCAAAGACAGTGAGGAAGTAATCGTCAAGTTCACCGAGCTATATCAGAATATTGATCAGGTGAACAAGGAACTCTAGGCGATCGTAGGACCTATCTTCGAAGAGTTGGACCATGTTAGGTTGCAACATGAGACATTCCAGAAGATGCTCGACTATTCAGTCAAAGATTTAGTTAAATTCGACATCTTCGATCACCCCAGAGCACCCAAAAAATCCTTGATGCTTTGGACTACCGGGTCGATCAGATGGAATTTGTCCTGGAGAAGATAGATAAGGTCAAGGAGCAAGCCCTGGATGTAATGCATCAAATGGAGCAAATTATCCTAAGAATGTCTCTAGGCTTGCTCACTCTGTCATTCGCCTTGAGGAAGGCAGATGAAACCATCTAGATCTTCAAAGAGATCGTCTCGCAAGGGCTAGGCCCAGAAGCCACTTTTGATCATTGAATCCATCAATAACCTTCTGGCTTGCTGTGATTTTATAGGATACCTGATAGAGGTAGGTAATGAATACTGCAAACTCCCAGAGAAACTCAAAGATGAGCGGGAGGTTTGCGAAGTCATTGGTGATCATACTAAAGGTCCCCCAGGATCAACTTCAACCAATGGTTAGCAAATTCATGGAGTATCAAGCTCAATTCAACATTGCCTCTCTGAGTAGCAAGCAAGATACTCCTTTTCAGCCCACACGATGATGATGAATAGCCTTCTTCCTCTTGGATTTCTTTTTGTAATATTTAAAAGTATGTTGGCATAAATGATGACATCATCCATGTTGCATCATGGGATGTTGTCATCCACCAAGTTTGCCCAAAGTCAATAGTTGACTTTTAGATATTTTGTAAATATTTTGTAATTAGTTGTTGGTTTCTTTTTCCTTCTCTCTTCTCCTTTTCTATAAATACTTGGATACTTGTTGTATTCAAGTAGTGGACACTTTTAGATGAAAAATAGAAGTGAGGAGTAAAGGCTTTGTACTTTTTGTAACATGAAGAAAATATTAATACAATATTGAGACTTTGTAATGAATACTTGTGTTATGCATCGAACTTTCTTATGTTAGATCGTATGTTTATTCTGTTGAAGCTATCTCTACTTTTTGTCATTTTTTCACCAGTATTGCTTTATTCATTTATGCAAGTAGGTTTGACTCCATTTATTACCAATCCCAAAACATAAACCCTCCGACCTTTTTGCTTTGGAATTCATTTCTTTTCTCCCTTCGGATTTATCCTATCTTAATCTTTCTCTTCATTCCTTTCTTTTCTCAGTTGGAAACACCCCTACTGGGATGAGATCCCAAACCCCCAAAGGCGAGAATATTGTGAGACTTGCGTAGATTCCTTTGGTAGAATAACGATAAACCAGTTTTGCTTTCTTTGTCTCAAAGAGGGGCTATGCCCTCCACACTGTTGGCTCGTCATCCATAGATCTACTCTCATGATGATTTTTGGACCAACAATATTTAAAGGTGCAAAAGATAAATCTAATGGCCCACATTCAATTTGGCTAGTTTGTAACCATTTTAATTATTAAATTCTCTAGCATTTCCCTCCATGACCATTTTTCGCAAAAGAAGGATGCTCAAAGCGGTGTCAAATGATTGGATCTCGTTGTAACTACTTCTTGGTCATTTGAGAAGTTGTAAGCGCCACGTGCGAGCTATTTCATGGATTTTGGAAGTCATTGTAGAGGTTGGCATTTGATTTTTTGAAGACTGTAAATGATTTTCATGAACAGAGGACAAAAAACAATAGTCGTCATTCTTCCAAGCTTCTCCTTTCTATGAATTTCTTCCATTTCCTTTCATTGTACAAGTTTTTACTTCATCTGCAATAAGAAAAGAAGGATTTTATGCCCCTTTGACAGAGGATTCGATTGGTACTTTGTGACCAATGCGTTTTTATTCCGTCTTGTAGCTCACGGTTTACGAATTTGTATTCTTCTTCCATTTTAATGCATGTTATAAACTTTATGATCTATGTTTGTAGGCCTCGATATGCTACCTCCATCATTGATCTCCTTGCCTTCATTCGCACTCCCCTTTCCCACTCTCGGACCAATTTGTCGTCCTTGCAAGAAATTGTAGGTTTTCCCATAGGGTCGGTGGAGTACCCCTATGGATCTTTGGTTCAAAACCACCATTGAATCCACTTGTTTTTCATGCATAATATGGCAGCTGCACCAAGTTATAAGTAGAGGGACTTAGATTCCCATAGTGTTGTTTTGGAAACCACTAATTTGTCCCTTGAGATGAATTTCCAAGCCATTAGGAGGAAAAAGGTAAATTTAGTGGAGGTAAAATTATGTGAATTCATGTGAGTTGTGTTATATTTCATGGGAAATCAAATGCTTTCCATGTTTCCTTAGTAGAGTGAAAAAGGGTGTTTTTCATGGTAGTCTCTCCCCTCTTACAAATATCTTTATAGGATTGATTGTGTGTAATGGATGAGTTTGGAAAACTCTCTCTCTCTCTCTATTCTCTTATTTTCCCAATAAAAAATGTATAATTTTAATGAGTGTGTTTGCATTGTGAAAGTGAATGTGAATGTGTGGGTGTTCCCTACCTTGCATTGGGTGTTGGTGTTTGAGCCACTTTGCTAACTTTGGGTTTAATGGGCTAGTGAGTAGGAAATAATTCCCTCATTGCATTGTTGTGAGGTAAATGTTATTAAAATCCTCATTTTGGTGTGGGTTTGGAGAGTTTTTAAGAGTTAGGAAAGTGGAATTTTATATATTTTGTGAGTGATGGATCAAATGAGAGCTTATTGTAACTTTTGGATATTGTAAACTTAAAAAGAAGAAATTTGGTTTTGAAAATTGATTTGAAGTGCTTATGGAAATAAACTTGAAAATCCTATGTGTTTCTCTATCTCCCTCTATCTTATTCTATAAACGTGAGATAAAGGTTATGTGAAACTTGTATGTGTTGCCTTGTTAAAGAGTAATGAAATAAAAGCTCTCTTCAAAGGGTTGTGCGAGTTGGGAAAGAAGTAAATGTTTATTTTATGATTTTTACTATCAAGTGAAAAGTTTCTTGAACTTTATATATAAGTTTAATTACATTTGAAATTAGAGAAATTTGATTCATGTGTTATTTTAAAATATATTTATTGTTGGTAAGCATGAATATTCAAAATAGATCTGTACAAGAATACAAAATCATAGTTTAGTTTCAAGATAATGTTTAAACATATAAGTTGTATTGTTTTCATTTCTTTACACTATATAGAAATTGTTTTAGTGAAATAAGTTTGTATGGCTGTAAGTATTTCATTTTCATTTTCAATAGCTAAGTATAAATGATTATATATGTAAATATAATATTTTTAATTTTTTATATTGGTTTTCATACACCATATGTATGTACAATAAGGTTAATGTTGCAATGTTTGATTGAATGTAGTCTTTTAAGTATGACAACATACATATACATATTTTTAATTGTGTGTGTGTGTGTGTGTGTGTGTGTGTGTGTGTGTGTGTGTGTGTGTGTGTGTGTGTGTGTGTGTACAACATTAATATACCTATTCACATACGGGGAAAAAAATAATTTCATTTAAAATATTTACTTAAGTTTATAAAATAATATAGTTGTATAATTTAAGAGAGACAGAGACATGACAAAGATATTGATTTAATGATTGTTAATATACAAAATAAGTTATAAATAAATACAAGTTTATATAAAAGTATTATATTAATGAAGAAATAATATATAAAATAAAATAAAAATTAAAAGGGTGGGGCGGGTGGTTAACCCTACCCCCATCATTGTTATTCGATTAATATTTATAGGAAGTAGGGTGGGCGGAATTGCAGCGTACCATTCCCCCACTCTCATTTCTATTTGAGGATGGGCTTTGTTCCTATAATCATAATGGTCTGTGGGCCTACCACTAAGTTTGGTTATGTATTTAAGGAAATAGTCGATATGGCTCATCCCTCTAAGGTTTTATTTGGTTTCCATTTCTATTTTTGAATTCCCTTGTTTCTAGTGTAAGCCCTTAACACAATTCACCACCAATATAACTTGGCCATATATATGTATTTTCCCAATATTTTTAATTAAAATTGACATATGTATGGTATTTTTTTTTTTACCTTCATTTGTAAAAATAAGAGAGGAAAATTTTTATAGAAGAGGTGGCTTGTTGAGGAAGATAGGTGGGTTGTTTTGGAAGAGAGTTGGGTTGATGTGGAAGAGGATGGGGTTGTTGTGGGAAAGGAAAAGATTTCTGCAAGAGAGAGATAAATTTTAGTTGAAGAAAACTACATTGTTATTGTGGTAAATGTGCTAGAAATGAAATTGATCTTTGAGGATTTTGAGGCCATTCATGGGTTCCATATGAATTTAGAGATTTGGAATCGAGTTAGAATAGGATAAAAGGACCTAGATCAAGAGATCATTTGGTTTAAAAGAGTGTGATATCAAGGGGATTTCATGAAAAATGATCTTATTCTAGAGGGCTATGGACACTCCATGGGGGTATAAGTTGGTAAATGTTTTGGTTACATAGATGATGAAAAAGGGTTGTGGGTGACAAATAACAAGAGGAGGAGTTGTTATATCCATATTTTGGATAAAATAAGAAAATTGGGATCCATTGGCATATGATTAAGGTTGGGTAGATCTTGGGAGCAAGATTATTTTGGGGTAGCTTTTACGATGAGCTTGGAAAGGGAAATTATTAAAGGTATGGTTAAAAGAGAATTCGGGGGTTGATTTTACGCATTAGGTAGGTAATGAAATGGTGATTTATGGTTAAGATGGCTTATGTGGAAGAAAGGAATAAGATTTTAGGGACTATGGTATGGTAAATGAAGAAGGGGACTTTGGTGATCCAACCATCGAAGGAAAATATTATGAAATCATAATCCAATTTTTTTCTAAGGAGACATGAATAAGGTTGTATGTCTTGCCGTTAGAATATTGGAATCTATAGATGTTGGAAATGATTGGGAACTCATTGGGTACATTTTGTGAAATATATCCTAAATCCTTTGGGCATGATGTCATCTAGATTAGGATGAATGTTGTAATTGAGCATAAGGTCCCTGATCAAGGATGATAATTTTGGATGTGGGTGGGAAGATTTTAACCCAAATAGTGGAATTGTAGATACAAAATCATGCACATACTTTGCTATTTTACTATACTTCCAAGTATGTTTTTTTTTATATATGGATCTTAGGTAAGAAAATTATTCACTAGTGACCCCTTTGTCTAGTCCATCTGTTTTCTTTTAATTTTTCTATTGTTTTATCTCTCACTTATGTCACTCCATACATTTTTGTCAGTTACAGGATCCTGACTGTCATTCTTCACACATTTATTGTCATTTGTCTCTAGACACCAATGCCCGGGACGCTCCTGGCAATCTTAGGCGCTCATCCCCTCTTTGTTATTTTTTCATTTTTGACATTTTTGGTTGGCCTTTTCGGTTTTCTTACTCTTATCCCAAGATCATAGTTGGCATGTCAGGTCATTAGTGTCAAAATTCAAGTAAGAGATCCCTATATAAACACAACATACATACCATTATAAGGGCAGGAAATTTCTATCAAGGGCTATCTATCTACATATCAAAGGGACTGCATCTTGGGCTTATTACTTTATATACACACTGCATAGGAAGGGAAGTTCATTTTTCCATCCACACATTTATATTTATCTAGCTACCGCCCGCTATCTTGGCGTCGCGGCGAGGGAAACCTAGGAGCACTATTACACACACAAGCACATAGAACTACATTGGGTCTGAGATGTAGTGCAATGCTCGGTCGTAAGTTCACTTATTTGACAATCACAGACAGTCAGGCCCCTCATTTTACATCTTTTTTTTTTCGGGGTTTAATGTAGTGTTGAGGATTTTGCAGGAGGTTATTTGTGGTGCATATTTATAGGTACCTTAACAATACAAGTGTGACATAAAGGTGATCATCGGTGAATAAGAGTGAAACCCTAGTGGTATTGAAGAAACCAAGTTATGAGATTTTTGTAGACTCCAATGCCTAGAAGAGGTCTTGGTCACCCTCACCCATACCTAGATGCCCTAGTCTAGGCACTCTCAAAATTTCTACATTTGTGTAAGCATGTTTACGACACCCTAAGTCTCTTTTTCATCAATTCTTCCAGTTCAGACACACTTCGAGATAAGTGAAATTGAGATAAGTTCCTTAACTATTTCATTTGCTCTCATAAGTTCATCAATGAAAATTACTTAGCACTTGTATTTCATTATATATCATTGTAACAATATTTATATTCAGATTTTAATAAAATATACTAGATTTTATTGAATCATGTTAGTGAACCTATTTATTAGAGCTCATTGACATAGGATCCACTAAACCCTAATGGATAAAAGGAGTTCTTCTTCTCCAAGGTAATCCATGTGTCATAAGAGTGTCAACCCTATTTCTGATGAAATTACTAACACTAAACTTAATGCCATTTATCACATTCCTCATGTTGATGATAAGCTTTAAAAACATCTTCTGGCCATTGAATGCAATATTCCTACTAGTTTTTCCCATTCTTCTTTTGGCATTGTTTCTCTAGAAGACAATTTTTTGGGTTGTACTCCTTGTTATTCCATGGGCTCTAGGAATACTCCACCCTCTTCTATTTCTGCTAAAACTCTTGATGATGTTATCATTGATTATATGTTTGGTCTTGATGCAAATATACATACGAATAATGTTAGTTCTCATAATAATCAAGATGAGTGTAAAGTTATATCTCATGCTTCTCCTATTTCTGAAAATGCTTCTAATGATTGTCACGATACATCTTTTGATAGTTCTTCTCCTGCTTCTGTATATGTTGATGATTCATTCGATGAAATACTTACATGTGAAACTCTATCTACTAGCGATGATGATTCTATTAGTGAGCATGTTGTATCTCTTGATTCTGCTGAATGTGAATTTTCTACTCTGCTTTCATCTCTTTCTGAGGTTGTCTCTACTAGCATGCATGATGATTCTCCTCCTTCTATTGTGTCATCTTTTATCACTTCTTCTGAAGTTACTCCTAATGTTCCTCTCGATGTTCCATGTTCATCTCTACCTATTCCTTCTTCTTCTTCTTTAGAAGCTATTCCTATTACTTCTTTTATTCCCCTTAGTGTACCATCTTTCACTTCTTCTGCACCTACCTCTAGTGTGCCTATCACATATTCATCCTCCACTTCATCTTCTCATTTTATCATGATTACTCATAATGGAAAATTACAACCTCTCAATGTGCCTCTCACATTTCCCACCATTCCTTCACATGAAATTTTATCACTCATGCATGTTGTTGGACAATTACAATCTCAGGTCCAGTCTCTCACTCTTGAAAGCAAGGCCTACTATGCATCTATTGATAATATCTCTCTTCATGGAAATCCCATCCCAAATAAAATTTATAAGTCAATAATTCCTAAATATTTCATCATGCCTACTTTCTCTTGATTTGATGGTACTAACAATCCATATCTATATCTCAATCATTTTCATTTAGCTATGGCATCCTACTTGAATGACCGATTATTTCTAAAATATCTTTATCATAGTCTAGTAGGTTAATCTCTTCAATGGTACACTCATCTACCTTTTGAATCCATCAACACGTATTATGACATGGAAGATGTTTTTCTCAGATGTTTTATGCTCAAAAATGGTCCTAAAGTTACAAATGATCACCTACCTTTCTTACATCAAGGCAAGATAGAGCTCATTCTTGATTACACCTTATGATTTAATTCTTGCATGCATCAGCTAGTGTTTCAGCCTATTGATCTAGAATTTTTTTTATCTTTTTCATGGCTTGATTCCTGATTTAAAAGAGCACTTATAATATGACACGTGTGAATCATTCACACTCTTATGCTATAAGGTCATCGATCTAGAAAAATATCTAATTGTTACACATGTTATAGATCCTCCTTATACTTCTACCGATGTTGTATCACCTTCTCATTCTTCTCCATTTCATCGGTACCAATCATCATCTAAGGTCTCCATCTCATCCACCTTACACGCATAATCCATCTCTTATATTACATAAGCATCCTCCATCTCGCCACCGCATCGCTCTACACTTAATTCATCATTGTCTCCTACTCAGAGCCATCGTATTTCTCTCGAGAACCTACCCATCTTACGGTATCGTAATATGCTTATATGCCCACACACATGATAATGTGGTAGCTCCGATCCACTATCATGGTCCTCCGCATAAATCTATATATGTCCCTATATAAATGTGCCGGCACACATTGTGCCCATGCATATATGGTACCATCATCCTCTATATGGTGACATATATCATGCATATTATGTAAGATGCCTATACCTTCTCCCTCCATAGCCACTGACGAAGCAATCACCACTGTAATGAACTTTCACAATCATGGAACAATTGATCTCAGTATGGCATCCAAGTTAATATAGGTATTTGTATGTACCCATGTCCCTATAAAATATTACCTTGTTACTCTCATCTGTTGTTGTGCATCCTCTATTACCATCAATTGGACTCTCTCACCCATGACTGATAGTCGCAATATGTGATATGCATCCTCTAGAGTGACAGATCATCTCCCCGGTAGGAAACAAAAATGTGAAACTATGTGTGCACCACCTCTTGTACAATGCATTAATCATTGACATATTATGGGATACTTCCCCCATCCTTGCTATGTGCCGCAGGATTACACAGTCTAATATATCCCACTTTGTATCCGATAGGCCTAACCCTAATAGTGTACTCAAGTTTCATCCTCCACGAAAATCCCTCGAATGGATATCTTTCTCCACAACAAAAACACCAACAAAAACATGACATTAACACCTCATATATGCACAAAAATACTACTACTAACATCACATATCACCAATTTTAAAACCAAAAGTTCTAGGATTGAAAGAGCCTCTGGGTCGCCAATGCCTAGGATCGGGACGTGTGTGCCCAAGAGTAGGTCACCAATGCCTAGATCTTGGCACTGGGTTCCCAATGGATGTTATCACCCGGCTATTCTTTCCCGTGTCGAAATGAATATACTATCAAAAATAAAAAAATTCAAAAATTCATAAAAACAAGCTCATTTCTACACATCGTTTGAAAAAAATCATACATACCAAATAAGTTGTCATATGCAACTCCATGACCATCACCACCATCTTGAATTGGATCAATCAAAATACCCTAACTTACGACATCATCATAAGCTCGAGCTCAAAATCACACTCGCTCAAAGTTCAAATGAAGTTACTATTCATCTTTTCATATTGCTATTTATAGCAACTTATAAATTTCCCACTTGACTATAGTTACTATTTGCACATATTCTCCCAACTAATACATGCTACACATTTTTTCTCATATCTTGAGCTTTGCTACTTCGTTTTATCCCCTATATGTGCCACTCAATTCATAATTTCTCATACTATCATTTTTTCCACAATCTCCAAGCGTTATATTATCATATAATACATTTACCACTCGATATACACACACTTTTGCGACATCTACTACGCCTCGTTTCACTTGTTCTTACTTCATTGCACATTTACTTTCAACTCAGTGTTCGTGCTTACTATCACTCCCTCTTTCTCCAAAAGGGGGGCATACAATCAGGGTCACTCCATGATCCCCCTCACACTACTACATGATCATTCCACATCTCTAATTCGTCATTATTAAATATTCACTTGTACATCAGTCAAATTTTCATGCCACCTTCTAGCAATTCCCCCTAATGACCTAATCTTGGTGTAGCAAGAAAAAAATATCTCCATGAGTAATCCATCATACACATTCAATCTGAACATGAATTTTCTACTACTCAAATCAAATCAATCAATCAACACAAACATAACGTATTTTACTACTCCTCCCAGATGACCTAACATGGGAAGTCATTATACATTTTATATCACTTCCAAATGACCTAACATGGAATCCATACACATTATGGCTACCCCTTGGAGTCGGGAAATCCTTTCATATACTACTCATATATGGCTTACTCGTTGGATCAAATTGAATCAAAATGAAAAAAATATGGTCCTTTTTTGTCTACAAAGTGGCTAGAATTTTTGAGGATGTAATTATATTTGGAGCACCCAAATCTTCATTTTTCACATACACAAAAATTGGGTTGGGTACTAATCACTCCCTACCCCGCCAAATCTCTATCAAGAAACAATTCAAAATCTCCAAATTCTCTCGAATCGAAATCATCAATCTCGCTAAGTGCTCCTCATAATGGTTTGTCATCTCTATTTATGCTAGATGGATCCACATGCTGATCTATGATTCAACATGTTATATATTCTTATTTTGTGCATACTTCTATGACAAGGATTCTCTAGACTTCTTTCAGGTATGTTCCTTACTTCCTTTACACTACATGAACTACTATTTTACTATCTTTGTCAAGTATGTTGTTGTATATATGGATCTTGTGTAATTAAAGTATTCACTAGTGACCCATTGTCTAGTGTATCTATTTTCTTTGCTTGTTTCTATTGTTTTATCTCTCACATTTGTCACTCCTACATACATTTTTGGTCGATAACAGGATCCGTGTCTCTTAGTCTTCACATATTTTTGTTAGTTGTCTCTAGACACCAATTCCCAGGAGCTCCTGTCCATCCGGGGTGCTCATGCCCTCTTTATTCTGATCATTTTTGACATTTGTGGTCATCCTTTTCAGTTTTCTTACTCCTATCTTGAGATCATAGTCGGCATGTCAAGTAATTAGTGTTGAAATTCAATTAAGAGATCCCTATATAAACACAAAATACATATTATTATAAGGGCAGAAATTTCTATCAAGGGTTATCTATCTACATATCAAAGAGACTGCATCTTGGGCTTATTACTTTGTATACACACTTTGCATAGGAAGGAGAAGTTCATTTTTCCATCCACACATTTACATCTATCTAGATACCACCCACTATCTTAGTGTCACCTTTGGCGTGATTTTAACCGGGAGCACTATTACACACACAAACACATAGAACTACATTAGGTCTGAGATGTAGTGTAGTGCATGGTCTTAATTTCACTTGTTTGATAACCGAGGACAGTCAACCCCTCATTTTACATCTTTATTTTTGGGATTTGATGTAGTTTTAAGGGTTTTGCAGGAGATTATTTGTGTTGCATATATACATGTACCTTGGCAATTCAAGAGCAACATACAAGTGTGATCATCAATGAATAAGAGTGAAACCCTAGTGAAACCGAAGAAACTATGTTATGAACTTTTTCATAGACTCCAGCACCTAAGAGAGGTCTCATGGGCCCTAGGTACCCTCGCCCCTACCCAAGCAACCCATTCCATGCACTCATAACACTTCTTCATTTTTTTAGAATGGTTACAACACCCGAGTCTCTGTTTCATCAATTCTTCCAACTTAGACACACTTTGGGATAAGAAAAATTGAGATAAGTTCCCTAACTCTCTCATTTGCTTTCATAAGTTCATCAATGGAAATTGCTTAGCACTTGTATTTCATTGTATATCATTATAGAAATCTTTATATTCATATTTTAATAAAATATACCAGATTTTATTGAATTGGGAATATGAAACGATGCAAAAGATTGATTAAAAATATAAGATTTATAGATGTCTAATTATAATTGTAATGTAGTAGTAAATGAATATACAATAAGAATAAATTTGACCTAAGAAAATTAAGCTAGAAGAATATGAAACCCTAGTTGTAAAGAAGGGATAAGAAGACTTAGTTGATTCAAAACCAAATTTGAATTGTGCCAAAGTGCTATACTTGATGAACAAAGAGGAAAAAGTGTCGTAAAAACATAAAAAATGTGTGAGCTGAAGATCTTCCTAGACTGGGGTGCCTAGAATGGTTCAGGAGGGGCTGGAATGGTTCAAGGGCACTGTAAGCACCATAGACCTGTTATAGGTACCGTGACTACTCAAATCCCTAGGAAACCCCCTTTGTAGGGTCGTGAGATGTTCATTGTCCTTCTCTTCTTGTCGTTAGTAAGTCGTACAATGATTGACGATGTCGTTGATGACTGAAATGAAATATTGACTTGTAAATCCCTCAAGAGTGCAAAATAAATCCAAAATAAAAGAATAAAAATGAGGTTTTAGAATTTGTCCTCAATTGTTAAATGAGTGAACTTATGATCGAGTGTTAAACTACATTTCAAATCCAATGTAGTTCTAGTGTGTGTGTGTGAAAGTTTTCCTAGTTGGCTCTCAAACATGTCACACTTGGTAGCGAGAAAATACCTAGATGTAGAAGATCTAAATAGATGTGTGCATGGAATAAAATGAACTTCCCCTCCTATGAAGTGTATATAGAAGAATGTAGTCCCTTTCCCTTGAATGAATGCTTGAATGCTCTTGAATATCCTTTGGATACAACCTCGGTGGTGATAGCTAATGCTTAGTGCTTGGTCCTTTATTATGGTCACATAACTTTATATTTATATGATTCCCTTACTTGAATTTCATAATTAACCCCGAAAAGGTCAACTACCAAAAAGATAAGATGCTCAAATGGCTAGAAAGGACCCAAAATATGTGAACAAAGTACAAATAGGTCGGGGTGCCTAGAGGGGACGGAGGCACACTGAGTGGCGTCCTGGCTAAGCGTTGGTGTCTAGGATGAGAAATGTTGAGGTGTGAAAAGATAGACTAAGATAGAAAGAGTGTAAGACAAAAATTGGTAATAGAAAGAAATCAAAGATGTCCAAGGACATGGGTTGATTAATACTTTTCTTACTTATGAATCATATGAATAGTAGTATGCAATCATGACTAGATAATTACCCAAAGTGCGTGATTTTGTGTCTACATTTTCCCCCACTTTATGTTATTTGAACTAAGTCTGATAATATTAAGTATATAAAATATGCATACTTGATAACCATGTATATTGATGGCGAAAGCATTTTGAGAGACATGGAAAAGCATGGAGTGATAAAAATGTGAAGCATGGAAACTAGAGAGAAGAAAGTGTAAAAAGTGATGATGATGATGATGACAATAGGGTGGAAAATAGGTGTGTAGATGTCTCCATTGTATGTGTTGTTGATGTTAATGTTGATGTTGTTATTGTTGATGTGATGTAGGGTGATGTTGACTATCGCTCCCATAAGGATGGACCTGCAAAATAGAAGAATGATCAAGTAGTAAAATATGCATGTATATGATCAAAACAATTAAAAAGAATGTAATGAAGTATGTAAAAATGTGAAAATTTGAAAAAGAACATGTGCACTTGATCCGTGATGAGAAAAAGAGTGTAGAAAGGATCATGTAGATGATGTAGAAGAAAAAAATTTTGGTCGATCTCACACTAGTTGTAAAGAATGTGATTCTTTTGGGCAATATCATGCCAAGAACTGGAAGAATTGTAGGGAGAAAAGTTTGGTGTTATCCTCCAACCTTTAACCACTTCCCAATGTATGGAACACCACTGTAGATGGTGTGTAAAAATATGATATGGTTCAACCAATTCCAATCCAATTGAAAATAGAAAATGTAGTATGGTGCATGTTTGCCATGTTGAGTGATAAAGAATGTATGCCCTAAAATCTTCTTTGTGAAGTGTTGTATACTATGTTGCACTAATAGATGTTGTGTAAGCGCCCTTGGTCATAGGTGTCTAGGAAGGGTAAGGAGTTGCTGCACTATTGTCCTAGTTTGGGTGCTAGTGGATGTGTTGTCTGAGGACCCAAGTTAGATTATGAACCATGTATGAAACTAATGATTGTGATGTACCATTAAAAACTGTGTTGTGTGGTGACTATGAATTTTTGTATGGGGTGAGTTATTCACCCAAATGATGCCCCCTTGTTTGGGTTACATGTGACATCACTAAGGAGAATGCAACCCAAAGGAGGACCAACCGTTGTGCTAAAATTGTGCCCTAGGGGGGAGAGAGTGTGCTTGGAGAAACCAAGGCACATGAAAATAAATTAACTAGGAAACAAGTGTTAGTACAAGAAATACAAACATGTAAAATGTAAGCTATCGACAAGAAGACAATGTGTAAGCTAAGATAAGAAGACAAAGAAGACAATGTAGACCATGAAAAGAAAGTTTCAAACATGGGACATCACTCACGATTTTGCAAGACAATCAAGGTAAACTAGGCCTAAAATCATACATGTGTGCACACAAGATGAAGGGAAAATCCTGGAAACAATGCCAAACAATGACAAGCAACCTAACAACTAACTATGGAAGAAAAAAAAATAAACTGCAAGACAAATATTGCACATGAAGCACCCATTATCATGTTAGAAAGATAAAAATATGTCAAGGCATGTATAATATGATAATAATGTGCTATGAAAATGAAACAATAACACCTGTAATGTATGAAAGTGGATTCCCCAAAGAGCCGCAGTGGGACTAGTAATAGGTATTATGCCAAGCATTTATGTTGTTTATATCGATATGTAGAATTTGTGATCACAACTAGAAAGTAAGTGAACGTGCATATGTGTATGGAAAGATAATGACATATAAAATATCTATCTAGCATGTGTAAAAAGCGTACATGTAACAATTAAATGTAAGCAAGAATAAATGTGACCAAGAAATACAAGATTTTTGGATGAGATAGAATGGAATGTAGTTTGAGTGTGATAGGATCAATGTGCCCTCGAGAGGATGTGCATGTATGAGATGAGGTTCATTTATACATGCCCCCTCAGTAGTCAAGAATGAACTATAGAGAAAGAGTTTTTTCATCGGGAAATGGTTTGAAGTGTGTGTATTAGAAATAGGTGATCATCAAATCAAAAAGTGTGTGAGTGTGTGAGTGAGTGAGTGAGTGTGGTGAGTTCCATTTGAGATGTAGAACATTAGCAGTTGAGTATGGATAGTGGAACTAAAGTGCATCATATGGTGGTGTGTTAAGTTCATTGTGTTCAAGATATTTGTAATGTGTTGTTTTGTTTGCACATGAGAGAAAGGTGTCGTGAATGTGTCACTTTTGTAAGGTGTTGTGAGGTTGTGTTGAATGTATGCAATAGAAATTGATTGTGAACACGTTGAGTGTATACTACTACTAATTTTTGAAAGGGGTTTATAGTGAACACATTGGATTTGTAGTAGGTTGTGTCACATGTGAAAGTGTTGAGTAGGTAGTGTGTTGTGAATATGTAGATTGTGTAATATGTTTGTGTTGATTATTCACAAGAGATATGTGTCATGTGATGTAAAATAGGTATGTCATAAAAGTGTTGAGTGTGTAGTATGTTATGTTGAATATGTGTGAAGAGTAGGTGTTGTTATTGTGTTGAGTTTTTATGGATAGATATGTGCTATAATTATGTATTGTGAGTGTTTCAAGTGTATGTAGTGTGTAGTGTGATGTGTAGTGTAGTGTGTTGTGTGTGAGGTTCATGTGTATAGATATGCCCTCAATATTCAAGTGTGAACCATAACACATGAGAGTGCGTCATCGGGTAATGATGATACAAGCATGTATCAAGATGTGTATGTTGTATGTGAGAGATTAGATGTGAAATGATGAGAATATAAGACATGTGTCAATAGAATGGGGGAGAAATAAGTGTGATGCCCCCAAGTGTGATGATAAAAGAGATCAAGTAATTTCATCTAGGAGGTCGTCATTGTCATGATCAAAACCGAAAGGTGAAGCATCTAAGACTTGATAAGTGATAGTGTCAAGTTGGTCAAGTAAGGAGCCATTGAGGCATAAATTATACATGCCCATAGCATATATTCTTCATTAGTGAAGGGGGTAGTGGAAAACCATGTGCATACCATTGAGTAAGATTTTGTGAATAGCCAAGAAATGAGTCATTACAAATAAAAACATGCCAAATGACATGGGGAATGATATGTCAATATGATTAGGGTCTAATGTGCCCCAATGTAATCAAGCTAAGATTGTCTAAGTGTAAGTGGAGAAGTACAAGGAGCATGTGCAAGAAATATTGTGAGATAAAAGACTCGAAGACCATAAGCAGTGATAATGTGAAAAAATCCATGGTATAGATGATGATCATGGGGTGGAGGAAAGATGTCGTCAACTGTAAATCCTAGCTGAGCCAACCCATCATGTGTGCATATAGTATCTGAGCAAGTAGGATCAAATGGAATGTGTTCCCAGTAAGAGTCATTCATGAAAAATGTGCATGTAAATGGAGGGTTTCTCATGAGAAGGTGAAGGAGATGGAATGACATCCAATGTCTGGATAGGCCCCCGATAAATAATCATAGCAAGTAGTAGTAGAAGGAGGAGGTGATGGTGCAAATGAGACAATATCTAACATGCAAATAAACCTTCAAGTGGTGGAAAATGAGCCGGAGTATCCATAGGTTGTGGTTCATTGGTGGTAGTAGATGTTGGAGTAGGAAGTGTAGTGTTGGGATCATGGTTGCAATATTTGAATGGTTGATGATCACTAGGAATTGTATATTCTACGCCCTCATGTAAGAATTTGACACATCGATGTACCGTAGAAGGAATTGCTTGCATGGCATGAAGCCATGGCCTACCAAGTAAACAGTTATATGAAACGGGAAGAATAATGACAAAGAAAATTGTATTAAGATTTTTGGCCCAACAATGATAGGAAAAGTAATGTGACCTATGCATGGATGAATAGAGCCATCGTAAGTGCGAAGAGAAAGAGATGATGGAATAACATTAGCTACATAAAGACCAAGATTTTCAAGGAATGACATAGTGCAAATGATTAAGCTCAGATCCATTATCAACGATGGTGTGTTTGACACCCACATTATAAATGCAGAGCATGATGTATAAAGGTGGGTCATTGTTGAAAATAGCAAGATCAACATTAGGATTCGATGGAAAATAAATGTGCTTGAGAAAAATCATCTGCTGAATGTGTTATATACTATATCCGGATGAATATCAGCAGGAATGTGAGTAGTAGCTAGGAGAGTTCTGATTTTATCTCTTAATTTAGGATTAATGAGTAGGAAATCATTAATAGAGATACTCATGATGAGAAGATCCTAGGAAAAAATCAATATAAGTATGAGGACCCTAAGAGTGTTTAGATCAAGTTGTGGTTGACCAAATGATTAAATAAATATAATATTTAGAGATGCCTAATTCTAATTGCAATGTAGTAGTAAATGAATATGCAATAAGAATAAATCTGACCCAAGAAAATTAAGCTAGAAGAATATGAAACCCTAGTTATAAAGAAGGGATAAGAAGACTTAGCTGATTCATAACCAAATCTGAAATGTGTATGTTGAAGTGTTGACTGATGAACAAAGAGGGATAAGTGTCACACAAAACCAAAAAAATGTGTGAGCTGAATATCTTCCTAGACTAGGGTACTTTGAATGGGTCAGAGGGCACTGTGGGCACCAAAGACCTCTTATGGGCACCTATGACTGCTCAAAACCCTAGGAAACCCTCTTCACAGGGTCACAAGATGTTCATTATCCTTTGCTTATTGTCACTAGTATGTCACACAATGATCGCCGATGTCGCTGATAACCTATAATGAAATATTGACCTACAAAACCCTCAAGAGTGCATCAAATCCAAAAAATAAAAGAATGCAAATGAGGGGTCAAACTATCCTTAGTTGTCAAATGAGTGAACTTATGACTGAGTGCTATACTAAATTTTAGACCCAATGTATTTCTAGTGTGTGTGTGTGGAATTGTGCCCTAGGTGGCTCTTATACATGTCGCACTTGATAGCGAGAAAATAGCTAGATATAGAAGATGTAAATATATGTGTGCATGGAATATAATGAACTTCCCCTCCTATGAAGTGTATGTAAAAGAATGCAGTCCCTTGCCCTTGAATGGATGCTTGAATTCTCTTTAATAGCCTTTAGATGCAACCTTATGTGGTGATAGCTAATGCTTAGTGTTTGGTCCTTTATTATGGTCACATAAACTTTATATTTATATGATTCCCTTGCTTGAATTTTGTAATTAACCCCAAAAAGGATGACTACCAAAAAGATAAGATGCTCAAAAGACTAGAAAGGAATCAAAAGATGTGAACAAATTATAAATATTTCAGGGGCTCCTAGAGGGGATGGGGACACTTCGCCTTGTCCTCTGGCTGGGGAACCGGGGTCTAGGATGAGAAATTTCGATGTGTGAAAAGATAGACCGAGCTAAAAGAGTGTAAGAACAAAAGTGGAAATAGGAAAAGATGGCCAAGGACATGGGTTGATTAATACTTTTCTTACTAATGAATCATATGAATAGTAGTATATGATTAGGACTAGATAATTACCAAAAGTGTGTGATTTTGTGTCTACAAAGAGTTTCTTTTTGCAATAAGGAAGTGTATTTTTCTAATTGATGTAAATAAATATTTGAGATCGTGGGATTGTGGGAAGGGTGATAGTAGGAACTATGAGATAATATTTCTTTGGATATGTATTTAAGAGGACACTTGTACCAAACCTCTCGATGACTACTTATTTTAACAACTCTTACGCCATAACAAATACATGGAAGGTCAAATGGGGACAATGTTTACACCCTTTTAAAATGAATAAATGATATGAATGCAAAAAAAGAGGATGTAAGGTTTGTTACAGGGGTTATGCTGATTCATAAACTTCCAACATTAATCATTCAATATCAAAAAAATGTGTTAATTGTTGGAACCGGTGATAACGATTGTTATAAGATCAAAAATGTGAGAGGAGAGATGCACTTAGCTATACATAGTGAAACAAGAGAGATATGGGTGTACTGATTGGATAAATTAGTAGTATTGAACCTAAAGGTGCTTCATTTATGAGATTGTGGATGGAAAACACCGTAGTATTGAACTATACAATATTTCTAGGAACCTTTGTATAGTTTTGACCCGGTTATATTATTTTGAACCTGCTTAGAGTGTTACTCTATAAATTCATGTGCCCTTAGTTTTCTTGTAAATTGTCAAACCCTAAATATCACATAGTTTCAAAACCATTCGAATATTACAAATTGATCTCTAGCTCTAACCATGGGTGGAAGACCCTACAAAAATGTTCTTGTTTGCGTTGAAGTGAATCCATGCATCACCTATGTCATCACTAATCTTAAGAGGCCTCAAACCACACATAATTATCCACCTAACATGTGATATCTATATGGATGTAACTAGTTTGGAAACTTGAACCACTTTGACAATGTTTGGGATGATTTTTCTCTTGCTAAGACATTGAATTGAGATCTTTGGATGTTTGGAAATGAGGGAAACTAAACTCCTTAACCTAGTTGAGTGCTTTAGAAATATATTAGAGAATTCCACAATGGATGTGCATCAAATTTGGAGATATTTATGGATTATTGTGTAACTTTAGTGTTAGTGTGTTGAATGAGAGCTCATAAGAGTTCTAGGTAAGTAAATGAAGTGATATTAACTTGCTTATATAAGGTTTTGAAGGTAATTTGTTATGACAAGGTTGACCTAGGAGGATGAAATGATCCAAAAATATAATCAAATTGAAAGAAAAGTTGGAGGATGTGTTGGTCCTGGGAGCATATAGATTGGCTAAGAGCATATTCCACATTCGATTAGACCGTACATATTTGGACAAGTTGGCAAAGTGCATGTAGTCTAGAAGTTGTATCATGATAAGTAGAGGTGAAATATTGATTTTATGCATTTATATTCAAAATGTGATGACACATCAGTGTGTAAAAATAAGAAATTTGGGAGAGAGATAGTAAGATGTATTGAGTGGGGATAGAATGTGGATATTTGTCTTAACAAAGGAGCATTGTCACAATTAATAGTGTCAAAATGTAAATTTCTAAATTTGAGTGTCTATATTTTCCCCCTTTAAGTATGAAATGAAAATTTCTTGCTTAAATGAAAAGATACCTGAGTGTGTAAACACACTTTTTCTTTGCTAAAATTTGTCATTTTCCATATGTATTGGTGTTGGCATGCTCCATGGTGAAACCTGTAACACATGGTGTAGTTAATGTCCATAGTAGAAATTGAATTGTAACTCAAATTAAAATGTATAATTTGAACTAGCACAAAGTGAGATAAAGAGATGAAAAACATGGAAGGAATGTACTTGTTTTTTCTACTTAGGAAGAATCTATAATTATTTTCTCACACTTATAGATTTATATTGTATTACTAAAATTTATGAGGGATTAGGGGTGATCAGTCCCCAATTTGTGAAATAATAAACTAGAGTATTGTGTGCATGCAACCCAATATTGAATAGAAGATAGAGCATGAAGAAGAGAGAGGTACCAAAGCACCTTATGAAGGAATAAGATCATGTATAAAAGTTTTTAGTAATTGTCCCCTTTGAATATGTAAGAGGATATGAAGGACTCATTAAGAAGAACTTAATCACTTTGATACCTTCCAAAATCCTACAAATCACACCACTACGAGATAGATATAGGCACAATTTCTTATATATAGACAAAGTATAAAATATAATGTTTTCCCCCATCCCCTCCTCCTATGCCACACAAGATGATAATGGAGAAGGATACCCATGCCCTCAAAACCCCATATCTAGAGATAAAAATGATTGCTAAACTAGAGAATGAGTGAAATATTCATGCTCCCTATAAACTTGTCTCGAAAAGTGTCAAATATTTATGAAACTATGTCAAAAATTTGTATTTATAAGTAAAAATCTGAAACTTTAGAGTAATCTAGTGTGACTTCCTCTCATGCTAGAAACATGTAGGAAGGTCGAAACATTTGTACAACCCTAATTGTTATATATACTTTTGAAAATATGTAATTTTTTCCTAATTTATGTTTTTTATCATGCCAAAAAAGGGAATGAAAAATTTGAAATTTAGATCATGATAATCAAGCCCACCATTTGAAAACCCCTTCCTCAGTCATTATGAACCCTTCCTCTAGCCAACCTATCAACTCATACAACCCCTTTGATTTTGTTTCATCCTCATTTTGGTTAAGAGGAACATGATAATATAGATTTTGAGTGTGTTTCATGTGCAAGAAGGTTGATCCAGATGGATTTTAAAAATATATTGAACTCGTTATCCCGTAAAATTGACAAGGGCAATTTTACCGATAACCATACCGAAAATTTTGTTTCGATCCTCATTAGGGATCCTTGCATTCTAACGTTGCAAAAATCCCTTTTTGGGAAATCTGATTTTCCGAACTTAGTCTTTTTGGTCTTTTTTGGCTGGGCGCATGGAATTACTATGTAACACCAAATTCTAGTGCACCCCCTTTAAAGCCTTTGGCGCACATTTTCTTGTGTAAACACACCTTTCGGTGCACCTTGTTTGTTGAGTTTTCCTGTGTGCGCCAAGGCGCATGCGCCTTCGTGTTAGCACAAACTTTGTTGCACCACCTTTTGCTGCGCCAAAGGCGCACATAACCTCATGACGACACAACTTTTGGTGCGCCAAAGGCGCGCTTAGCTTCATGCTGGCAAATGCTTTGGTGCGCCAAAGGGCGCATGATTTCTTATGTCGACAGTAATTCTCATGCACCCTTTACAAATTTGGTGGCACATTTATGTCTAGTTCACCTATATATATGCGTTTGCATGCGCACAACTGTCATTATCACCGAGCAATCGAATTTTTCTATTCTCTGAATCTGTCAGTGCGTGTTTGACCCGTCGTTTTTGGCACGTTGTGGACCCATTTGCTAGATTGTCACTATTTATCCGGGTAAGTGTTCTTGACTCCTCCATGTGATTTGCTTTCTGGTTATTTGTGCTTCTTGCTAGTTTGGTTTTGAAATGCATGTGTTGAGCTAGCCCTTCCCCTGTGATGTCTTTCCTTATATTCCTCCTCCTCTTTCCACATCTGCTGGTGGAAGGAGTTATCCCAAAACAATGGTTTTGTTCCCTCTGATCAAGACATTTCATTCCTCAGTGACCCTGCTAGAAGAAAAGAAAAGAGAAGCTAAACCTTGTAAAAACACCTCCGGAGGTGATTGAAACCATTGTAAAAACTCTGTTTTTCCTTTGGCACATCTGTCCGCCTCGTAACATGAATAAAATCCGCACCAATGGCGCACCCATCATGCCTATTGCATTGCTAACCCTTGCGCCCCTTTGGCACACCAACCTTCCTTGCTGCATTGCATAATCATGCGCCATGTTCCCCTAAGGCGCACCCCACATCTCTGCGCATTATCAAAGCAAAATCTACGCCAAGTATGAAGTTATAAAGGCGCAGGCGCTTCCCGTAACACTTACATTCATGTTGTGTAAGCTCCCGTGCGCGCGCCATGTTCCCTTTCGGTGCACGAAAATTTCTTGTTGCACAAACCATACATGCGCCAAAGGGCGCACCAAATCCCAATGCAACATGAGAAATCTATGCGCCTTAAGGCACATCCCGCCTCTATGTAACACAATGTTTTCATGCGCCCTTTACAAAGTGCACCCCGTGCACTGCAGGCATGCGCCATGCGCCTGGCGCTTGATTTAACCTCGCAGCACCCTCTTTTCCCGTGCGCCTTACCTATTTAGTCCGTAAGCTGCAGCTTTCATGCGCCATGTGCCCTAAGCCTCAAAATCACTAACTCTTTCTTCGTTAGCATTTCAATGAAAAATCAAATGACCGATGTAACCTTTTCGCGTTGGGTCTCGCTTCTTCTTCATGCAGATCAGCAAATAAACTTGGAAGAACATATGTCAACATCCAAGAAGAGACCTACCAAATCTAAAGGAAAAGCTAAACTTACAGAGGCAGAGATGAAATACAAATATCGAGGGTCGAGAATGCCCGAGTCCCTGTGCCGAGTGTAGCATGGATGTCGAGACTCAATGGGGCACATTGATATGGATGAATTTCGGGTCGAACTCGAAAGTCACAAGGAGTCCATGGATGGACAAACCGAGCAGCAAAGTGCCTTGCACTTCGACGGAGGAATCCCAGTCAGCACCGTCAACAATGAATTCTTGATGGTAATTGCCCAATGTTATAACAAAGACACAAGGTGTGTCGAAAATAGCAAGGGCGAGGTAGTCATTAACCTCACTGCCCGTCACTTTGAGATGATACTTGGCATACCTCACCACCGGCACTTTGTGGCCGTCAGTCAAGCAGAGAGCATTAAGGCCTGGGATGAGAATGAAGATCAATGTATGCAAATCGATGAACGAAGTTTACTTGAAAAACAAAAAGGTAATAACCCGGTGGCCCCAAGTCATCCACCGCAGCGACTTCTCAGAGGAGCTCAGCGACACCATTACATTCTTGAGCAGGGTCTTTGGGCTTTCTGACGCCCATTATTTCCATAAATGGATGCTGCGGTACTTAGAGACCATGAACAAGAATATGCCTGATCAGCGCTTTTGCTGGGGAGAAATTATAAGCAGCACAATCTCTGAGCAGCTACAACAATTTAGCACAACGGGGACATTCCATATGAACTCCTACGTGGTCTACACTGCAGCATCAGAGAGGGACTATCCAGGCCTGATGCGGAGTGGAGTTTGGCCTCAGGTCAAGATATACGAGTACTACCCGGAATTGAGGCTGGAGAATAGCATCTCCCAATTCACAAAAATTAACGATGTGTTTTTCTATCACATCATCTGCCTATTGAGGCCGAACATGACTTATGGTCGCACGACCAAAAGCATAGTAGCAGCCACTGAGAAATGGGGGGCCCTGTTCACCCAGTTTCCCACATTCACCTATCTAAGGGCTGCCAACTTTTTGGGAGAGCCAACCAGGCTACCGAGGTATGCTGGACCAAACTGATTTTGCTGGAGCTATCAAGGTAGCTGATCACATATCACGAGAAATTCCTTAAAAGAAAGAAGGGTGGAACTCCTTTCCCCCTCACAGTGGGCTGATATACATGCTCTACCCACCACAAGGCGAAGGAAATGTTCGCAGAGCTGGAGTTACTTAATTTGAAACATGATTTCCCAGCCAGGCCTACCTTCGACCCAAGGAGCTGTCTGCCAAGGGTGAAACTTGATCCAATCCACATCCCTTAGATCAAGGACATTTACATTGACGTCATCCATGAGGTGGAGCTCAGGAGAAAGGATCATTCTCGCGTAGCCTTGGAAGAAATCATCCAATACGGGATAGCCATTGTCCCCAAAGGCTACCAAACTACGGAAGATGAAGCAGACAAAGTATATACTGATACAGATGGAGACAACTGGCCCTTCCCGCCCATTGATAGAAACAAGGCCCCTCAGACAATCGAGGAGAGGGTCAAGGAGACTCTGTGTAGGATAGAGCATTGGTGCCGAATGAACGGGTTGATCTACCTTGGGGTTGATTTCACAACCTCCCCATTGGGCAACGCACCTCCTCGATCCAAGCGGTAGCCCAAAGGCAAGGGCATTGAAGGTGAATCCAGCACCATTCAGGAAGAAGCCCCTGAAAGTCCTCCTTCCGCGGCACCCGAGCAGGTAATAACTCTGGATACACCAGAGAAAGAAGCAGAAGAGGATGTTCCCATAGGCCCATCCACTCAGGATGTCGGCATTGCAACAGCAACTGAGGTCCCTTCTATCCCTCCTCCTTCTCTTCCTCAGACGACCATCCCTTTGGTCGTGTCTTCTCTCCCTCCTTCTTCTACCTTGTTCCCCCGCCTCTTCGTCTATCTTCTCTTCCCTCACCGATCTGTCCTCCATTTCTTCCCTCATTGCCGAGCTCCCTTCCCTTCCTATGTCTTCCACCGCTGCAGTTTCCTTCCTCCCGTGGGCACTTCATCGGCTATTCTCTCAATGCCGCCGCCGCGTGTCTCCACATTTTCCCCTCTTCTACCGCAGCCTGCCCCTCCTCTGTTTCTAGCCCTTCTACCATAGGTCCACTGGATCTCTCAAAGAAAGCTAAGTCAAGAAAAGAGGAAAGTTCCCATCGCTCCGATGGAATTTTCCGTAATCCCATCTAAGGGGACAAAGAGGTAGAAGCTTGTCACACGCTTCTCTCAAAGTGCCGCGGAGAGAGAATTATGGAAATTGCATACCCTAATCCCCTCAAAGAGAAAAAGGATCTGTCTCCGACATATTTTACTGTGACCCAAGTCACCATGGGGACATCTTCCGAAAGTCTTCAGGGGGAGGCTCTTTCTACAGTGGATGCCCTCTGCAAGAAGCTTAAAGAGATAAAGGAAGAGAAAAGGCATTTGAAGGAGCAAAATAAATATCTACTCCAAGCCTTACGTAAGATGGGTAGTGCACTTCCCACAACCGCCGCCGAAACTTTTGAGCTTCTCACCAGAGAAAATCAATGAATATGCTAAAATCGGTGAGCAGGGTATGGCCGTTACCGCTTGGAGGAGCCAAATCCTCAAAGACAGTGAAAGAGTGATGGCCGAGTTCTCCAACTTGTACCTAAACATCAGTAAGGCGAATAAAGAGCTCCAAGCATTAGCTGGGCCTATATCGAGAAGAGCTGGAACATGCTAGATCGCAACATGAGACCTTTCAGCAAATGTTTGACTGTTCAGTCGAAGATCTGGTCAAGTTCGGCATCTTCGGCCATCCAAGGGCCCTCAACAAAATCATGTCCACTCTGGACTATCGGGTGGATCAGCTAGATTTTGTTCTAGAAAATATCGACAAAGTCAAGGAAGAAGCCCTAGATGCGATGCATCAAATGGAACAGATTGTTCTTAACATGTCGCCAGTGGTTACTTACTCCTTCCTTCAATTTAAGGAAAGCTGACGAAACCATCCGGATCTTCAAGGAGATCACTTCTCAGGGAACGGGGCCAGAGGTCACATTTGACACGTAATCTATCAACAACCTGCTGGCCTGTAGGGACTTCATCGGGTTCCTCATTGAGGCGGAAAAGGATTATTCCAAACTCCCCGAGAAACTCATAGATGAGCGGGAAACTTGTGAGGCGATCAGCGAGTCGCACAAAGATCCTCCCCAGGATCAACTGGGGCCCATAATCAACAAGTTTTTGGAATACCACTCTCAGTTCCATATCTCGTCACGTGAGCAGCAACAAAAGTAGTTCGCCCCCTTTCGGCCGTAGGATGATGATGATGAATAGCTGCTTCTTCTTCTTCTCTTTCTCTTCTTCGGCTTTCTTTTGAAATATCTGAAGTGTGTTGACACAAATGATGACATCATCCATGTTGCACCATGGGATGATGTCATCCATCAAGTTGTCAGAAGTCAACATGACTTTTAGATATTTTGTAAATATCTTTGTAAATAGTTGTTGGCTCCTTTTGGCCTTCTTTTCTCCTTCTTCTATAAATACCTCAATACTTGTTGTATTTGAGGATGGATGGATGAATGGATTTATGAGTGAATATCTTTTAGATGAAAAATAGAAGCAAGTAGAAAAGACTTTGAGCTTTTTGTAATAGAAGAATTATTAATACAATATTTAGACTTTGTGCTGAATACTTGTGTTATTTGCATTGGATCTTTCTTATGTTAGATCTGTGTATCTATTTTGTTGAATTTGCTTCTATTTTATTGTCATTTATTCATCGGTATTGCTTTTGTCATTTATCCGTCAAGATTGCTTTGTTTGTTTATGCAAGTAGTTTTGGCTCTCGTCTACTACCAATCCGAAAACATAAATCTTCGACCTTTCTACTTTGGAATTCATTTCTTTTCTCCTTCGGATCTAACTCTTCTTCATTTCCTCTTTAATTCCTTTCTCTTCAAAATGAAATAAACCTATTGGGATGAGATTCCAACCCCTCGAAGGCAGAATATCGTGAGATTTGCACAAGATTCCCGCTTTGGTAGAATAGCAATAAACCGTTTGATTTAAGCTTTGACTCAAAGAGGGCTATGCCCTGCACACTGTTGGCTCGTCTATCCATAGATCTGTCTAGGTGACAGATTTTTGGACCAATAGTTTTTGGCGACTCCACTGGGGATCGAATAGATCTATCAGATCTATGATGGTGGTAGGATAGAAAAATAGAAGAAATCAGAAAAATCATAGCTGTTTGCAAACTTGAACTTTTTGTTAAAAATCCAAAATTTTGCAAAAGTGCTCCAAATTAAAAATTTTCTTCTGAGATCCATAGATCTGGCCTAGTTGGAAACCTTTAGTTCGCTGAGTTTTTATAAAAATCAGTATTTTACCGTAGATCTGAATTTTTGACTGTTTGCCAAAAGTTTGAAACTCTTTGAAAAAGTCAAAACCAGATCCGAAAATCAGCTTGCTAATCTTCTCTGTCATTTTATCCTCGTTGTTATTTGTCATTAACCGCAATCGGTTTTTAGAAGAGGATAGTTTTTAAATATTTAGAAAAGTACATGCTGCTGGTTTTTGACAGAAAAACCAGAAAATCAGCAAGTACAACCAAAAATAAATTTTAAATCTGCACCACAGCATTCCAGATCTGGAAGGTACGCTGGCAGGTGAGCCATTTACGCGTGGCAGGCGAGCTCGTGGAGAATTCGATCCTACTTTCGATCGGCTTCAAAGGCACAATTTCAGTGTAGCACCGACGTGCTTTTCATCACTAAGTTCAGCTGATCGGTCAACCAGAAGCACCTCACCCCCACGAAGAGCAGCCACAAGGAGCCTCTACATCCCTTTGCAGTGCTTTATTGCTCAGTGGAACCGCACTCCCAGCCCGCGTTCTTTTTCCAGCTGTCCAGATGGCGGTACCATGGGGAAATGCTATGGGTCCTCTCGCATTACCACATCCTGTTCACGCACTCCCTCACGGAAATCGAAAGAATTTTCCCAAATTCGACGGGAGCGGAAATCAAAGCACAGATTCCCACATATCTGCATTCATCATGTCATGCAGTATCCTGGATGTAACTCATGAGGATGTGTCGGTTCACCTTTTTCTGGAAACTCTACAAGGGCCTGCAGCTGAATGGTTTCAGCATTTGCCGGCCGGATCTATTACCAGTTGGGCCACCTTGCGGGATGCTTTTGAAGACAGGTACAAGCCTTCAGAGGATGCGTTTGCATTGTTATCACGAATCACTCACCTGAAGAAGGATGCCAATGAGACCATGCGTGATTTTATCGCCAGGTTCAACGCGCTGATCAACCGTGTCCCTGTTGCCATGCTTCCAACACCAGAAAATCAGAAATGTTTCTTCGTAAACGCTATGAGCTCAAAAGTTAGTTTCTTACTCCTTCAAGAGTGAGTGGCTACCTTGATTCTTTCCCAGGCCGCTACCATTCGAATTGAAGACAATTTGATAATATCCGGTGAATTGAAAAAGAATCATCCAAGCCTAAAGCTTCGGGTCCTTCTCCCGCTACTTCGTCCGATCCCGCATTTCAAAAGATGGCGAATGACTTGCTTGCATTAAAGAAGTAGTTGGCCCAATCTTCCCCCAGTTCCTCGTACCGGGATATTCCACGAAGGAGTTTCATTCCCAACAGCGTCCCACATAGGCCGCGATTACCTACAACTGCTCCATGTATGGCGCTTGAGGCCCCTCCGGTCAATGCTTTGGCCGAAATTGAAGAAGAAGAAAATATTATGAAGAACCTTCGTCCCAAGGCGAAGATGATCAGGATGTCGGTGAACCGACTGGCGACTCTACAATTAGATATATGGAATTTGATGAGGAAGAATCTGACGAAGAGGAGGGTACTCAAGGGTATGCAAGCGGACAATCATATGCTATTTTTACCCGCTCTCAAGGAAAAGAAGCAGAGGTAGCTGCCCATGTATAGAAGGAGAGGACCACGTTAAACGCGCCTCCGACCATTGCTAAAAGAGGTAATCCTCTTCCTACTCAACTCCCTGTTAAATCCTTTATGAAGAAGTCTTTTCCCCCCATCTCTCCTCCAAATCAGCCCTCTCAGGTTCCTATCAAGACCAGCAATCCTATTCCACCATCACGAAGTGAGGGACTCATTCCTTCACCAATGCAACCCTTGGCCGCGTTTGATATCATAGATCACGCTAAAAAGACCAAGATCCAGATGTTTGAAGCTGAGTATCTTCAGTTGAACCCCGAACAGACTTGAAAGGTTAACCAAGTATATTCAAAATCAAGCTGTTATATCTAATCAGGTTTCCCCAAAAGGAATCCTTTCCACTCCTCCTGAATCTCACATAAATGTTGCTTCAACATCTGCATCAGGCAAGATAGAGCCTTTCTATCTCTCCCTCCTAATCAATGGCCATAAGTTGAGTAACTGCATAATTGATTCGGAGCTTCGGATAACGTCATGCCGGAAAAAGTCGCCCATGCTCTAGGTCTCACCCTTACCAAGCCGTTTTGGCAGATGTTATTCCTTGGAAACTAAGTAAGTACCGTTGATTGGTCAAATCAAAGATGCGCAATTTGCATTTGCTGCGTTCCCAGAGAAAAGGGTAAAGATGACCGTCCTTGTTGCCGACATTCCAGCGGCATACGGAATTTTGCTGGGAAGAAGTTTTTGCAAGGAAGTTGGTGGGGAAATTCATATGGACTGGTCTAAGGCTAGAATTCCCGTCAAAGGTGTAATGCAGACACTAGAGCCAGAATCACAAAAGAAGTACTTGGTTACTAGCTCTGAGGACCCCAAAGCTCAAATCCTTTTTGAATCATCAGGGGTGGGGAACTATTTCTTGTCTACTGAGATAGACAAAACGGGTGTTCTCATTCAGAGGAGGATCTTAATAAAATCTGGACCTTACAGTTTGATGGCAGTTGTGCAACTAGTGGATGTGGCGCCGGAGCTGTGCTGATATCTCCTGAAGATAAGGTAATTCCTCTCTCTTTCAAATTGTAGTTTTTCAACACTAATAATACTGCTGAGTATGAATCTCTACTACTCGGTATGCAAGCCGCAAGGGAAAGAGGGATTAAAAATCTAAAAGTACAAGGTGATGCGGAGTTGGTTGTAAACCAAGTCAAGAGGATTTATCAAGTAAAAAATGAGAGGCTCAGGCACTACCGTAATGCAGTATGGGACAGCATCGAGGAATTTGATGCTTTTTCAATAGAATCCATCCCAAGGGCTCAAAATGACATGGCCGATTCATTGGCCGTTTCAGCGTCTCTCATGCTCCCACACCCAGGTTTGAAAACAGACAAATACACTATTGAAGTGGTTTTCCGCCCGAGCGTGCATAATTCCAAAGATTGGCAAGTATTCAACGATGACAATCAACTCATTGCCTTTTCGGAAAAGGTGGAAAATTTTAAGGAGTTACATTTGAAGGATCCACTTCTAAGTGCCGCGAATCAATCACTGATCAGAACGATGAGTCCGAAGGGAACGACGGCATATGTCAACTCAAAGGAAATAAAATTCCAAAGGGCTTGGTTTCTCTGGAGCACCTGTTTGACAGACATGACCATTTTGTGAGAAAGAAGAGGCGAGATGATCCTGATTCGTCCCCAGAAACCGAACCGGTCAATATAGGTTTGGTAAAATAGCCGCAATTTGTGAACATTGGAAAATGTTGCATGCCAGAGGAGAAGCAGAAATTTGTCAAGTTGCTGAAGAAATATATGGATGTATTGGCATGGTCCTATGCCGATTTAAAGTCTTTCAAGCCAAAAGACGTCCAGCATAACATCCCACTGAAAGAAGATGTCAAAGCCTTTCGCCAAAAGCAGAGGCACTATAATCCTAAGATTTCGGGCACGATCCAGCTGAAATTCAGAAAATGCTGGATGCAAGAATCATCTTTCCTATCCATCACAGTACTTGGGTAGCGAATATTGTGCCAGTACACAAGAAGAATGGCGAAATACGCATATGCGTAGATTTCTGAAATTTGAATCAGGCTTCCTTAAAAGACAACTACCCACTTCCTATAATGGATCAAGTTCGCAAGCAAGAATCGGATCACTGATGTTGTCCATGCTCGATGGTTTTTCAGGCTACAATCAGATTGAAGTTTCGCCTGAAGATCAATTTAAAACAGCTTTCACTACTCCCTGGGGTACATTTGCCCATAGCAGAATGCCTTTTGTCCTAACCAATGCTGGCGCCACTTTTCAGCGGGCCATGGATCTGGCATTCAAAGGTATGATGGGGAAGGTCATTGTGGTTTATCTAGATGACTTGACCGTGTTCTCTAAACAACGAAGTGATCACTGTGATCATTTGGAGCAAGTATTGGCTAGATGTCGAGAACATGGGATTTCCCTGAACCCAAAAAAGTCTATTTTTGGGGTTACTGAAGGAAAGTTGCTGGGGCACGTTGTTAGCCAAGAGGGAATGAGGATAGACTCCGAAAGAGTTAAGGCTATTCAGAGCCTTACTTTGCCCACGAGAAAACTGGTGTTCATTCTTTCTTTGGAAAGGTGAACTTTCTTAGGTGTTTTGTGCCTGACTTTGCCGAGAAGACTCGTCACATATTGAACATGATGAAGGGGTCACCAACTTTCAAATGGAGTGAGGAGGGGAAAATATCGTTTGAAGAAATAAAAGCTTCTGTTTCCCACGCACTGATTCCGGTATGTCCCGATTTCTCCAAAGATTTTATCTTGTATAGTTATGCATCGAGCATACCGTGTCTCCGCAATATTAATGCAAAAGAATTCGGAGGATGTCAAATCTCCGATTGCGTTTCATGAGTTCTCCTCTCAAGCCTCATGAGCTAAAAATGACTCAATTGGAAAAGCATGCCTTTCTTTGTTGTCAAAGAAGTTAAGAGTTTCAGTACTATATTTTGAATTCCATACGATAGTAATCTTGGTTCCCGACACGGCGGTGAAGTCGATCCTAACTCAACAGAGTTAGGAAGCTTGCGAGGAAATTGGATTGCAAAGGTTCGGGAATACGACTTAGATATAAAACCAACCAAGTGGTGAGAGGCAAGGGCACGTGTCACTTATGGATGAAAACAAAAATTTAGAAAGCCCCAAGGAAAAGGATGATTGTACCGATGAAGCATTAAGCCCTCTCGAAACAGCCCATTCCACCGCCTCTGGTCCTATTTGTTGCAACCAGCGATGAGTGGTACTCTGATATTGCTTTCTTTCTCACCTACGGTGAGTGTCCAGCTCATCTAACTGCTAAAGAGAAGCGTACTATAAATCTCAGGGCAGCGAAGTATGTCATCTGGGATGACGGTTTATACAAGCGCAGGATGGATGGTGTTTTCTTATGATGCGTCGACAAACCATAGCAGGTAAAACTACTGGAAAGTTTTCACAATTCAGCTGCGGAGGGAATTTCTCTTCCTTTGTGACCGCACACAAGATTATCCGAGCTAGGTACTATTGGCCGACGCTCTTCCAAGATATAGCTACCTAGGTAGCAAAGTGTGAACCTTGCCAGCAGTTCGTCGGCAAGCCCAAATTGGGTGCCTTTCCCCTAAGGCCGGTTATTGTCAATGAACCATTCAGGCAGTGGGGAATTGATTTTATTGGTGCACTCAATCCCCAATCAAGTGCCGGGCATAGTTATGTCCTTACAGCAACGGATTACTTCACCAAGTGGGTGGAGGCCATACCTGTCAAACATGCCACTTCTGAGGTTGTTTGCAATTTCATTAAAGAAAATATTATTGTCAGGTTTGGCATCCCCAACAAGATCGTTGCTGATAATGCTTCTAACTTCTCCTCGCGAGAAGTTATTAGTTTTTTCTATGAATATGGGATAACTTTGGCTCATGCCTCAGATTATTACCCTCAGGGAAATGGTCAGGCAGAATCCAGCAATAAGAACTTGGTGACCATCATACGAAAACTGGTGGAAGCAAATCAACGAATGTGGCACAAGTCCTTATATGATGCTTTGTGGGCAGACCGCATTACTCCCAAGAGGTCTCTCGGTATGTCACCTTTTCAAGTGTTATATGGCACTGATGCCGAGCTTCCCATTTCTGCTGAACTTCCTGCTCTACGTCTGGCACGAGCTATTAAAGATGAAACTTTCCAGAATTCTTTAGAAAAGAGAATCATGTATCTAATGGAACTTGAAGAAAAGAGAGTAAGGGTGGTTGGCGAGGATCACCGAACATCGAGAATCAAGTCAAGAGACTTTGATAAAAGGCCAAGCAGAGAGATTTCAGGTGGGAGATCTCGTCCTGTTGTGGGACAAGCGAAGAGAGCCAAAGGGCATGCATGGAAAGTTTGATTCCCTGTGGAGAGGACCTTTCAAAATCAAGTAGCTCAATGGAGAGAATAGTTTCTATCTCTCATATCTGGATGGAACCGAGCTCCCGCTCCCTTATAGCGGGCAACATCTGAAAATTTTCAAGAAGTAGAGCTTGCTCTCTTCTTTGTACAGTTTGCTTTGGTTGTGTGTTTGTTTTCGTCGTGTGTTTGCTTTCGGTTTGTTGTGTGTTCCCTTTGTTCTCCCTCCGGTTGCCCTTGTTTTTGACTCTGTTACCCAATGGATAGGCACATGAGATCTGGGATTCTCTACCCCGAATTTGCTCAAGGATAGTCCCCGAGAAAAGAGACAAGTTGTTATCCCGTAAAATTGACAAGGGCAATTTTACTCGATAACCATACCGAAAATTTTGTTTCGATCCCTCGTTAGGGATCCCTTGCATTCGGAACGTTGCAAAATCCCTTTCGGGAAATCTGGTTTTTCGAACTTAGTCTTTTTGGTCTTTTTTGGCTGGGCGCATGGAATTACTATGTAACACCAACTTCAAGTGTGCCCCCTTTAAAGCCTTTGGCGCACATTTTCTTGTGTAAACACACCTTTCGGTGTGCCTTGTCTGTTGAGTCTTCCCTGCGTGCGCCAAGGTGCATGCGCCTTCGTGTTAGCACAAATTTTGTTGCACCACCTTTTGGTGCACCAAAGGCGCACATAATCTCATGACGACACAACTTTTGGTGCGCCAAAGGCACGCTTAGTTTCATGTTGGCAAATGCTTTGGTGCGCCAAAGGGCGCATGATTTCTTATGTCGACAGCAATTCTCATGCACCCTTTACAAAGTTGGTGGCACATTTATGTCTAGTTCACCTATATATATATATATATATATATATATATATATATATATGTTATGCACAACCTGCAACAATCATTATCACAGAGCAATCGAATTTTTCTATTCTCTCGAATCACAAGTGCGTGTTTGACCCGTCGTTTTTTCGCACGTTGTGGACCCGTTTGCTAGATTGTCGCTATTTATTCGAGGTAAGTGTTCTTGACTCTCCATGTGATTTGCTTTTACGGTTATTTGTGCTTGCTAGTTTGGTTTTTAAAATGCATGTGTTGAGCTAGCCCTTCCCCGTCTTTGTCTTTCCTTATATTCCTCCTCCTCTTTCCACATCTGCCGTTGGTGGAAGGAGTTATCCCAAACAATGGTTTTGTTCCCTCCGATCAAGACATTTCATTCCTCGGTGACCTCGCTAGAAGAAAGAAAAGAGAAGCTAAACCTTGTAAATACCCCTTTGGAGGTGATTGAAACCATTGTAAAAACTTTGTTTTTCCTTTGGTGCATCTGTCCACCTCGCAACATGAATAAAACCCGCACCAATGCCGCACCCATCGTGCCTGTTGCATCGCTAACCCTTGCGCCCCTTTGGCGCACCAACCTTCCTCGCGCATTACATAATCATGCACCATGTTCCCCTAAGGCGCACCCCGCATCTGCGTAACATCAAAGCAAAATCTACGCCAAGTATGAAGTTATAAAGGCGCAAGTACTTCCCCCGTAACACTTGCATTCATGTTGTGTAAGCTCCCGTGTGCCGCGCCATGTTCCCTTTGGTGCACGAAAATTTCTTGTTGCACAAACCATACATGCGCCAAAGGGCGCACCAAATCCCAATGCAACATGAAAAATCTATGCGCCTTTGGCGCATCCTGTCTCTATGTAACACAATGTTTTCATGCGCCCTTTACAAAATGCACCCTGCAGCATCCATGCGCCATGCGCCTTTGGTGCCAGTTTAACCCTTGCAGCACCCTTTTCCTGTGCGCCTTACCTATTTAGCCCTGTAAGCTGCAGCTTTCATGCGCCATGCGCCCTGAGCCTCAAAATCACTAACTCTTTCTTCTGTTAGCATTTCAATGAAAAATCAAATGACTGATGCAACCTTTTCGCGTTGGGTCTCACTTCTTCTTCATGCAGATCAGCAAATAAACTTGGAAGAACATATGTCAACATCCAGCAAGAGACCTACCAAATCTAAAGGAAAAGCTAAACTTACAGAGGCAGAGATGAAATACAAATATCAGAGGGTCAGAATGCCCGAGTCCCAGGCCGAGTGTAGCATGGATGTCAGAGACTCAGAATTGGGGCACATTGATATGGATGAATTCTGGGTCAGAACTCAGAAAGTCACAAGGAGTCCATGGATGGACAAACTGATAGGAAGTGCCTTGCACTTCGCCAGAGGAATCCAGTCAGGTCTTGGCCAACAATGAATTCTTGATGGTAATTGCCCAATGTTATAACAAAGACACAAGGTGTGTCGAAAACAGCAAGGGCGAGGTAGTCATTAACCTCACTGCCCGTCACTTTGAGATGATACTCGGCATACCTCACCACCGGCACTTTGTGGCCGTCAGTCAAGCAGAGAGCATTAAGGCCTGGGATGATAATGAAGATCAATGTATACAACTGATGAACGAGGTTTACTTGAAAAACAAAAAGGTAATAACCCGGTGGCCCCAAGTCATCCACCGCAGCAGTGAATTTTCGGAAGAACTCAGTGACACCATTACATTCTTGAGCAGGGTCTTTGGGCTTTCTGACACCCATTATTTCCATAAATGGATGCTGCGGTACTTAGAGACCATGAACAAGAATATGCCTGATCAGCGCTTTTGCTGGGGAGAAATTATAAGTAGCACAATCTCTGAGCAGCTACAACAATTTAGCACAACGGGGACATTCCATATGAACTCCTACGTGGTCTACGCTGCAGCATCAGAGAGGGACTATCCAGGCCTGACGTGGAGTGGAGTTTGGCCTCAGGTCAAGATATACGAGTACTACCCAGGTGAGGTGGAGAATAGCATCTCCCAATTCACAAAAATTAACGATGTGTTTTTCTATCACATCATCTACCTATTGAGGCCGAATATGACTTATGGTCGCATGACCAAAAGCATAGTAGCAGCCACTGAGAAATGGGGGGCCCTGTTCACCTAGTTTCCCACATTCACCTATCTAAGGGCTGCCAACTTTTTGGGAGAGCCAACCAGGCTACCGAGGTATGCTAGACCCAAACTGATTTTGCTGGAGCTATCAAGGCAGCTGATCACCTATCACGAGAAATGCCTGAAAAGAAAGAAGGGTGGAACTCCTTTCCCCCTCACAGTGGGCCGATATACATGCTCTACCCACCACAAGGCGAAGGAAATGTTCGCAGAGCTGGAGTTACTTAATTTGAAACATGATTTCCCAGCCAGGCCTACCTTCGACCCAAGGAGCTGTCTGCCAAGGGCGAAACTTGATCCAATCCACGTCCCTCAGATTGAGGACATTTACATTGACGTCATCCATGAGGTGGAGCTCAGGAGAAAGGATCATTCTCGCCTAGCCTTGGCAGAAATCATCCAATATGGGATAGCCATTGTCCCCAAAGGCTTCCAAACTACGGAAGATGAAGTAGACAAAGTATATACTGATACAGATGGAGACAATTGGCCCTTCCCGCCCATTGATAAACAAGGCCCCTCGACAATCGAGGAGAGGGTCAAGGAGACTCTACGTAGGGATGAGCATTGGTGCGAGAATGAACGAGTAGATCTACCTCGGGGTTGATTTCACGACCTCCCCATTGGGCAACACACATCCTCGATCCAAGTGGCAGCCCAAAGGCAAGGGCATTGAAGGTGAATCAAAGCACCATTTGAAGAAGCTCCCGAAAGTCCTCCTTCCGCGCACCCGAAGCGGTAATAACTCTGGATACACCAGAAAGAAGCGTAAGAGGATGTTCCCATAGGCCCATCCACTTAGGATGTCAAGATTGCAACAAAGAATCGAGGTCCCTTCTATCCCTCCTCCTTCTCTTCCTCGAGACGACCATCCCTTTGGTCGTGTCTTCTCTCCCTCCTTCTTCTACTGTTCCCCCGCCTCTTCGTCTATCTTCTCTTCCCTCACCGATCTGTCCTCCTCCATTTCTTCCCTCATCGCTGAGCTCCCTTCCCTTCCTATGTCTTCCGCAGCTGCAGTTTCCCTTCCTCCCGTGGGCACTTCTTCGGCTATTCTCTCATTGCCGCCGCGTGTCTCCACGTTTTCCCCCTCTTCTACTGCAGCTGCCCTCCTCTCTGCTTTCTCGGTCCTTCTACCGTAGGTCCAAGATGGATCTCTCAGCAGCTAAGTCAGCAAAAGAGGAAAGTTCCCATCGCTCCGATGGACTTTTCCGTAATCCCATCTAAGGGGACAAAGAAGTAGAAGCCTGTCACACGCTTCTCTCAAAGTCTTTGTCATGGGAGAGAGAATTATGGAAATTGCATACCCTAATCCCCTCAAAGAGAAAAAGGATCTGTCTCCGAAAGATTTTACTGTGACCCAAGTCACCATGGGGACATCTTCTGAAAGTCTTCAGGGGAGGCTCTTTCTACAGTTGACGCCCTCTGCAAGAAGCTTAAAGAGATAAAGGAAGAGAAAAGGCAACTGAAGGAGCAAAACAAATATCTGCTCCAAGCCTTACAGAAGATGGGTAGTGCACCTCCCACAACTGCCGCCGAAACTTCTGAGCTTCTCAGCCAGGAGAAAATTAATGAATATGCTAAAATCGGGCGAAAGGTGGTATGGCGTTACACGCTTGGAGGAGCCAAATCCTCAAAGATAGTGAAAAAGTGATCGCCGAGTTCTCCGACTTGTACCTAAACATCAGTAAGGTGAATAAAGAGCTCCAAGCGTTAGCAGGGCCCATATCAGAAGAGCTGGAACATGCTAGACTTTAGCACGAGACCTTTCAGCAAATGTTCGACTGTTCAGTCGAAGATCTGGTCAAGTTTGGCGTCTTCGGCCATCCAAGGGCCCTCAACAAAATCATGTCCACTCTGGACTATCGGGTGGATCAGCTAGATTTTGTTCTAGAAAAGATCGACAAAGTCAAGGAAGAAGCCCGGATGTGATGCATCAAATGAAATGGATTGTTCTTAACATGTCACCTGTGGTTACTTACTCCTTCCTTCACTTTAAGGAAAGCCGACGAAACCATCCGGATCTTCAAGGAGATCGCTTTCGGAGGAACGGAGCCGAGGTCACATTTGACACGTAATCTATCAACAACTCCGCTGCCCTGTAGGGACTTCATCGGGTTCCTCATTGAGGCGGAAAAGGATTATTCCTAACTCCCCGAGAAACTCATAAATGAGTGGGAAACTTGTGAGGTGATCGGTGAGTCGCACAAAGATCCTCCCTAGGATCAACTAGGGCCCATAATCAACAAGTTTTTGGAATACCACTCTCGCCTCCATATCTCGTCACCGAGCAAAGAACAAAAGTAGTCCACCTCCTTTCGGCGCAGGATGATGATGATGAATAGCTTCTTCTTCTTCTTCTTCTTTCTTCTCTTTCTTCGGCTTTTTTTGGAAATATCTCAAGTGTGTTGACACAAATGATGACATCATCCATGTTGCACCATGGGATGATGTCATCCATCAAGTTGTTAGAAGTCAACATGACTTTTAGATATTTTGTAAATATCTTTGTAAATAGTTGTTGGCTCCTTTTGGCATTCTTTTCTCCTTCTTCTATAAATACCTCAATACTTGTTGTATTTGAGCATGGATGGGTGAATGGATTTATGAGTGAATATCTTTTAGATGAAAAATAGAAGCAAGTAGAAAAGACTTTGGGCTTTTTGTAACAGAGGAATTATTAATACAATATTTAGAATTTGTGCTGAATACTTGTGTTATTTTCATTGGATCTTTCTTATGTCAGATCTGTGTATTTACCTTGTTTAATCTGCATACATTTTATTGTCATTTATTCATCAGTATTGCTTTTGTCATTTATCCATCAGTATTGCTTTGTTTGTTCATGCAAGTAGTTTTGGCTCTGTCTACTACCAATCCGAAAACATAAATCTTCTGACCTTTCTACTTTGGAATTCATTTCTTTTCTCCCTTCGGATCTAACTTTTCTTCATTTCCTCTTTAATTCCTTTCTCTTCACAGCCAGAAATAAACCTACTGGGATGAGATCCCAACCCCCGAAGGTAGAATACTGTGAGATTTGCACAAGATTCCTGCTGGTAGAATAGCAATAAACCAGTTTCACTTTGCTGACTCAAAGAGGGGCTATGCCCTGCACACTGTTGGCTCGTCTATCCATAGATCTGTCCAGGTGACAGATTTTCAGACCAACAAACTCTAAGGTGGAAAAGTTCTCTTGAAAGCACTAAGATGACTATTTTTATCCATTTTACAGCAAGAAAACATTTTTGGAATCTATCTACATAATTTCGACCCATATGGAGGTTGTGTAGGAGAGAAATGAAGATATTCACAAAATTTCAAGAAAATACCAAGAGGTATGTGGTGTTAGGATCCATCTAAGCAAGAAAGGGTCACTATGGGTGCATGGAATGTAATCTTCAATGGATAAATTGATGTTCTTCTAAATGTTTAGGGCGTTTTGGGAGGAGTTAAGAGATAAAAAATAGTCAACGAAAAAATATCTCAAAGTCCTCTCCATGGTAAATGCATCAATTTTGATCCTAGGTATCACTACTCTTTGTGATAGTCTAGGTCATGTCATTGCTCTTTTGTGCCAAAACGGTCACTACGCCTAAAAATAAAATTTCAAACGTAATCATGTATTGAAGATGGTTTGGATGGTCTCATCGGGGACTTTGGAACCAAAATCATATATTTTTTATCACAGAGCTCTAATTTTTTTCCCAGGGTAGAAAATGCATTCCAGTGTTATATTTTTTGCATTGGCATGATGACATCAACACTCCATTTGAGTATGTGGAAATATTTTTGACCTCTTCTATCCATTTTCCCTTGTCCCATAGTGTAAGGGGATAGTGTGGATATAAAAGTGTACTCCCCTTGTTGATGATTTGGTTTGCATCACTTAAAATACACCACTTGTGTCTTAGGAGTGTGCACAACTTGAAAACATGACCCCCTTTACCCATGGCACATTTTTTCATGTCTAATTTCCCTTGGTGAAAGGGGATATTTGGGACACAAAAATGTGCTCCCTTATGGAAATATGTTTTTCGTCACTTAAGTGACAACTTGGGCCGCTAGAACAACTTGTAAACTTATTTTTAGATCAATATGGCCCCTCCTCATGACAACCTCTACCCATGGCACATTTTTCCATGCATTTTGTCCCTTTTCCCTTTTTCCCAACATCTAAGGTAATAGTTTGTACATAAATATGTGTCCAAGCTCTCCCATATGGCCCAAGTCACATGTAAAACCTCAATTTAGCTCCTAGAGACTATTTATAGACCCTACATCTATCTCTCTTTCTCTCACATGGTGATACTTGTCACAATATCATGCAAAGTGAAAATTAGTGTCCCCATTGTCCCCTCACCTCAAATTTCCCCTATTTTCATGGGTGTAACTCACCCTCTAACCCTTGATTGACTTGGGTTAATCCTGTTGAGTTAAACATGAGTTAAGGTGCACAAAGAGGAGAAATTGTTAACAATCAAACACTTATCCATTTTTTCATATTCAAATGAGATGTTTTTTCCTCCCAAACTCTATTTACATGTTATGCTACTAAAATTTCAAGAAACCCCCATGCCCAATAATGATTTTTTCTCATAACTCAAAAACCCTCATCAAAATCTCATCAAATGTAGATAGACCCGTCCTTGTAAAAATACCCTTCTTTTGATTCCAATCTTGCCTCCATTGATGGTCTAGATAATTTTTAATGGCAAAAATGCAGCCATAAAACTTGCCTTTTCATATCTACAAAAATTTGGCAATTGAAAACCCTTGAAATTTGGAGCAAAGCATCCCAAAAAAACTAAACTTTTGAGACCACTCTCATCTCGCTCGACACCCATAAGAGAATTTGCTAAAAATAGTAAGCTTTACCATGTTATCACATACTAAAAATAGTAAGTTTCATAAACCAATCATTTTCTGAGTCACCATACCCCTTTCATGTCAAGACCACTCAAAAGTGCTAATTTGAGAAACTTGCTAATAATGATAATGGGGTAAACCTTCTAAAAATAGTAAATGTTGGGATTTTGGTCAAATTTTTCATACCCATCCATTTCACTAGATTTTTTCACCATGAAGTTTAAATACTTGAGCTTAGAGCCAATTTCCACTTTAAACACTGAGTATCCAATCTGGGTGACATGAAAGTGACATGAAAAACATGGATTTGGAGGACCTAAAAACAAGGATGCTGAGAGAACCCCGTGAAGTTGTGGAGGAAAAAATATTCTTAAGTGGGATATTTAGAGTTGGTAGACATCCATTATCTATTCAAAACATAGAGCTTGTCCTAGCTTGTGCCCAACACTATGACCCAGATTCAAGGACAAT
Source organism: Taxus wallichiana var. yunnanensis (assembly GCA_018340775.1). Classification (NCBI taxonomy): domain Eukaryota; kingdom Viridiplantae; phylum Streptophyta; class Pinopsida; order Cupressales; family Taxaceae; genus Taxus; species Taxus wallichiana. Next base: position 15,644,308 of record CM031234.1, read on the forward strand.
TCAAGTAGATGATAATTCACTATTGGAAGTTCTCACTCCAAAGGGTATCTCTCAATGCCTACAAATTCCCACTAGTAACAATATGGTAATCATCACTCAAGAATTTTCCACTCAATAATGGGCAAGAAAAGATTCATACTTACAAGGTTTAGTAGTTGGATCATGGTTCTAATAAGGAAGGAATCCCTCATGATTCCCAAAACTTGGTCTTGAAGTGAATTCCATGAGGCATACTTAGATGTAATAGTATATCTAAGTAGGGTGATGTTGGAAATAAAATAACACTTAATTCATCATATGAGTTAAAGTGATATTGTAATAAAGTAATTTTTTAATTACTTAAGTTAGCTTAGATAAAGTCAATTATTAGTGAGTTGTCTTTTAGTTGTCTTATCCCTTGGTTTGTGGGATCATGTTCTATCTTGCATATTTTGTTCCGGATGATTTCCATGAGGGGAAATAGGGGCAGTTAGGGGAAATAAGCTATTCTTGCATTTTTGCTTAGTTTAGTTGATATTGTTCTATATATTGTGGAAGAGAATGAAGTTTTTTCGATATCTATAAATATTGAAGCTCTCTCTTTTGATCAGTAACGTTTAATTTTGATATTAATAAAATACACAAGCATCATCTTCTTTATGTGTAAATTTTTTTGTCAAATATTATTTTTAAGAATTCATTGTCAAGATTTGGTATTAGAGTAGTATTTTGATCTAGGGAGAGTGTAGGAAGTTTTAGGGAAGTTTAGGAGACCTGGAGAAATTTTAGAGCTTGGAGGAGCCATAGATGCCCCCAGCCATTTCACAGCCCCTACCCGAATCCACACCCCGGTTCATGGATTGATTTGTAGTTGAAGAACACTTGGAGTGCAATCACAGGCCCTTGCAGACCTGGATGCAACTCTGTTGCAAAAGGTGACATTGTTTCATTTTATTTTATTTTTAAAAAATTACCTGTACTCTAAAAAAAAAAAAATTAAATTGAGAGCATTATATATATATATATATATATATATATATATATATATATATATATATATATATAATATTTTTGTATTGTGGGAACCAAGCTTTTCAATCTCCCCACATAACTTCTCCTTCCTCTTCTTTGTGCTCTATCTTTTCATATATCTAGCAAGATAATTCTACGTGCCTGTGAGAAGATCTTTGTCCAAAGTAACCTCCTAAAGCCTCCAATCAACCTGGAGATTGCATTCACAGATCAAGAGAATTCAAGAGAAGAAGAAGACGTTCCTGCAAAGAAAAAGAAAACAAAGCCATTCCAAAGCCTTATCTGTAGAGGAAGAAATAAATTTAATTTTTCCTTCAAAAGATTCAACGTCCAAAGCTCAGGGGAAATACAAAACCTACGTCCTAGTAATATACCTACGTGAAGCCAAAGCAAGGAGCAAATAAATAATAAAAATGCGGCCAAGGTTTATTATAACGCTTAGGAAAAGCGGTCAAACTGTAGTTGTGCCCTAAAACATACCAAGGTGCATGCGAAGCAGTGTAGGCCCTAAAAAAAAAGCGGGCCACATTTTTCTAAAAAATTCCATTTTTGGAAAGGGGTCCGAAAGATATTGAAATTGGAATTTAAACAAGTCATAACTTTCAACTGGTACCTCAAATTGAGGTGTTGTTTTTTTTTAAAGTGTGTGTTTTTGCAAGATCTACATATTGGTCCATATTTTAATAATTTGTCTTGTAAAAATTAGAGGTTTTTTGTACTTGAAAAGAGGCCAAAGAGTCCAAAAATTATTTTTACAAATTGGCCACAGAGCCAAATTTGTAATAGGGCTAATAGTGCCAAAAATTTATTATACACGGCTGAAAAGGATCCCAAACTAAATAAAATATTATTTTTGGGGGTGTGCATGTTTTAAGGGGGAAAAGTGTTAATTTTTTCTTCTACTATTTATCAATCTTCACAATGGCTGCAATTACGGCACCAAAATTCTTTTGCCAGATTCTCAACTTTTACGTTATGATAATTACCCAGCATGGAAAATAAAAATTCATGCACAACTTGATTTTGAAAATATATGGTCCGTTGTTTCTGGTACATTAACAAGATTTGCAACATATGTTACACAACGAGCTACATTTGATCATGTAAATCAAAAAGCAAAGTTAATAATATTGTTTAGTGTTTTAGATGAGGTACAATCTCATATTAGTGAGGCCACAACAACAAAATAATATTGGGACAAGTTGAAAACAATATATGAGTTCAAAAATAAGAACATAATACTTCATCTCCAGAGTCAACAATTGAACTTGAAAATACAACCAACCGAGAAAGTTGAATTTTTTTTAGAAGAGTAGCGACTTTACGTGCATCATTTTAAGATTTGGAAGAAGAATTAATTGAAACATCACTCATGCCTATAGTATTGAGAGATCTTCCTCCTTATAGGATTTTTGTGACCACATTAAACATAAATATTCAAACAACAACTTTTGAAGAGTAAGTGAATATGCTACAACAAGAGGAAGCTATTCACTCAACTACCGAACCTGAATAGAAAGCACTTACTTCTAATAAAAAAGGAAAAAAATAGGATAATTCTAGTAAACAACCTCGAAGCAAGGTAATACTAAACAACGCCAAAAGGACCAACAAAATGTCTTATTTCGGTCGAAAAGGACATGAGTTAAAAAATTGTTGGTACAACACATTTCAACAAGGATCATCAAGTGGTAAAAATATTGATTACCAACTAACAAAATCAGGCCAACAACAAAGTAAACAAGGAAAAATAATCAAAAGTGGAAGAAGAAACCAACTTAACAAGGAAATGTAGTCAAACAGAAAGAGCAATTTGAAGGTGATGACTTCCTATATTCTGCATAGTCAAATGAAGTATCCAATTCTACAAATCAAATTTAGTATGTCGACTCTGGGTGCAACTCGACACATGACAGGAAAGAAAGAATGGTTCTTCACAATGAGTAAAACACCCACCAAAAATCATGTCTCTTTAGGTGATGATACATCATACAATGTTCAAGGCATTGGTTCCATTTCACTACCACTTGGGCAACATAATTTTAAAATTACAAATGTTCTTTATGTTCCTAGTTTGACAAAAATATATTATCCATGAGTCAATTATTAGATCACAATCTTAAAATTTAATTTGACTGTAAAGGTGGTAAAATGATGTGCTTAATTCGAGATAAGTCAAGAAGCTCGAAAATTATTACAAAAGCTTGAAATGTGGGAAGAATGTTTCGGTTGGATTTTGTTCAACAAAATGATCCGCTTAGGATACAAGTGATGAATAACTTGGCTACAGACTTATGGATCCATGAACAAGGAGGGTATGCACTAGTCGGGATGTTGAGTTCTTTGAGAAGAAATAAGCAAATGCTCCTTCCACACACTCACATGATGAAAAAATTATCCCTATAGTGAAAAAAGGATGGTCATCACTTTGATGATGACAAGTGATGACGTGGAAGATGGTGAAATTCAACCTCCCACAGAACCACTAAAAGTATGCCTAAATGGTATAAAATTATTATGAGAGATGAAAATTGGATAGTTCCTCGAAACATCTACCACTGGAATGAGGACTCGCAGATGGCTTGAAATGAGGTCAATTTGGCCTTAATGGGTAAAGTTGTTTGAAACCATCGAGCTGTCCACATTTTTAAAATACGTATAGTCTAAACCTTTGAAAGATGATATGGATGCGAATATAAGTCACTTATGAAAAATAATACATGGAAACTTATAGATATTCCACTGGGAAAAATCCGATTGATGCGAGATAGATCTTCAAAATGAAGTACAAAGAAGACAAAAAAATTGATAAACACAAGGCTAGACTAGTTGCTAAGGGATATGCTCAAAAATAAGGCATTGATTATGAGGAGACTTTTTCTCCCATAGCTAAGATAAAAACATTCAAGGTTAATCTTTGCTCTAGCTACACAATTTGGTTGGAAAATACACCAAATGGATGTGAAAAGTGCCTTTCTTAATGGTGATTTATAGGAAGAAGTTTACATGACTCAACTAGAAGGTTTTGTCATACTAGGTAAAGAGGAAAAGGTATGTAAACTCATAAAATCACTATATGGTTTAAATTAATCTCCCAGGGCATGGTATATTAAAATCGATGAGCATCTCATTCAACATGGATTCAACAAGAGTCCATACGATCCTAATCTCTATCTCAAAAATCAAGGGGGAAGATAGTGATCATTTTAGTATATGTCGATGATCTAGTCATCACTGGAGGATCAATGAGGATGATTGAGTCAACAAAGAAATATCTAACATGATCATTTGACATGACCGATCTTGGGCTTTTGCATTATTGTCTTGGACTTGAAGTTTGGCAAAGAGAAAATCATATATTTGTGTCACAATTGAAATATGCCAAGACAACGCTTGAGAAGTTCAATATGATGGATTCTAAACCAATTTCACACCTATGGAGACAATAATTCAAATATCTTGAATAGATCCATCACCACAAGTAAATGTAACTCTCTATCAACATTTGATCAGGAGTCTCATCTACTTGACTTACACTAGGCCAGATATCAGCTATGCAGTTAGCTATCTTTCACAGTTCATGCAAGAACCAAGGTTTTCTCACCTGGAAAGTGGTGAATCGGATACTAAGGTACATCAAAGGAACTATGTACTATGGCCTAGAATATAAGAAGAATAATAACTTCTTCTTGACAGGATATTCAGATTGAGATCATGCGAGAAACATAAATGATAGGAAATCCACTTTAGGATTTGTATTCTTTTTTGGATCTAGACCGATATCATGGAGGAGTAAGAAGTAGAATTTTGTTTCACGATCCTCCACAAAATTAGAATATCATGCAGTAGGTGGAGTTGTGTGTGAAGTTATATGGATCCAACGTATACTTGAAGGATTGGGAGTACCGCAGAAAGATCCAACAATCCCACATGTAGACACTGAAGGAGTAATAAAACTTGTTCGAAATTTTGTTTTTCATGAACGCACCAAACAATTTGAGGTGCAAGTACATTTTGTTTTTGAACATGTTTGGAATAACAACAGCCAGCTCCAACGTTTCTGATTAACATCAACATGCGAGATATCTTCACAAAGTCACTTACACATCCAAAATTTGAGGCATTCAGAGTTTTTCTCTTGTTCACTTCAGAGTATGTTGAATTAAGGGAGGGGGATGTTGAAATAAAACAAACACTTAATTCATCATATGAGTTAAAGTGATATTGTAATAAAGTAATTTTTTAATTACTTAAGTTAGCTTAGATAAAGTCAATTATTAGTGAGTTGTCTTTTAGTTGTCTTATCCCTTGGTTTGTGGGATCATGTTCTATCTTGCATATTTTGTTCCTAGATGATTTCCATGAGGGGAAATAGGGAAGTTAGGGGAAATAAGCTATTCTTGCATTTTTTCTTAGTTTAGTTGATATTGTTCCATATATTGTGGAAGAGATAGAAGTTGTCCAATATCTATAAATATTGCAGCTCTCTCTTTTGATTGTAATGCTTGATTTTGATATTAATAAAATACACAAGCACCATCTTGTTTCTATGTAAATATTTTGTGTCAAATATTCTTTTCAAGTATTCATTGTCAAGAGGTGATAGGAGAAGAGACTAAAAATACTTCCAAGACTTGATGGCTCAATTCATCCTAGTGGTCACAGAAGGAGATCAAATGATTGATTGGGGGCAGATCATAAGTAACAACATTCATCAATAGTTGTTGTAGTTTCCTACCTCTAATAAGTTCATAATGACTTCTTATCTCGTGTATGCTCTTGCATACACAAGGCATTTCAGAGGTCTCTCTTCTTCACTAAATGTGCCACAAAAGTCTCCAAAGCATATGAGAAGTATCCATAGCTTACATATCGGGAGAGTAACTCTCACTTCTCGAGGGTGAATGATGCATTCACCATGTATGTCATAAGGTTACTCAAGGTAATCCTGAGTAGATAATTTCACCTCAAATAATGGGTTGATTGAAATATATGGAAGTTACTTCATCTAGTTTCCCACATTCACCTATATCAGAGTTAGAGGATTTGATCTCACACCTCGCAGGTTACCAAGGTACCCAGGTGACAAGATCATCATGATTGAGTTGTGTAGGCACTTTTCTCGCATTCATGCAAAGTGTAAAATGTGAAGAAGAAGGGTTTAACTTTCCCTATCTCCCTAGGTATATATCCATACAAGAGTGTAATGGATGTGGAAAACATTGAAGCATACTTTACAGAATTAAAACTATATTTATACGTATCCCAAATAGACTTTGATAGTAGGAAGAACCTTGATACTTTCCATTTTCCAAGTTTACAACACATTCCATATATTGAAGACTATTGGGCCAACTGCACTGATGATTTTTAGGTCAGAAGGTGGGACTACATGAGGATGAATGTAGATCAAATGATGGATTTCAAGTTTGAATGGTTTGTAGAAGGTATGAATGATGATGGATCATGTCTATTTAACCTTGAGTATCAAGTAGATCAATCATCTCCCCTTCCTCCCACTCTATGGAACATCCGAGAATCTGGAGATATCAAAGAAAGAACCATGGCAATGATTCAAAGATAAAAGGATTAGTTCAAGATGAGGGGGACCTTCTTCATTGAATTAGGTGGTCTATTATCTCCATACAAATAATTGCCTCTCTATTTTCCTCTTAGGGATTCAATAAGGTCACTGAGTCGTCTTGTTCATAAGGGTTTTTAAAAGGAAGTTTGTGAAGACATATTTATATAAATCAAGAAATCAAAATAAATCCTATTGAGCCACTTGAGATGGGAGAAATTTACCCATCTCATTATCCTAATCATCCCCATGATCTAGGTGTTTCCTCGAGAGGCGTTGAGTCATCTCATATCGGTAGAACTTTAGTTTCATATTAGGCACCTAAGAGTTTCTATGTACCTAATTTTTGTCTAAAGCAATTGAGAATTTTCCATGGGTACAAGAGCTACTTGGAGAAGAATCAAGAATGATGTAATAGGAAATGAATCCTAACTTTGAAGCCATCTCAAAGTATATAAAAACCAAACATACCAAGAAATGTCAAAAAAATCTCAATTCTTCATTGAGGCTTCTAGATCTCGGCAGTGTGGAAGTTAAACATCCAAAAGTGATCAAACTCATGGTATAGATGACATCAGGTGATTATAAGATGACTAGGATTTCCTTGGGGCATACCACACATGAAGGAGATGTGCATTTATTTAAAGAGTCTCGCAACTTGGTTTCTCACGAGACATGAAGAGAATAAACAAGCTATGGAAATTGTGGATCATGCAAGAACCCTAACTAATTATGTGTAGTCATTCCTGGAGCCCAATGCAACACCACTTCCTTTAGTAAAATCGATCTCTCCTATTAGTAGCTTTGATCCCCAAGTGATCAAGAGAACTCAAGGGCATACTATGCGCATGTAGGGAGATCCAATGAAAAGTGGGTGGATAAGATCATTGAAAAAGGGAAGGTATTATTGCCTAAGGTCCTATCTCTATACAAAGTTTCCCTAGCCATTTTTTCCAAGGTAAAGATAATAAAGGTTGAGATCAAGAAAGAAAGAGCCCATTGGGATAGTGTTTTCCCATTGATATCTAAGATTATTTGTCTTGATTCTCACTCCTTGGTGAGAAAAAATGTGTTTGCATATGTCTATGATAATTTTTCCCCTTTGTGATCTTGCACAATGAATTCTAAGTGTGAAATGATAAATGATCTAGTTTCAAAGCTTGAGTCTTATGAGGAGCATGAATCTAACATCTTGGAATAAATCAACAAAAGTGTGTAAAATCTTAGAACGCATACACTTCTTGAACATTCATCCTTGGAGGGACTCCAAAATTGTTTCCAATAATTGGTCTAGAAAGAAAAAGGAGACCATTTCTCCTTCAATGAGGATACATTGAAATCCCTCACATAGATTATAGGTTTCATCTCTAATATTTCAGGAGATCTAAAGTATGGTTCACATAGTGTAAATACCTTCATGATATTCATGATTCTTGGATCAATGCTTTAGAGTATGTTTGTTTCCACAAGAAAGGTAATTTTCACTTACAATGGCTCGGTTCAAAGCAAAGAGATCAAGGGTGAGGATTTCATCTCTGGAGCATTTCTACATAATCTATCAAGAGTAAGCTCTTCATCATCAGAAGCTTCTTCATCTTTGGATTGATCACTTCTCTCTTCTTCTCTCTCTTCTTCCTTCTCTCTCTACATTCTAATTATTCATTGGGAATGTACTTCTTATTCACTTAAGTGAGCTTTTAATTTTTCATTGTAAAAGTTATTTTCATAAATAAGAAAAGAACTTATTTTTATTCCTATAGGAATATGAAAGGTCACAAGTGGTAGGAATATGAAAAGTCACTTTGGGGGAGATGAAGGGACATGAAAAGAAACAAGAAACAATACGATAATAGAAAGAATAGTTACAACTCTTGTGTATTAGAGAACACATAGAGACATATTAGCATTCAAGTGAGAAAGAAAAAGCAATATTAGGTAGAAAAGAGTCACAGCAAGGCATAGAGTCAAAATATTGAACACCCACAAGTGTCACGAGACAACCAAGGAACTTAGGTTGCATACAAGAGAAGAAATTTAATGTAAAAAGATATAGAGACACAAACATGGGACACCCATGGTGTCATATGATAGTCAAAAACTCAATCCACATACAAGTAGAAAATTAATAACACAAAAAGTATCAAACCTATATAGTAAACAATGATGTCAAATAGTGAAAAACATCATCATAGAAAGTATTAAAGAAGCACATAAAATAAGAGGTGTAACGTTGCACAAGATAATTTTGTTAGTCATGTTATCTCAAAAGATAACATGTACATAATATATATATATATAATCAATTGAAATGAGGAACTAGAAATTAAATATAATGAAACAATAACACCAATATATAATGTATAGGATATTCCCTAGACAATGTATAAGATATTTTAGGGTTTTGTATTCCCATATTTTTCCACCATGTCATCTCCTTATCAGGTCATGGCCCAATCTTCGTATCCTACCTATACACCTACCAAGATCACCAATGTAGTTACTACCGCTGTTGACTTCATGTGTGTGCATACCCAACACCCCCATCATTTCGCCACACCTCCATTTGACCCTTCCATCAATGTAGTTACTACCCACCGCACTCGCATTACTCCACTAGTTGCTCCACCTGTTTCACTACCATCACCAATCACACCTACCACTCCATTAGCTACTTCCAAAGGTTATGATATTATTGACCAGCTCAAGAATACACCCACTAAAATATCACTTTATGACTTATTACATAATGTATTAGATTGTCGAGACACACTCGGAACTACCCTTCACACTATCCATGTTGAACATGATGATTCTACTTTGAATTGTTTTCCCATCTCATTCAGTCTCTTTGTAGTTTACCTCGTTCTATCTCTTTTACAGATGACAACATATCACCCACTGCCAAAAATAGCCCTTGTGCCTCATTTCTCATTACCGTTGTCGTTAGTACTACTTGTATTAAGTGTGTCCTCATTGACAATGGGTCCGCCATTAACCTTTGTGCCCATTCTCTCTTACAACAATTAGGTATCAATGATAGTCTCATATCCCGTAACTCCACTCTCATCTGTGGTTACAATTCTTCCACTTGCACATGTCTCGATACTATATCTCTCCATATTTGCGTTGGACCTAAAACAATTCTTACTGAATTCTATGTCCTCAATGCTTCTTTTCAATTTAATCTCCTCTTAGGAAGACCTTGGATCCATGTCATGTAAGTTGTGCCTCCACCATACATCAATGTGTCAAATTCCTTCATGATGGTTATGAACATACTATCACCGCTGACCCGGAACCATTCAAATATTGTCACATTGATCCTGCCACTTCTATGCATGTCCCACCGCCTCAGCCCATTCTGTATGTTAACCTAGATAAATATGATGTCGGTCAATCTAGTACACCCACCTCCAATACCCCTAACATCACTTCTCCTCCCATCTCTACTCACACTTCGGCTATCATTTCACCCACTATATTTGTCCCTGCTAGTGCTCCACCTCCACCATCTTCTACTTCTTTCCTCCTTCTACTCTCGTACCACCTACTAATGTCCTTGATAGTGCTACCCAAACTGATGTGACAGCACATACCAACGTTTCCACCAAATTTGATGATGAAGTTGATGTTGTAGAAATCACTGATGAGTCACTACAACAACTGGATTTTACCCTCTTGGTGTGGAAAATGTGTATTTCGACGAAAAATTTGTAGCTGATGACCCATGTGAATATCGGTTCAAAACCCTCCATCCACTAATGTTATGGTACTATATAAAGGATCTATTAATAGTGTTGATGCAATTTCATCTTCTTCACCACCAGAAGTAGTTTCGCGACCCCCTTTCACCTGCACCTTATATATCAATAAGAAATTTTGGGAACACATTCCTCTCGATCTCACTAGCTTCGGTACTATCTATACACATGATTGTTTACCCATGTTTGTCATGACACTTAATTGCATATTAGCACCCCTCCATTCACCCCACCTTTGCCATGGTTACTTCCATATTATAACAAGTTACGAATTTCAAGTTTTTCACTTAACAATATTTGTTGCACACACTTCCTATGGTTTTCCCTTTACACTTGGACGATCTTGGCTTGATTATATTGGTGGCACACTTGACCTGCTTCATTCTTCACTCTCATTCCCCATGCCCTTCGGCACTATCTCCATTGCTAATGATTCTTCTCCTGCATATGTTCCTAACATTTCACGTTGGTGTGCTCATGGCTGCCCACCAATCACTTTTACGAAGGAGAATATGTGATGAATGCTTATCTCCTTCATTGTAATGCATCTTTATATGATCCGCCTCATTCTATCACCTACCAAGTTTCCAATGCAGCTCCTATAAGCTTCGATCAGAAAACAATGATTTTCTTGATGACGTTTCCTAATCACCTTTGTCACACTATCACTAGGGGGCATCGCCATTACCCAATTCCCCCTTTTCTTGTAATCAGTGCAGCCGCACTCTCTCCTTTGTACATTTTTCCCCATATATTCGTATACTTCGTACACATTCTATCCCCCTCATTACCCGATGACACACTCTTGTACTTCAGTTCACATTGGACTGTTGAGGGATTACAATTACACCGAACCCCACACACTGCACTATAGGACCTACACATTTACATTCTACCATCATACATCTATACATCACATATCTTCATAGTGTTGATCATCCATATACTACATTACTTGTCATTACGTATGAGTCTAGTTTCACATCCCATCTTTACATTCTACATTTACGCTAGGATACATTATCTATGATTCTACATTTTTATATCACCACTACACATTCCATTTTCTATCCACGCCTACTGCTGCATCTTACACACCCACACCACATCCATGCATCCTATATATTATACATATTACACTAGATTTCATCATACATGAATCTAGTTTTACCTATTGTGCTTACACATTATATTTCTATCTACACATTTATTACATTTCACACATTACACATTCCATACCCACTACACATTCTACATTGCATTTCCCATAACGTGCATTTGCATACCCTACTCCTTTACTTGGTCATTTATAATATGTTGTCTTCTACAATTTGCACTCATCACCCTATGATGCACTCTAGTTCCTCAGTCCATACTCAATCGCGAGGGTTTACCAATCAAATGGATCTTACATTCACCAATGTGACATTTTTTGTTAGGTTAATTATTATTTACCAAATATTATTAATTATGCATTGTATAATTAATTATTTATTAACTAATTATTGTTGTATTTTTTTATATGGTTTTATCAACCATATTTGGATTATTATTTTCATGGGTATAATTATTATGTAGTTATAACAATTATGTGCTTCCGGATGTAATATCGAAGTTATCAGTATTGGTTGTTGCATTTTGCAACTCCTATTTTTTTGTATTCAGTTATATAATACCTATAAGTATTACAACTCATTCTATTGTACCTAGTTGATTGAGATTATTAGTATTTATCGGGTTTCCACCCATGTTTCTCAATTTACATTTGGTATCGAGTGGGAATCTCGGACCTATGAAGGAGTGGAAAGAGAGAGCAATAGAGATAGAGAATATTGGAGAAGTGTTTGCAAATATTGAGAGCCCGTGCAACCTTCTCGCAACCTCAGCCAAAGACCATCCCTACCTCCCCACATCCTCTTGTTCATTCCAGGTGTTTGGAACATAATTTGTTTTGCACTGGTGCACCCAGCACTAGGAAAAATTTGTTGCAGGTATAGAAAATTAAAAAAAATCCCCATTAGGGGTTTCCTCTCTCATTTAGAGGAGCACCATAGTTTCTACATGTGGAAGAAAGATTGTAGGTAGAGCTCCTAGCGAGTTCATCTGCAAAGTGATACATTGTGCCCACACTATCCTGCAAATCGAGCTATTGGCTAAAGAGGTGAGTTGTTTCATAGCCTAGTAAACGGAGTTTGTATCATTGCATTCAAGTAAAATCCCCTGTTGCAGCCATGTTTTCAAAGGTTGAGCCCTAGTTGGATTTACAAAATGGTTTTGAAATAGAAAAATAGTCGATTCAATCTCCACGCAACTTGCAATCACAAAAAAATGTCTCGCAACAAGAGATAAAAATCTCATCCTCCACGCCAACGAGAAAATTTCGATTAGGGTGAGTTCATATCAGTGTGAGGTCAACCCACCTACATCCTTCACACTCCTTGATGGCCGACCTACACTCTCACCACAAACCGATCTCCCACCGAGTAGTATCCACGGTTGGGTCAATACTGACTAATTGCTCTTTCACTTCAAAATCGGTGGTGGCCAAAACCATTGGCGTGTTTGAAATGAGTTGGGATATACACAAGTTCCCTACTCCATGAGATCCATAGCCTACAACCTACGAGTAGACAACACATTCAATCAAAACAAGTGGAAATTGACTCGTATAAGACAAAACAGAGGCATTAGAAAAATTGTCCAAGGTGTACATAAATGCCTCAACTCACAAAGACCTATAAATAAGAAAAAAAGGGTGTGAAGCTCGAACGATGGAGATAAACAATTAAAAACGGGGCAAAGTGACCCCTACGGTGGATGAAGGTTGTAAATACTAAAATCATGGCTTAATAAACCAATGCAAATGGAGTTGAAAACATTCGGATCCATTTTCCACGCACAGGAAACCATAAATCCGCCACCTCTGCCTCCGCCACGTTGCACTCCATGTGGAGCCTCCGCCAAGTCGCTATTTTTTAAAAGGTGAGTCAAAATTCATTTTCTTTAAATGTAATTTGCTCATTTCAATACACCAAGTGCTCATAGAGCCTAATTGGATAGAAGGATCGACTTAGAAGTGGGAGGTTTGGGGTTCAAACCCCACCCCCAACTTGTTTTTTTAAAAACAATTTGAATTTGGAGGAAAATTTAGAAAAACCACCATAGTTGGAGCCATATTTGGTGGAAAACCCATCGCTAAACCATTTAGTTATAACTAAATAGGTCACTAAATATTTAGTGAGAAAAACCATAATTTAGGGTTTAAAAAATCTCCATTAAGCCTATTTTTTATTTCGAGTAACATTTGCAAAAGGAAGACTATCCAAAAACTTCATTTTGGGCCACTTTTTAATGGATTTTTACATTTTGGGTTGTATTGGGCTCTGGAGGCCACCAGGGCCTGCAAAACAAAAAAATTCTTGTCATTCAATTTTTTCTAAATTTTTGAATGTAATTGCATGCTTCAATATATTGTACTAATTTGCAGTTGCCATAGTCAACCGCAAATATTGTAACTACTCAGAAATTGGAAGTAAGTTGTAATAAAAAAGTAAAATAATTGGTTCCGTAATACTCACAAGATCCTAGATCTCATTCGCAGTGTTTGGTATATACAAGTACCCGGGAAGTGCTTACGGGTAAAGCCTTCATGACTACTACCGCACTTAACACCTAATATAGCTATAATAATGTCATCCGGGAATCGATCCTTTAAATCAATGGGAAGTAATAAGGTCATAGTGCACACACTATGAGCCATCCCATCTGTCTATGAATGATTGTATGACATAAATCCAGCTGAGAAATTATCCAAGTATATAGCAAAGTTACGCACATGTATGAGGATATTTCTTTGAGCTGGTGTCAATAATCACATAGACCCCTCTCAATACTATCTTGGTACCACATATTGAATTCTTTCACATACGTTAACGCCTCTTTCACGCACCGCTCGATATATAGAAAGGGTGAGCTTCTTCCACGTACCACCAAGTATATCGGAAGGGCGCATATATAGAAAGGTTTGGTATATCGACTAACAATATATAGAATGGGATACCTTATACCGGAGTGATAAGAGCCAATCCTCGTCGGCTTTTTTTTCTACAAAATGGGCACCAATGCCCCGAATTTTTTTCTTCCGGATTCATAACTACTCAAAGGAAACAAATATGCTGCATGGAAGACAAAAATCAAGACACAACTTGAGTTTGAAGAGATCTAGCTGTTGTGAATGGTACTTTGACCAGATCAACTATTGATACAACACAACAAATGCGCAGTTTGATAAAGAAGATCAGAAGGCCAAACTCATCATCTTTGTTTGGAGTGTCCAATGATGTGCAACCCCACATTCAAGATGCCAAAACAACCAAAGAAGTGTGGGATAATTTGAGCACATTATATGAGGCAAAAACAAGAATGTTATACTAAATTTGCAGAGTCAGTTACACACATTGAAGTTCAAGCAGAATGAGAAAATAGAAGCTTTCTTAAGAAGAGTTACATAATTGAGGGCTTCACTTCTAGCCCTAGGAGAAGCAATCAAAGATGATGATCTCGTTCCCATTATTTTGAGAGCACTCCCTTCTTCATACTGTATTTTTGTAACAACACTAAACTTGTCAGATATGATAGTTAGTTTTGACAAATTGGTAAACCTACTACAACAAGAGGAAGAAATGCACAATAAGGATGATGAAGAGGAGCAGACACTTTCTTCACATCAAAAATGGAAAGGAAAAGGTAAAGGAAAACCTAATTCCTATCAAAAGTCCCAAAATCAAATCAGTATCAAGGGGATAGACAACACAAGAAGAAATGTCCAATCTGTAAAAGAGGACATGACCTAAAAGATTATTGGTACAATACTTACAAGAAAGGTTCATCAAGCAACTCTAGACCTCCACAACAATATCACAAGGGACATTCTAACTACAATCAAGGGCAGAAAAAGGGGAATTGGAAAAGAATACCCCATCAAGTAAGGAAATATTGTTGACCAACAAGAACAATCAGAAAATGAAGACTACTTGTTCACTACTTGATCAAGTGAACCATCCACGTCATCTAGTGATGTTTGGTATGTTGATTTGGGGGCCACTCAACACATGAATAGCCACAGAGACTAGTTTACTTCAATGAGGGACACACCATCGAAAAAATCATGTTTTATTGGGAGATGAATCTTAATATACATTCAGAGGATTGCAAACATCTCTCTACCCATTGGTTCATGCAAACTGCTGACTATCGATGTCTTATATGTACGGGGTTGTCGACAAAAATCTACTTTCATCTACCAAATCCTTGATCACAACCTAAAAATTGACTTTGATAGTCATTCTAGTAAGAAAACATGTTTGATTCGAGATAAATCACAAGGCTCGAAAATAGTTACAAAAGCCTCCAATGTGGGATGCATGTTCTAGCTTGATTTTGTTCATAGAGATGATTAGGCACTTATGGCTAAAAACTCGCCTCAAAGACAGTTGTGGCATCGGAGACTTGGTCATGTAAGTTTCAAGTATCTCGAGACACTTTGACGTAATATGGTACATGGGCTACCATCTCTTCAGAAGGATACAGACAAGTGTCCTCATTGCCTAGTAGGAAAACAACACAGAGCATCATTCTAGAAGAGTACATATCAAGCTCATGGTAAGATTGATCTGGTTCATACCAATCTTTGTGGTCCGATGCAACCGAGTCATTCTAGTATTTCAGTACTTCATGCTATGTGTTGACGACTATTCAAGGGAAAATTGGATTTCTTTTCTTCACAAGAAAAGTGAAGCTTTTGAAACTTTCAAGAAGTTTAAAGTAGCAGTTGAGAATGAAATTGGTCATCACATCATAACTCTCCACTCAGATTGAGGGGGGGAATTCACTATTAATGAGTTCAAATACTACCTACAAACTCATGGGATTCATCGACAAATGCCTCCTCCACACACACTGCAGCAGAATGGTGTTGTTGAGAGAAGAAATCGTACTATCATGGAAATGGTGTGATGCATGATCGATGATTCTGAACTTGCAAAGACATTCTAGGTAGAAGTAGTAAAGACAACAGTGTATTTTTGAACAGAGTGCCCACAATTTCTCTTGAAGGAGTAACACCACAAGAAGCATGGTCAAAATGGAAACCATATATTGCACACCTTAGAGTATTTGGGTGCAAAGCAAGCATGCACATACCCAAGTAGAATAGAAATAAATTGGACATGAATTCACATAAACTCATCTTCATTGGGTATAGTGAAGAGACTATTGGGTACATATTGATGGATCCTAAGACCAGAAAAGTCTACACTAGTAGAGATGTTGAGTTTTTTGAGAAGAAGGAAGCACAGATCTCCTCCTCCAGACTCATTAGATGTAGATTTTTCACCTGTTGTAAAAATTAAAGCTGATGTTCGCACATATGATGATAGTGATGATGGGGATGATGGTATTGATATGATAGAACCACGACCCATGGAAATAGTTTAGCGTATGCCCAAGTGGTGTACTAGCACATTATGAGATGCAAGAATAAATGCTCCACCAGATACATCCACCCTAGACCATAGACTCACAAAGAAAGCACGAGAAGAAGTTAACTTTGCTTTGATGAGTAGATTAATTGAATATGATGAGCCCTCTATAGTCCAAGAAGCCCTATAGTCAAAATCTTGGAAAGATGCCATGGATTCTGAATATCAATCAGTGATGAAAAATAAGACTTGGCAGCCTTGTCATTCTTCCACCAAGGAAGAAACCCATTGGATGCAAATGGATATTCAAAATTAAGTACAAAGCATATGGGACAATGGACAAGTATAAAGAAAGACTAGTAACAAAGGGGTACACACAAAAAGAAAGTATTGACTATGAGGAGACATTTTCTCCCATAGCTAAGATCAAAACGATCGGGATGATATTTGTTCTAGCTTCGGTTTGGTTGGAAATTCCATCTTATGGATGTAAAAATTTTCTTCCCGAATGGAGATTTACAAGAAGAAGTCTATATGACTCGATGTAAGGGATATGTTGTACCTAGTCAAGAAGCAAAGGCATGCAGACTCAGAAATATTTGTTTGGCCTCAAATAGCACCTCGAGCATGGTACATCAAGATTGATGAGCATCTTGTACAACATGGATTTGTTAGAAATCTATACGATCCCAATATTTACCTCAAAAAGTAAGGGGGTGAGATTGTTATTTTCGTTTCTATGTCGATGATCTAGTCATCACTAGTAGTTCAGTGAGGATGATCGATGCAATGAAGAAAGATCTTAATTGATCATTTGACATGACCGATCTTAGGTGATGCATTATTGTCTTGGATTAGAAGTATGATAGAAAGAGAATCACATTTTTGTTTCTCAGATGAAATATACCAAGAAAATGCTCAAGAAATTCAGGATGATGGATTGCACACCAATTGCTACACCTATGGAGAACAGATTGTAGTTATCTCATTCAGATCCATCTCCTGAGGTAAGTGCCACTCTCTATCGGTAGTTGATTGGGAGTCTCATTTACTTGACCTACACTAGACTAGATATCAGCTTTGCAGTAAGCTATCTATCCAGGTTCATGCAGGAACCTAAAGTTTGTCATTGGAAAGTAACAAGGCACATCTTGAGATATCTCAAAGGATCGGGTGGATCTTAGTCTAGAATATAAGAATAACGACAAATTATTCTTAATCTGGATATTCGAATTCAGATCATGCAGAAAATATTGATGATAGAAAATCCACTTCATGATTTGTATTCTTTATAGGATCTAGACCAATATCATGGGGAAGCAAGAAACAACACTTTGTTTCTCGCTCTTCCATAGAAGCTGAGTATAGTTCTCAGAGGATAAGTTTTTCGTGAAGTGATATGGCTACATCGCATACTGGAAGGACTTGGAATACCATAGGACAAACCGACCACCATGTATGTTGACAATGAAGGTGTTCTAAAACTTGTTCGCAATCTAGTGTTTCATGAAATAACAAAGCACATTGAGGTATATGTTCATTTCATAGACGAGCATGTGTGAAGCATAACATCCAAACTTCAATTTTGTCCAACAATTTGAACAATGAAATTTATCTTCACAAAGTCACTTGTATGTGACAAGTTTGAGTTATTCAAAGAGTTCCTCTCCTCATCCCCGAGACAATGCACAATTAAGGGGGAATGTTAGGTTAATTATTATTTACCTAATATTACTAATTATGCATTGTATAATTAATTAATTATTGTTATATTTTTTTATATGGTTTTATCAACCATATTTGGCTTATTATTTTCATAGGTATAATTGTTATGTAGTTATAACAATTATGTGCTTCCCAGATGTAATATTGGAAGCTATTGTATTGGTTGTTGCATTGTTGCAACTCCTCTTTTGTTTGTATTCAGTTGTATAATACCTATAAGTATTACAACTCATTCTATTGTACCTGGTTGATTGAGATTAATATTATTTATCAAAGCTTCCGCCCTGTTTCTCAATTTACATTTTCCTCATTCACCATTTCACCGTTACTAACATACACATTAGTTTAAATTTTTACCCATTCTTATCATCTTACAAAGTGGTATACGCTTTAGGCTAAATCATGACCCTCCCTTTATCATATTCTAGTTGCATGCACCTTAGATTACATCACCACTCCCTTATTATCCATCCTATAGTGACATATGCTTTATGCTAAATCATCACCCATTCTCACAATTTCATTTCATAGTGATATACACTTAGGGCTAAATCATCACTTCTACATTCAATAAGTCATGGTATATTCCTAGGCTATAGGGTCCATGCGCATATTTCCTTATGTTTCATCCCGATACACTCATCCTATAGTGATATATACTTAGGTTTTAATCAACACTCCTCCATTCAACAATTCATTGTATATTCTTAAGCTATAGGGTCCACACACATCTCTCCACATGTCACATTTCATCACCATCACACATACACACTCATCACAAAGACCCTAGATACAACCAACACTACTTGAATGTTTCCCGATAACATACTCTCATTTATAGTTCATTCTTGATCACGAGAGTGTAAACAAAATGAACATCACCGCATACACTTCCATCCATTTGGGGGCATGATGCCCCTATCATTCCATTATGCATTCCATTCCATCCATCCAAAACATACCACATTATCTTGGGGAATTTACTCTTGCTTTACTAGTGTTTTTCATGATCACTTTACCACACATGTTAGCTTTATTTCTTATATCTCATTATCATACACACATATGTGTTTACACCTTTGTCTAGTGTGATTGTAGATACAGACTTTACATGTGGTATGGATGCTTGCCTTCTACCCTTCCTATACTGGTCACTGGGAGCATCCACATTCATCTTATACAGGTGTTATTTTTTCATTTTGTACTTAGCATCTTATACTACTTTCTTATGCACACTTTTGACATATTATTTATTGCTCTAACATGCTAATGGTTGTTCCATGTGCAACACTTATTTTGTAGGATTACATGTTTCCATGACTAGTTTTTTTATACTTATCTACTTTTTTTTCTATTATATGTGGGATTTTCCCTTTTCTTTTGTGCACACTTGTCTATTGATTGAGGTCATTATGGCCTTGTGTGTCTTGTGACATCATGAGTGATGTCCCATGTTTGAAACCCACTTTGTGTGGTCTATTTGCTTTCTTGCATGTTTACACTACTTTGTTTGATAGTTTCTACATTGTCTACATATTTTACATTTGTCTTATTACATGCTTGTGTTTTCGACCTAACACTTGTATTGCCTAGCCATCACCTTTTGTGCACACCTTAGTATCTACCAATTGTTTCCCTTTCCCCGCAAAGAAGAGTTCTACAGCCGAGTGCGGTTGGTCCTCATTTGGGGCCGCATTCTCCTTTCGAAACATCGTATATGCCCCCAAAGAGGGGGCATCATTGATGGTTTTCTACTAACACAACGTATTTACACCGGTTCAGACATAGTGAGTGAGTTCAGACTAGTCTACAAACTCCATACATAACGGCCATAACAAGACATGGTGTCCTTCGGCAATTCTATGGAGCAGTTACATGCTTGTGGGTTATAGTGGGTGTGCCTCTCTACACTTCTTCATCTAGTGGCATTGGATCACCCAAAAACTAAGAAAGTACAAAGATCTCTTCACACATTTTATCAGAAGCGGTTAAAGTTAGAGGACACAACACATTTCCATCCTATATTTATTCGACCAAGGTGGCATTATATCACCCAAAATATTTGTGATAATATAGGATATCTTTCTACACCCATTTTTTCTTGACATGGATCAGTGCACTGTTCCATTTACTGCTTTTTTTAGAGTATTTTATATTTTTGTAATTTACACATGCTTATTTTACACAATGTTTTTACATACATACATATTTGACTACTTGATCCTTTTCACCTCGCAGTCCTCCATATGAGAAGCAAACAAATCAAATTAGGGCAACAACAAAAATAGTGACGACAAGAATGACAATGATAACACACCGCTACTGTGTACTTTCCTTTACTAACCATGAAAGTACACTACACACACATCAGTAGTTACACATGCGTTCTACCCTAGGTTCACTCTCATCATTTTTTATGTGCATTATTCATCTTTAGAATCCACACTCCTTTTACATTTTTCTTTTTTGTCATTCCACGCTGAGACTAGTCCATCGCCGCATCTTCTTCTCCAATTTACATGGATATCGTGTACGCATCTCTATCTACTTTATGTTACCGAGCTTTTCGCTCACTAAAATTAAGTGTGGGCAAATGTAGACACAAAATTATGCACATTAGACATTATTTAGCTCAGTCTTATACTATTATTTAGAAGGTTCTCAAGTGGATAAAATACTAATTAATCCTACCTTTTGGCCATATTTATTTTATATTTTATTTCGGCATTACTGCATATTTTATTGCACTTATCCACCCATTTCGCAATTGCCTCTGTCACTCTTGCCTAAAATTAGGGCACCCCAACATGTATGGGCGTCCCGAGGCACCCTGGGCCCCACTTTTGGGCACCCCGATTTATGCACATCCTTTCCCACTAATTTTTGGGCCTTTCTAGCCATTTGTTATCTTTACCTTTTCCCCATTCAGCCTTGTCGAGATTAATTACAAAATTAAGCTTGAGAGCCCTATAAATATAAAGCTATAAAACCATAATAAGGGTCCTAGGTGATAACATCACACACTACTATCACTCCATCTAGAGTTGCATCCATGGCATCACTTGCATCCACATAGTGGCAAGCATCAAGGCTTGAGATCTACATCACACACACTATATAGGGGAGTTATTCTATTATATTCCATGCACACATGTTATTTACATTTTCTATAGTTACTATTGCTCGCTACTTCACAAAGTGTGACTGGCATGAGAACACCTACGCCACGACATGCATGCACTCACCAGAACTACATCCGGGTCCAAAATGTAGTACAACACTCAATGATAAGACCGTGAGTTTGGTGGTTGAGGTTAGTCTGACCCATTCATTTGCATATTTTATTTTTCTAAGGATTAATACTTCCATTTGCATTACAAGTCATTACACAACTCACCTGGTAGATCTAGCGTGACAAACAGGAAGTATTTAAAGACACCTTATGACCATATCCAATTAAGGTTTTTAGCATTTATAGTGCCCAAAGCACCCAAATTTGTAGACCAGAGCACCCTGGGTGCCCCAATCCTAACAAAAATAGCTTTTCTATTGTCTCAATTTTTTCTATAACATTTTCCTACTATCGCCAAGTAGCTAAAAAGTCTCATGAATTATCTCCCCTTTTTTATTTTTTATTAATTAAAAAATATTGTTTCCACATCAAAAACAATGAAAAATAGAGCAAACATATAATAATGAATCTCAAATCCTCCGATCTGTCCTTCACAGTGGTCTCTTGAGTGCTCGCCTGTAGTTCCTAATTTTATTTCTAGATTTGTGACAACTCGCAACAATCACTTCCAATCATCTAAGCCATTTCTTTTCCCTCTCTTGCACATTTAGGGTTATATTTCATTTAGAATAATTTACTTGCATTTATTCCATACCAATTTTGTTCATTTATTAAAATTTTGTAGTCCTAATTATATTAACATTATTACCTTAGTGTCCCCTTTTAGGCCAACTAGATCATCATTTTTGTTAATCAACTCGGTATTTAGGAAGGGCTAGTATGGAAACTATCAAGCTTATTATACCTCATGAATGCATATGTGTAAAAATTATATAGAAAATATATGTTATTTATCAAACCATAATGAAAAATAACATATACAACGTAAAGTGATAACAATTCAAGCTATGTGCATAGGTCATGGTTCAATATTTTGGCAAATATTTGAATGTTTTGTGTATTTTTAAAGTTAGTTATGTATAAGGAGAGGGGGTATGGATAAGATCAAGTATAATATTATCTTAAATGCATGATATTCATGGGATTATTAACATTTATTCCATCATGTGTTTCCAAATGATAGACATTGGGAGTAACATGTTTAGTAACAATTAATTTAATCTAAATTGAATTAAATCTAATTTCAGATTAACTATTGTAACAAATAGTATTCCGGTAATTAAGTACAGTAATGTGCAAGTAATAAGATTTAAATAATGTAAAACCCTAAGCAAATGAGAAAGGAATATGACTTCGCTAATTTCGTGTGACTTAGGAATAATCAGGATTGTGTATCTGTTGGAACCGATTAGAAATAATGTAGAAAAGGCTCACTGAGGGTTTCAAAACTTGGGACTCGTGCCACATAGAAGAACCGACAGGAGGACATGGGCACCCTAGGTGTTAGTGACTAGTCTAGGCACTTATGTATGATCGATGCTTAGAATTTTTTTCTTTTCGGGTGGGAAGATCTTTTTGCTACTCGTTATTTGTCACTCTAGTTTCATTGTTAGGGTTTTGATCACACATGTAACCTACAATAAAAAATGACTTTGCACACTCCCATAAACCACATCAAATATAATAAAAAATATATAGAATATGGATTTGAACTGACCCCAAATGTCATCGAAGAATGAACTTACAACCGAGCACTGCACTACATCTCAGACTCAATGTAGTTCTTTGTGTGTGTGTATTTGTGTCTTTTTCCTGAGGTTTCCCTTGTGTAAGTTGCACGTTGATAATGGGATAGATCTATATTTTTCCTAAGTATGCAAAATGTGTGTGATGGAATAGAATAGACTCCCCTCATATGCATTGTATACATATCAATACAACCCTTATCTCTTGTGTGAATGTGCTAGATGTATGGTTTGTTGTGATCTTGTGCCTTTTTGTGCAAGCTTAAGTGATGATAGATAATTCTTATGATGCTTGGCCCATTTTTTATAAGAAGTAACTAGGCATATATATGATTCTTCTCAAATGATAAGTGCCACTACAAATTGACCCATACTTATTTAGAATCTGAATTGTAACCATATCAGAATCGAGTCAGTAGCCAAATTATAATCGAATGACTAAATTTCAGAATCGGAGTCAAGTGTCTAACAATGTCATGTCATGAAATTCCATACTTTAAATATGATACATATTCTTTATACTTAGTTTTATTAAATTTTATCATGTATTACTTCTATTATGGAATTCCCCAATTGTAAATATGAACATTTTCTTCACACCCACTTTTACCAACCTATCTTTCCTTATAAATATTGAAAAAAAATTATAATATATTTAAACCATTAAATTAGGAACTTCATAACCCCTTTGTAATGTATGTGGGTAATTTTTACTTTTATCAAAACTAATAATTTTTTTCTAAATTATGAGACACGATCTTTCACAATCGAGGGCTCTAGAACAAAATTGTACAATATCATGTCATTGTATTCCATAATTTCGAATACGAGATATACTCATTCATACACATTTTATCAAAGTATAATGGTACAAGTAGGATTATCTTATGGCTATATATTTTTAGGCCAACAAATTGAAACTCATACAATGGTAGAGATAATGGATGACACCATACGATATCTAAGGATATTTGTTTATAAAAAATATTTCAATATAATTGTTGTTAACTCATTCATTTAAATATGGGCTCATAGTTGTGCTCATTGAAAGAAATTACAATTGTCATTATTTGTGCCAAGAAAATATTTCTTCCTTATCTTTGCATGATTTTTACAAATTGTAGATTTTATATTCTTGAAACACTTTTATATTTTCAAAATTTAATAGCATCTTCTATATTCTTTTTTTTTTTTATCATTTTAGTATTTAGTTTGATTTGACTAATTATGTATCTTTTATATAGTTTTTAAATATTTTCTCCTTGATCGATTATTTATTGAGTTTATTATGTTGTCTTGAACATCACTTTTACTAGAGATATTTCATGGAGACCTCACTTTGTGAGAGAGTATTTTTTTACATTTTAAATTAAATAAGTCAATTAAATTTCCTTTTGTATACTTCATAATGTTACAACATATGTGTCGGGCATTCATAACTACATAATATAAAAATATCCCCTCTCAATTATCATTTTGAAGATTAAATGATATCAATGACCTATTCCATATCTCCCCATCGTAGAAAACCTAGGAGGATGTTGGCAAAGGTTCTAGAGTTGACGCTCAACTTATTCAAAATTGTCTTATTGATGCATTTGCTTATATAACTATTTTATTATTATTGACTTTATTCTTTTTAAATACTTTACATGTAATGTCTTATAGAAAACACCAATTTTATATTTATTTATAATTATTTCAATGAATAGGTATAAATTGTGAGAAAATGGCTTGTGTTGGTCATCCTAAGAAGGATAAACATTAATTATCACTTGGTAATGCATTTGGTTTCCCTTAATGTTTAAATCAAAAATTCATTCCCAAAATGAGGACTTTGATGTTAATTCACATGAGGAACATGATTTAGAAGGACCAAAACTTCTAAAAGAGGAACAAGTATCAAAGAAATGTAAAAGAACATTAAATTTCAAATGGTAAAAAGATTTACACGAGTTTATGCTATAAAATATTGCAATGGAATTGAAAGGATAAATGGTTCTCAAAGTGTGTAAAATATAAGAGAGAAACCGCATTTTTAAAGATGGAAGTATCACCATTCAACTCATTGGTCTAATTACCAATGAAAAATCAAATCCTCGAAAACAAATTACAAAGTTTGGAGGAGAATCCAAGCGAGTTAGTATTTGAATTACCAAACATGTAGAGCTCATGGTAGATGTTGAAAAGGAGAGAATCATATCAGTGATTGAAAATATGTATTTTGTTGCCACACATGATTTGCCTTTAGAACTCTATAAGCCAATTTGTGATTTGAATAGGTATAAAGGAACTCCACACATGCCTCTAATAGATGAATACTCTGCATATACAAATACCACTTCTGGAAAAGAGTTTCTACAAGTTATTAAAGAGGTATATTGGAAAAATTTAAAATATGATTTTTTTAGTCCCTTTTACTCAATTTTAGTTGATAAAATTATTGACAGGACTATGGACCAACATTTGATAGTGTCTATTACATATTTTACTAATTAAGGGAGAGGTAAACATGTACAAAAATCCATACACCTCCTTTAAATAAAGGATGGTACAACATAATCTATGTATGATGATATGATTACTCTTTTAACATGGATGGAATTATCGTTGATGAAGCTAGTGCGATTTGGATATTATAGGTATTTCAAAATGAAAATTATCCATGAAGGTTTATAAGATTTTTCTAGATGTTCCTCATTAACTATATATTCATTGCATATCTCATTGAGAAACATTAGTAGCAAATTATTTTTCTTCTTATTTTCTAGAGTTGTAATTTATTGATATACTTGTAAACAATATTTATTCGAGGCTTGAGAAATTTGCTAAAATACATGGAGCATTAAGATAGATAATGGATTTGTTTCAAATCAATATGCTGGAAGTGTTGCAAATACATCAAATTTGGTGGCTCTCTAGAGGAAATGTCATGGAAATACTTTTCCAAATCATACTTGCTTTGTTGAAAGAATTGGAGTTAGAAGAAAAACAAGTATGATTTGGTAATATTATTTCAAGTGTAGTTTTATATCCATTTACTTTTATATTTTCTTATTGAGTTAAATAAGATGAACAAAAAATTCCAAGAGGATAATGTTGACATTACTTCCATTGGCACTACTTAAGATATTACAACTGATATGCTTCATAGCATATTTAAAAGAGGAGTATTTGGAGTGGGTACTATGCATATATCATATTTTCTAAGTAGAGCACAAAGAATAACTCTTGAGTTCGTAGATGGAACATGTATGATAAATGCATGTACATTGATATTTGAGAGCTTTCACAAGTCAAAAATATCAAGGACACTAGATGACCGCATTATATTGGGAAAATATTTTATAGCAAAGGTGATTGATTCTCATGATACAAGGTTATGTAGACACAAAATCACGCACTTGGGTACATTTCTACATCCTAAACACATACTAGCATTCATATAATTCCTAAGTAAGAATACTAGTAATTGACAACTATCTTTAGCCTCTTTCCTTTGTCTTTTGTTTCCCATTTCGTCTTACATACCCTATAGGCACCCCTATCCCCTCCGGGCGCCCTAACACTTTCTTACCTTACTCGCTTCTTTTGGGTCTCTTTTATCTATTGGGCATCTTTTTCACTCATGGGTCATCTTTCCAGTTGTCAATTACGAAATTAAAATAAGGGAATTATATAAATACATAGTTATATGTTCAAAACCAAGGACCAAGCACTAATAATTACTAGCATCACCTAAACTTGGATCCAAAAGGCACATAAAGCACTCTAAAGCATCCATCTAGCATCTACTTGAGGGACAAGGGCTACATCAACACCGCATACACACATCATAGGAAGGGGAAGTTCATTATTCCATCCACACATTCTATTACATTGCTACATCTAGCTATCAAGTATAGTTGCATAAGGGCATCTTAGGGCACGATTCTTACACATACTCACCGAACTACATGAATTCAGAGATCTAGTGCAATGCTCGGTCGTAATATCACTCTCAGGGTAACCACCGAGGTCGGTCTGAATCCCCATATTATATCTTTATTTTTAGGTTTGATGCGGTTTGTGGGATTTTGTAGGTGAACTTCTATTTTGTAAGTTACATGTACCTTCGACATTCATTGTGTAACTACCAGGTGATCAACACAAAGTAATTGTGACAAACTTGCGACACATCATAAATTGGATCCAGAGCTCTTGTGTAGTCACAAAGCCGAAGGCGATCTCTAGTACCTCGGGTGAACCCCGTCCTATCCAGTGCCCGTGTTCGACTCTGTCTGTGAGTTTTAAAATTTATTGTGAGCAATAATGAAACTCTCCCATTTTTGTTCATCACTCTTCCCAGATTGTTAGCATATGGATTTTGACACACGCAAATGACATGTAACAATATGGGAATGAAGTCCCTCCTCAATAAAGGTGAGGTTTCCTTTAATGAAAACCAAAATAGTATTTACATCTGTACACATTCAAAATTGTATGTGGGGGTGTTTTTGAACATAAATGGAAAGAAAAGTGAATGAGGGGGTGGAATGGAATGAAGGAACTGAATGAATAGAAGGAACATGCAAGAGTTAGGTAAAAGAAGAGCCTAATATTTCACGAAGAAGAACGATGAATAACTAACACAAAAAATGGAGTTTGAGTTAGATAAAAAGAATGAGTAAAACGGGACACACGTGAGCAAGTAGATAATCGAGCTTGATCACCTTTGTGAACTAGAACAACATATTAGTAGCATTAACAATAAGATCAAAGACAATATTTTCATGTAAGATTCAAATACTAACATCTAATGAACATAAGAACATAAAATGCTATAAGAGACAATGAATGGGACACAAAGTTCATATTTCATTAACTCCAAAATATCTTCTCAAAAGAACACAAAGTTTCTTTATTTGAAATAAAGCTTGCACACAAAATTATTTTCTTCTCCTCTCTCAAATTCACCCTTACAAATGAGCCCCCGACTTCCTTTTATAACCCAAAAGTTGGTTACAAAGTAGTTAGGGTTTACATGAACATTAAATAGGGCATCTTAAATGACTTTGAATTTTTCAACCAACTTATAAAAAGTAACTAAAAATAGAAATCACTTAAGTTATCCAAAGTTTTCCAAAAGTGAGTTTAACAATAACCCACTTAAAATACCATTTAAACATATAATAAAATCCAGTGCCTTATCCATTAAAGTGGGGTCCGCCTATCTCAAACGTATGAGAAATGGACTCTCCCACTTCGTTAGATACTAGAAAAACTATCTCCTCATCCCATCAGTGAAATTAGGATCTGCCACCTTCGCCAATTGAAAGGATCTGAACCTTCCCAATGTTTCAAACATCTTTTCTTCCTCAGGAGGTTCACTCGATCAAAGCAAAACCTCACAAAACACCTGTAATTCCAAGATCCTACCTGGCATATCATTCAGATTGACCATATTTGATTGAACATTCTCAAACAAGTTCTTTAATTTGATGCAATGTTCCATTGAAGTTGAAGAGAAATTGATGGCAGGAGTATATATGTCTTTGAACAATTGTGAGAATTTCTCCTCAACATGTTTTGATGAATGCCTTTGATTTTGGTCATTTACAAGATCACAAGGGATCTCATCTATGAACTCCTAAATCAAGGTGAGTGAAGTGAAGGCATCATTTCATACGCTCTCGTAGTGGATCATAGAATCCTCGAGAAGTGTCTTTCCTTATTTGAGATGTAGAGACCAAAGAAAGTGTGTCCCTCAACATTAAAATTCAAGAATGCCTTCAATGGAAAAAGTTGAAGACTCCATACTTGTCATCTCTTGTAGACTAGGCAATATCTCATCCAAATTTGATATTATAGAAGAAAAGTTTTCCTTGAAAGAAAGAATTGGATCAAGATATGCACTAATATCTTCATGGAGCTTCATGACTTCTTTGATCGTCTCTCCCCAAAAATGAGAATCTCTGAAAGTGAATTTTTAGTGACATGACCCAATGTTTTTATCTCCTTTGACAAATTGAGAGTTTCTTCATCGGGGGCAGCCACTGCATCGGCATCGGGAAAGTGGATGATATTGGATTTATCAGATGTTGAACATAATCCACTAATTGATTATTTTTTTCCTTGAGATGAGATTTCGATAGGGTTGTGTTGATACTTTGCTCTAAGAATCTTCTCGCATGTATCCTTTGATATCAAAATGGAAGCTCTTCACATATGGATGAATAGTGATGAGGGCAAACTCTTTATCCATGAGTTGTGCATGAAGATATTTGGACATTGGTATTCCCAATTTGGATTGGGAAATAAATTCATGAACAATGCTTTTCACCGAGAAGATAGCGAACTTGGAATATTTTTCGTGCAAGATCCATTAATGCCTACATCCTTTGATGTACCTAGGAAGCTTCCATGGAGTACTAGAAAAACCTCTCACGCAAATGTAGGAAAAAAATAGAAATTGAATAAACCATGTTCCTCACTGGGAAATGACATCCATGGCCTCTTTGGAGAATCTTTCCTCATTATTCTTATTCAAGTTTCAAACCACGCTGAAGGTGAATACATAGTTAACTCTCCCGAAATGATGAGAGCTATTTTTGAAACTTAATCATGCGGATAATAATGGAAGAGATTATTTAATGGACCCATGACTCCTTTTATTTCTAGCCCTAAAAATAGTTTCCTTTTAGCCACCTTTGCATAAGTCGGGTATGATGTCATGTAGAAACATCCAGTCATCTTCACTTTGATCAATTGTTTTTCAAGAGTATCACTGATGATGGTGGCCCAATCCACAAACTCTCTTTTAGCAATGATGATACATATAAACTAATACATCCATGGGTGGAAAATCCTAGAGGGTAGACTAAAGACTCGGCTCAGGAGAGTGATCATGTCACTGATTTCCTCCACGAACTCAATGCGTACAGTTCCTTAGGAAGTTGGTCAACATGAGGCCTCTTGGTCACTAACCAGTTGTTATTAACCATCTTACTCCACCTGAGGGGTTCTTCATCCCAAAAATATTGTGTTGACTTTTGAGTGATGTCAACATTCTCAAGGAAGTCAGGTATGCTGAGCAATTCCTCAATGTGCTCTAATGTCATTAAGAGGAAAGGCTTGCGATTATCCTTATAAATCCCTCACCTCTCGAGATCATAATGCTCTACACAGGCGATGACCAGCTCGGGAATTGCACCAAGACAAGAAATTTCATTGCTTGGGGTAGACCGCTATGGTAGAGCCTATCGAGAATATGGTTTTGCCTTCATCTTTCACCCGATCACAAAATTGTTGCACGTTGATGTGGCCAAGATTTGTATCAGTGATATTGTCATATGCAGACTGGATGGAAGTGGGAGGAATGATTCCTTGGAATTCATACTTGAGCGCAGACTTATTTGATTTCTCCACTGGCTTCCTTGATTTTCCTACAGATTTATTGGATTTTTCGGCCATTATGAATTTAATAAAAATGACTCAGAATGCAAAATGATGTAAACAAAGTGTCGGGTCTTAGTATTTGAAGCACCGTCAACATAAGAGAAATAAGGCTCATTTAATTTTAATTATTATTTTAAAAATAATAATAATAATTGATCCCAAATTACAAATTTTTAAAATGTTAATACAAACAAAAATATCGAGACTAAGCTCGAATTCTAGATCGGGCAACAATAATAATATTTATTTTTAATTAAATTCTCCTAATTGTAATGGCTTCGCGCAGGATCAATTTTAATATTTTTAATTCACTATTTCTTCGCCTCGCCTGATTCAAGTTGCTTCAGTGTGAAGAATTGCTTTGATTTTCCGACAATACTTTGAACTTGTAATTTTTCTTTTCACCTTGGCATTTGAATGCATGAGATAATTATTTCTAACTGAATTTCTGGAGAGCTCTGGTTTATGCAAATGCGTGAATAATTATTTTTCCTGAATGTGTGAATAATTTTTTTATTAAATTCTCCCGTGGAATTTCTTCACCAAAACCTCTGCATGAGCACTGTCTGGTTTGTCTAGGAACATAGATTTTCCTTCTACAATGTGTGCTCCTTTTTTTGCGCAAAATAAATTCTTGCCAGCATGGATTCTTTCTCTGGATGCATTGGAAATGATTTATTTTTATTACCTTCTGGAAAATGCGGGTGGAGTTGTTTGGCTGAGCTTGGCATTTTATTATTTCTCTCCTCCCAACATTGGACTGTAATTTTATTGCTGCATTGAATTTTGTATCCTTTTGGCATGGTAAATGCTTCTTTTGGTTGTGTGTGAATAAGTGGAAACTTGTTGCTTGCATGGAAAAATCGGCCTCTCCCTGGCTGGGCATGGTATTTTGGCCTATTTTAATATTTTAATTCCTCCAAACCAATGCGTTGAAGATTCCTTCTATGGTTGCGTGGGTATTTATTCTCTGTCTTTTTTTATTTGGACTTTGCCTCCTTTATTCCACCAATGCGTGGACTGCAATTTTCCTAGAAAAAAACAAAAATATTTTTGGCTTTTATCTTTGACAGCTGCGTGGAAATGTGTTCTTCTCTGCAAAGTTTATTGCACGGACAACTAGGCATGGATTTTTTTGCTAAAACCTACCTAAAAATTATTTGCCAAGGCGTTGGAAAATTGTTTGCTTTTGTGAACAACTAGCTTTTGTAATTTACTTGGACTATTCTCCTGCTACATGGGATTTCTCTTGATCAATGCATGGCTTTCTAGCTTCAACGTGGGCTCCTCTTCAACCTCCAAAGACGTGGACTGCAATTTTTTTAACAAAACCAGTGTGGAAAACTCAAAACATTCTTTGTTTAAACCTGCTTGGACACTGTTGCATGCATTGAAGTTTCCTTATTCTTCCTGGAAAATGCGTGAAATCCTCCCTCAATGTGGACTTCCTCCAATGCATGGAGAAATACATTTGAAAACTATTCTCCTTCAAAACCTGTGATGAAAATGAATCTTTGGAAAAAATATTTCTCTGCAAACGTTCACGGAAATAAGAAGAATTTGGAAATAACAAAGAAAGCCACAAAGTTTCATGGAGGATTTGTTGTGAAGATTAAAGGATCTTCTATAACCATTTCTTTGTTTGTGTTGGAATAACAAGTTTCCCTTTCTCGGGTAGTGGTAATTAATATCCAGGGAAAGATGGGAAAAAAACTTAATCATTCATCGGTGGTAATGGCAAAGAAAGTGACAATTCCCATTTATTTCGTCATGTGGTAAATTGGGAGATTTTTTTCAGTTTTCTAATAGGTTGGGTTGGTATTTAGCAAGAGGAATTCCACAAGTGGGGAAAAAAGAAGAATTTTCCATGAAAGGGGAAATCCGGATGCGGAAATCCAATTTGGCATCCGCGACATTGGAAGCAGCGAAATTTTATTTTCCCCAACAATAAAGAAAAACTTGTCAATTGATTTTTAATAAATATTATATTAATATTGATTTAATTAAAAGCCCTAAAAATAAATAAAATTAATTTTCTTAAATAAAAGGGTAGTAAATCAATTAAATATTAATTAATTAATTATTAATGCAGTTTGTGACCAGGGGGGAGGAGTTCTCACCCGAAATAGATGAAACGAAGACCAAAACGATCGGGAAAAATGATGATCACAATGAGGGTGATAAATCACGTGAAAAATACTTTGGAAAAAAAATAATTTTTTATGCTTATTAATTTTGTGAAGTCAAAATTAGCTAATAACACCAGATTCACATCAGTCCTACATAGCGTGGAAATTATATAATTTCTCTCTCCTTCTTCTTTGTTTAGGGTTTTAAACATTACATCTTAGATTGCTTGTGTCATTTTTTCATTTTTTCATTTCTGCATTTATACATTAATTGTTCGGTAGTGACTCGAAATATTTAGTTTTAATTCAAATTAAATTGAATCATGTTCATAGATTTACCTATATCCAATGCTACTAATTTTTTCAATCCTTGTAATTATTATGAAGAGATGCAAATAGAGATTGACAAAGAAATAAATGGTAAACATGTTTATGTGAGAAATTTAGAGTTCATAATTCACCTATTATGGACAATGTTAAATGTTTGGTTAAGATGGATGGTTTTATTTATACTATATAAATCATATCTAAAAAAAAAATTAGAGCATGGGATCTATGTGGTGGTGAACCTAAATGATTTTAAGGGTTTGTTATCTATTTTTATGTGGTGGTGAGCATTTCTTGACATTTGGGAGAATAAGCGTGATTTCTCATTTTGATCTACCCTCGACATCTCCATCAAAGGCCAAACACGTGGGTCTATCTCGAGTGGTGAGGAAATGCGGTTCAAATCTACCATTTAAACTCTTTTTTAACAAAAGGCTTGAATTCTCAAAAACCTCTGCAAGCCCATTGTTTTGATTTCATTCATCAACACGTGGCATCACTTGGTCAAAGGTGCGAAGTCTGTTTCACTTTTATACTTTATCTATTTTGGAAAGGGAAAATTTCCAATCTTTCCCCCGAAATTCCATGCCCCCCTTTGTTGAATTTTCAACGAGGTCACGTGTCCCATCCCGATTGATCTGAGACCTTAACTTAGAAAATTTCCCCTTCGTATGAGTGGGGCTCCAATTTCCACAAAATTAGATTAGGGGAAAATTGAGAGGACAACAGCTGGCTCCTTCTGGGGATGATTTGGCAGAGGAAAGAGGCAAAATCAAGAACCTTAGAGAATTTTGGGTAATCAGATTGAATCAGTGTCTTATCCAATGGGCAACGGAGTCAAAAAGAAGCAATACCAACACAGAAGACAACACACACAAGGCGGGAAAGGAAACAAAACAAACCAAAAGACAAGACCCAAAACAAACACCACACACAACAAGGAACAAGGAAAAGAAACAAGCCAAAAAAAGACTATACAAAATATACAAAGGGGGTCCTAATCACTTTGGACTTGAAATTACACAACTCCAGAGACAGGCTGAGAAAAATAGGTACCTTTGTGGAACAACCAAGTGAAAGTATGAGGTACCCATGAATTGGGAATGAGCAATTGGGCATACCAAAACATCATGTGAACACTATGTGGTTTGAAAATAAAAATGAGGCAAGAAAACTGCCAGGATAATGATACCTAAGACTAAAAACAGCCAGTCTTATAAAGAGTTGAATTTACAGCCGAAAGCTCTTCTCTTGTGAAGGAGTAATGCCATTTTAAAGCTTTAAAAATGCTTGACTGCCTCCACACTGATCCCTGCACACCACTAAATTATGACAACTGGATTCATGAAAAAATCCAATTCTTATAACACCAAATTCTTGCTTCAGTGAATTACCAATCACATATGTTTGGAAATCATCATGGAATATACCTTGAGACCCATATGTTTGCACAAAATATTTCTTGTAATAATCCTCAAAAGGAAATGGGAAAGAGACACTAAATGATTTATCATTATCATTTCCTTCGACCTGCACATTTTTTAATTTATCCTCATGATGAGCAATTTCTACCATGCCCATTAGAAACATCTCTGCTACCTTTGCAAACTCAACAACTTTGTTTTCCACTTCTAGGAGATCTTGGCTCTCGGGTGCGAGTTTCACTAATTATTTGTCTTCATGATCTGAAGGGTATTTGAAAGATGATAGACTAGGAAAAAATGAATCAATCACACCATCCCCTTCTCCTTGTTTGCATCCCAAAGGGTGAGTTGAAACAGGACTGTCATAATCGTGAAGAAAAATTTCCAGGTGTGGCTCATCAAATTCTCGTTTGTTTTGAAGGGTGTAAAAAGGTGTATGTGTGCTCATCTCATTATTAAATATAGCAAGTGGACTAGTGCTCCAACCGACTCCATTTTCTTTAGGTAAAGGCACTTGTTTGTCATTGAGGTAATTTAAAACAAAAAGAGAATGGTTAATAGAGATCTCCATCTCAGTATATTGGAATCCCTCAAACACACAGGAGAAGAAGAAAACCTATTCACTTTGTTGTGATGCACCTCCTCTTTTACTAGCATGAGGTTATTTCCTTCAAAACAAGAACATCCAATCCTAGCACATGACATATCTTCCATAAACTCTATTTCAGGTTGAAACAAAGCCTCAAGTTGTTTATCTTCCTCATCATTGGAAGAAAGACCAAATTGGCATGCATCATGAGGGGCATTAAGAAGACATTCATTGGTGAGATTAAGATAATGTTGAGGAATGAATACCTGAAGGTGCGAAGAATCACTATGAGCAGTTTTAAGAACTTGAATGTTCTCTTTTTTGTTGCAAGGTATCCCAAATCCATTGGATGAGTTTCCTCCCACTGGCTTTGTCTCACCTTGTGACATAACCATGTAATTACCACGCCCAATATCTGCATACAATATTTGTGCTTTTGGATCATCTATTTTTGCACAATATATTCAGTTTGTTTCTCAGGCATCAACTTCTTCATTTTCCCATTCACTGGAATAAGAGCATGTGACCAATCCATCATGATTTCTCCTCCAACATCTTTGCAAAAATTTCTACTCAAAGAAGCATGTCGTAGGAAGGGGGAAATATCATCTACCAAGATGGTGGCTAAAACTCTCTTCTTTGGCAAAGCAGAAAGGCTACTTGTGCATCCTTTATCCTTCCAATCAATGGCACTTCTATAATTTCCATTGAGTAACATGAACCCAAACCACGGGTTAGGGTAAATCCTAGGGCATGAGCTACCTTAGTAGGCATCACATTATCGAAGCACCGTAATCAATGACACAATTGCTAAGTTTGTGACCAGCTATGAGGAGAGTGACATAAAATGGTTTGATCTTTTCATCGGATGAAGTAATCTGCTACTACAAGGATGGGTTGAGATGAAGGAGATGGAGTGGGCAAGAGGCCCTTAGGACCATGGGATGAAGGCTTGGATTTGGAATTTACAAAGTCTACCATCTTAGCAAAGACCTTGGGATGGGTTTGGTAGAATTCACTTCCGAGATCTGGATTTTAGTTTTGTTAAGATGGTCAATAATTTAAAAATAACCAAAGGTAGATGGAGCATCATGGATAGGAGTAGATGAAACTTTTGATTTATCAACTCTATCATTTGAAGGGAAAGAAGCTTTACGAGTAGAAATAGAGGAGGAAGGAAAAACATAACCTACCTTGGATGTGGAAGAAGTTAGAATAGGAGCTCCTCTCCTTGCAATCACCGAGAATGACCTTAGGAGATTCCTTAGATATTTTAGCAGGATGCACCACTTTCTCCTTCTTGTTGGCTTACTCATGAGTCATGACAACATATGATTCAATGTTCATCTCTGTAAATCTTTCTTCATAATCATCCTCTTCATCTATACCTTTAGTGGTGAGAAAATGGACATGAGATCCATTCAACTCTTCTAATTATTCATCAACTTCCTCTTCATGTTCTTCACATATTACATCCTCTTCCTCATCATGAGTGTTGGGGTTAGCACACTAGTTGTACAGACAATATATCAGATCTAAGCATACATGAAAATAAAAGCAGATATTCTACCAGAAGAATTATACAAAATAAGAGACATAAATCAACACCAGATTTAACGTGGTTCACCCAGTGTGGGCTACGTCCACCAAGAAACAAGCCAATCTATTATCCAAAGCTTTGACAAGATTTACAATCTTCTACACTTCTCAGATGTACAATACTTTCTTCCTTCAAGATTTTTGATTCTTCACCAAGAATTCTCTCTCACATAATTATCTTGTAATTATGATACATTCATTACTTCTACACCCTAGCTTTTATGCTTATATAGTCATTTATAAACTTAGGGCACTTAGCCATGTAATTACATCCAATAAATCTACTTTAATGCTAAAAATATATTTAATTCCCGAGAGTTAATTAAAACTTTCGCAGTTGTAATCGATTACTGGTTAACCCCGATCCAAAGACGAATTACTTTTCCTAACCTAGACCTGATTTACACCGATTAGCCCCGAACAATGCTGGTTATCCCTAACCCAACACAGATTACTTTTCCTAACCTAGACTAACCGACGCCGGTTAGCCCTGACCGACGCCGGTTTGTATTTTCCAACAAGTTCCAATTACATGCTAAAATGAAGTAATTAAGCTTCACAACTCAACAATCTCCCACTTGGAGTTTAATTACTGCACCATACATGTACAACATCATTCTTGGATCCTTCCTTGGCTTTGTTTCTTCCTCTTCAAGTTTCAAACTCGAAGACCAATAGAAGTGGAGTGTAGCTCCAACTTCTCCTTTTCTAATGGCTTCATTAGCATATCCGCAGGGTTCTTGCTTGTATGAATATTTTCTAGATTCAATTGTTCATCCTCCAATACCTGCCGTATGAAGTGATATCTCAACTAAATGTGTTTCGTTCTTGAATGAAATACTAAGTTCTTTGCCAAATGAATTGTACTCGACTATCAACTGAACAATTTACAATTACTTTGCTCCTTTCCCAACTCTTCCATGAACCTACTCATCTATATCACCTCCTTGCTAGCCAAAACCTACCGTGAAAAGCCAAAACCTTTGCAATCTCGAAATCTAGCTAAGCTGTCATTCCACCTCTTTGTGAAAATATATCCAGTAGTGCTCCTCCTACCATCCAGATCTCTAGCCATATCCGAATCAACATAGCCACATAATAAAATATCTAAACCTCCATAGCATAACTGCATGTTATATGTCCCTTTCAAATACCTGAGTATCCATTGGACTGCTTTCCAATGCTCTTTACCTATATTAGCCATATATCTACTCACAACTCCCACTTCATGTGCAATGTATGGTCTTGTTTAAACCATAACATACATGAGACTTCCAACTACTAAAGCATATGGTACTTGTGTCATGCATTTGACCTCCTCTTGTGATGAAGGACACTAATATTTACTCAATTTGAAGTGTCCACCCATAGGGGTGCTAACAGGTTTTGCATTCTGCATGTTGAACCTTTCTAACACCTTGTAGATATAATCCTCCTGAGATAAATACAATTTCTTGTTTTTCCTGTCTCTATGTATTTGCATGCCAAGAATTATTTTGCATCTCCCAAATCTTTCATTACAAACGTGTGAGCTAGCTTTCTCTTAAGCTCACCAATGTTCTCCGCATACTAGATCCCGTAATAAGCATATCATCCACATACATTAACAAAATAATATAGCTCCCATTTTCAAGCTTCTTGAAATAAACACAATGGTCAGATTCACATCCCAAGTAACCATGCTCATGCATAAAATTATAAAATCTCATGTACCATTGCCTTGGAGCTTGCTTGAGCCCATATAAGCTCTTTTTCAACCTACACACTAATTTCTCCTTACCCTTGACTTCATACCCAAGCGGTTGTTGCATATAAATCTCTTCATCCAAATCACCATGAAGGAAATCCGTCTTCATATCTAGTTGCTCTAAATGCAAATCTTCTACTGCAACTAAACTCAATACAATACGAATAAAAGTCATCTTAATAACAGGAGAAAATATTTCACCAAATTCAATACCTACTTTTTGTGTAAATCCCTTTACTGCAAGCCTTGCCTTATACCTTTTCTGTCCACCCTCTTCTTCCTTAATTCTATAAACCCACTTTTTCTACAATGTTCTCTTTCATGCTGACAATTTAACCAAATCCCAAATTTGGTTCTGTTCCAAAGAGTTCATCTCCTCATCCATGCCATGCTCCCACTAAATGTGAATTTTATCCTGCATTACTTCTTCAAAGCTTTATGGTTCACCACTATCAGTCAATAATAGATAAAATAGAGAAGATGAAAATCTTTCGGAATTTTACTTACCCTTTGTGACCTTCTCACAGGAGTTTGGGGTACCGGAGGCTCAATCTGGACCTCCTGGACATTAGTATCAACTTCTGATAGTGACTAATGCCGGTCACCTCTAACCGACGTCAGTTCGGCTAACCGACACCGGTTCGATCCTCTGTAACCGTCGGTGGTTCATTTGACCGATGTCGGTCAAGGCCTAACCGACCACGGTTACTGTGTATTTCTGAAGGTGTTTCTTTAAAACCCGAGAGTTCATTTTCATCAATAAACTTCTCAATTTTCTCATCCTTGGGTACCAAAATTTGATCCCTGTACATTCTCTTTTCATTCCATTCAACATCACGACTCCTAACAATTTTAGAATTCTCTAAATCCCAAAAACAAAAACTGAAATCACCAGATCCATAACCAATGAAAGTGCACCTCTTGGATTTTGCATCCAACTTTTTTCTATTTTCTCTATCAACATGCACAAAAGCTTCTAAACCAAAAAATTTAAGAAAATAAATATCTACCTCTTTTCCGGTCCATGCTTCCTCTGGTATTCCTCTATCTAGTTAACTTAAAGGGCCATGGTTAATCAAATAAATTGTTGTATCAACTGCTTCTGCCCAAAACTGCAAGGGCAATCCAGAATGTATCCTCATACTTCTAGCACATTCCATGATTGTCCTGTTCATTCTCTCTACAACACCATTCTCCTATGGTGTTCTTGGAACCATTCTTTCTCTATGTATCCCATTCACTGAACAATAATCATTGAAATCCTTGTTACAGTATTCACCACCATTGTCAGATCTAAGGCACTTTAACTTAGAATTTGATTCATTCTCAAAAAGGATTTCCATCTTTTAAAAGTTCCAAAAAATTAGACTTGATTTTAATACAATAAACCCATACCTTTCTTGTAGCATCATTAATGAAAGTAACCTAATACTGAGATCCACCATGAGAAGCTACCTAAGTTGGTCCTCACACATCCGAGTGTACAAACTCCCATTTCTGCTCCTTCTTAGTTGCCCTAACTTTAAGAAATCTCACTCTCTTTTACTTTCCAAAGATACAATGCTCACGAAATCAAGATCTAAATGTTTCAACTTGATAACTTACCCTTAGCCTTTAAGATTTGCATTCCTTTTTGACTCATATGACCCCACCAATTATGCCACATGCATGCATTTGAATCTGAAGTAGATAATGCAGAAAAAATTAGTAATCTGGTAGATAAATATAACGTTCCTACCTTCTTACCTCTTGCCACGAAAAAAGTACCCTTGGTGACTTTCCAAGAGTCTCTTGTAAAAGTAACCATGCAACTAGATTCACCTAGTTGCTCTGCAAAAATAAGATTCCTCCTGAGGCTTGGCACATGCCTCACATCTTTCAATACCCATGTATTTCCATTCTGAAATTTTAGATGAACTTCCCCTTTACCAATAATATTGCAAGGTTCATCATCACCCAAATAGACATGCCCAAAATTGCCCTGGACATAATTTCTGAAATAACCCTTATTAGGGGTTGCATGGAAAGAAGCTCCTGAATCTAAAACCCATGATTCAATTCTACTATCTAAAGAAATAATAAGAGCATCTTGCATTACCTCTGATGCAGCAAAATTCACCTCTTTACCTTTGTTTGGTTGTTGGTTCTCTTTATTCTTTGACCAACAATATTTCTTTGCATGTCTTTTCTTTCCACATTTCAACAAGTAATTCCCTTACTTCTAGATTTAGATCTGCTATCCCTTGACTTTGATTTCCCATTACTCTTACTCTTGGATCTCTCCTTCTACATGCCCCTACTTTCTACATTCAAATCATTTCTAGATGATGTTTCCTCTATAATTTTTCTCGAATTTCTTCATTTAAGATTATACTAATTGTTGGGACCCTATTGTAGCTTCCAAATATTAAAGGCACATAGGTGTGCACGGCGGAGGAAGCGCACAAGTTAAGGTGTGTAAGGCAGGATTCAAAAAGGGTTCTTA
The DNA here is from genome assembly GCA_018340775.1 of Taxus wallichiana var. yunnanensis. Taxonomy (NCBI): domain Eukaryota; kingdom Viridiplantae; phylum Streptophyta; class Pinopsida; order Cupressales; family Taxaceae; genus Taxus; species Taxus wallichiana. The sequence continues at coordinate 15,685,480 of CM031234.1, forward strand.
GAGAACCAAGGATGCGCACCCACAAAGCACAATTCGGGACTTAGCCATTTTTGGCCTTTTGGATAGAACACATGAAGAACGTGTTCCGTTTGGATAAGGTTCTAGCCTAGCAACAGGGTGTCCTGGAAGGAATATACCTTGCGATAAGAAGATCCAAAAATCTAATCATGACATGGAGAGGCATGCGCCTGAGGCAATCCACACCTTGACACTTGGGGCCAGATCTGAGGTTGTAAAGGAGTTTGTTAGAGCTCAGATGCCTATTTATATGCATGCCCTTGGCAAAGAAAAGAGACAAGTGAGGAAGCGGAGCTCTGCGGGATTACTGCGAGAACTAAGGGATAAAAAGGGTAGAGGATTATAGGAAGGATGTAATGAGGGAATGGGAATGCCAATTTTGTTTTGTGAGCATACATGTATGGATCCGGATATGGTGTATGATTTGTGGTTTGCCACTCTTTGATGTTTTGTAATAATACTATGAATGAATATGATAAGGTTACCACTGCGTTTATATTAAGATCTCCTTCCTGTATTATCTGCATGTTTGTATATTGATCTTGTTTTTGTATGATCAATGAACCTTAAATATTTAGTCCCTTTGAAGATTTAGGACTTCTTAGTTTGGATTAATTATGTTATGCACTTTTCTTTTTCTATGACTGAAGGGGTATAGAAGTCGTTCTGAGCTCTATAGCTTTTTCATTTCTTTTAAATCACTAAGTAAAGATCATGAAATATGCCTTCCACTAAACTCACATAAAAGAGAGACTTGGCTCCCTCTCGCATGCCTCAGGTGAGTGCCCAACACCCGCTGGGTGATAGGCTGTCATGTATGAGGTTCCCTTGTTCTTGGTGGGTGAAAAAATGACTACATCTTGGTTCCGTTGTTAGAACCTCTTTTCGAAGTTGTAGTGGAACATGGCATACATCGTGGTCTGTGCAAAAAGTGATGAAAAAGTGATTAACACTTAAAGTTGTTGAAAATTGGTTTAAAATCATGGAGGATGAGTTCATTCGAGAGATTCAAGATCTTGGACCTAAGTTTGATACGTGAAGATGGGTGGAAGACACTCTCTATCATGAGTTGTACGAAACCTTCTTCTATTGTTTTCCATAAGAGTTATTTGAGTGGCTCTCAGCATATGCATCTAGGTCGGGGTGGTATTATAAATCACACCCTTGGACCCAAGAAACATACTAGAACTTACAAGATGTTGATCTAACGTGGACCCATGCTATAAATCATTGGTGGAAGGGAGTATTGGCTAGCTACACTCTGGAATACGTAATTTCCACGTATTCTTGTCCGGAGGTTGTTGAGTTTGAATTTTTGCAGGAACCCAAAGGATCATTTTTGTGGGCTATCCCCCTGGCAATCAAAATCTTGATGGTAACCATGAGTTTAGAGGCATTCCCAATGGCTAGCTAAACCACTCTGAGTGCTTGGTGAGGAAGCCAGGTTGGGGAAAGATGGCTGATATAATGACTAAAAAGGAAAGGGAGGAGAGATGGCTTAAGTATGGTGAAGCATGTGAGAGGGATATTGTGAGATGGTGTGAGGTTACATTTACGATGGATCTATGGAGGTAGACGTTTTTGGGAGAAGAGGTTCACATGGAGGATGTGGAGCCTGAACAGTCTATGCTACCCCATCTTGGCAAGCATGGAAGAGAGAACCCCTCAGATTTTGATGAGAGTCCGTCGCATGGAGAAAGAAGAGTCATTGGCGCGCATCTAACCCCACCTAGCAACCTAACCTTGGTGCTTGGTTTGTTCGAATGAGGGAAAAATACAGTTGATCCATTTGATATCAGTGGAAGCAACCGATCAGCGCCTGGAGATACAACTTCTCGTTTGGGACTTCTATGGCTTCACACAATATTCTAGTATTTGGTGGAATGTTTGGAAAAGGCATAGATACATGTGGTTTTGGGAGCACGTCAGGAAGTGGTGGAGGAAATATGACTGGGAGTGGCACTAGTTCACAAATTATCGGTGCACATTTTAGTGGGATGATGGGAGCATTTGACATGACAAACACAAGCCATGTACTTAACATGGGAGGATTGGGAGGTGGAAGTGGTGGAGCTAGTGGCTCGGGATCTAGTGGGTCGGTGGAGGAGGAAACACTAGAGGAAATCGAGGGCGGTTCGGGAGGACAAGGGCCTCACCACCTCCTCAAGTATTTTTGAGATGTCTCTGCACTTACCAGTTACGGTGGGATAGAACATGTTGTCGAGCATGTGCATAAGTGCGAGTTACTATGGCGTGCGAAGGGTATCAAGACCTAGGATCGAAAGGCGGTCAATTTACAACAACCTTGCAAGGATGTGGGAATAGTTGGTATAGAAAGTATGACCCTCATCGACTATTGTGGATTATCTTGTGCTAAAAATGCAGTCTTGGTGGAATTCCACATACCTAAGTTTGAACAGAAGAGCATCAACTCTCTTAAATAAATCCTATAGGGAATGGCGAGAGAGCATGCGGGAATATGATGCGTGCTTTAAAACTCTATTGTCTAAACTATCTTACGATATCCACCCTTCACAACATGCTCGGTGGTTTTGGAGGGTTGATCACACCCTTTAGGAGGGCTTTGTCTCATAAAATATTCTGAGACCCGCACGAAGTGTTGGAAGTTACTTTGCATGCTAAGGCGGTAGGTAGTGTTGACACTAGTGTTAGCCCATTTCGGAGGCTCGATCACCGCCATGGCTAAGCGGTTGGAGAAATTATCGCCAACACAGTTCAGAGAGATTCGTGGTGGGATGTGGTGCATAGATTGTAATGTAGAAGGGCACACAAAGGATAATGGTGGGATATGTACTTAGAAGGCGATGCGCGCCGTAGTGGTAAATTGTGTGAGATATGTCATGGGGATCATGATGCAAGTAGATGCCCCTTTTACAACGAGTGATCCACAAAAATGTATCTTGTTATTGCAAGATATGTACCTTAACCACACATGACACCAGTGATTATAGATTGATTGACTGATTCATGAGGTAATTGATCTTGGTGTGTGCCAGACTGGCATTGCCGTAGATTCCAAAGGAGATGAGCATCGTATGAAGAACACGAGAGATGGATGTGCATGTGGAAGAGGATTTCATGGAGGATTTCATGGCAATGGTAATCGTGGGGAAGAAGTGATTTCTGCGTGGAACATGCTTTAATTATGGAGCCACAAACCATTATAAGCTGCGAATGTCCAGATCTTCTATAATGCTCTTGGTGTGGAAAAAAACATAAGTACGAAGAATCCCAGAGTTATACGAACATATGAATCAGCAGACCGGAAGGATAAGGATGTTGCCATGGTGAGTATTAAGAAGGCCAACGCGTAATTCCTCCCGCGAGTAATATGTGAATAGGAACTAGAGCTTGTCATGGTAACAACAAGGGCGAAGTCTGTGTACGTAAGGGAAGCACCTACGTAGAGACCTCTTGTTTCAAGGGTAGAAGTAGTACATGGGAAGTATCCAAACCCAGCTCACCAGAAAGAAGTCTACCAGGAAACCATGGACGTAATTCGAAGTTTACAAGGGGAGATCTAATGCTTAAAAGAGCAAACTAGAAAAGATGAGCAAAGAAGACCGGTAGAAGCACCAAAGGATGACTTGGATGAGGTTAAGGAGGTGTGTAAACTGCTGAGGCAAGAGAATGTTATTCCCCTGCTAGGAGCATGGTTGAGAGAAAGGTACCACGTGCGGGAAGAACATGAAAGGTAGATCCTGCATGCAAACCTCCCACCTCACAGCCTTGATTATGACAAAGAGATCACCTTGAATGCAGTAATGGATGGATGGCTGCTTAGCAACATCCTCATTGACACAGGCATGGAGGTTAATGTTCTCACTCTGGATGCCTGGCATCAAATGGGAAGACCTGCATTACAGCCATCTTCAAATGTGTTGTATATGGCAAATAAGATAAAGGCAATGCCCATAGGTGTCTTGAAGGATGCAACCATTACCATTCAGGGGACTAAGTTCACTGGGGATTTTGAAGTCTTAGTGCTTTCCGAGGTAGATAATTTCCCAGCGTTACTTAGGCGGCCGTGGTGCTATAAGAATAATGCAAATCTTTGGTTTAACAAGGGGTACATAAGCTTTGAAAACAAGGAAGAGAGGGTGATTATACCACTTGCTGATGGAAATTCCACACCCTATACTTGAGCCCCTGGAGAGGAAATCCTTGACAGAATATATGTGTGCTCCATAAGAGATCTAAAGACCATCCACCCTACAGAAGGATTCATCTAGTTTGATGATGCTCAATCTGTCAGTGATACTACTAGTACAACATGTGATAATTGGGTGCATGGGACTTATGAATTGATTGGGTGACATCTGAAAGGATCGATGACCAAGGTAACCACGGTGCATATAGTTCAGCACCTGGGAGGAAAGGAAATAACCAAGTATTCTAGGGATGCATACCTTGAGGTATTTTTGAGAGAAATGGAAGCTCAATGGAAGAAGGACGAGTGATGAGGTATCTTTGGGTTATGTTACGATAGGAACAACAAGTGAGGTGGTGGGCTGCGCATAGCAAAAACTTTTTGGAGTGGCATGAAGTTAGAATTGTGCTCATTGTCTGATTCTCGAAGAGTAATATACCCACTGCTATCAAGGATTACAATGGCAATGAACCCACCTCTTCCCACATCTAGGCATGTGAGAGGGTCTGGGGAGAAGGCGTGGAAGCTTTACCACCCTCCCTTTGGGTGCACAAGTTGTATTCGACACTACAAGGTTGTGCACGCGCTTGGTACATCCATTCTGAAACTCACCACCATTTGACGAGAAATTGGCATGAATTAGCGATTGACCTGGTTCACACATTTGAATACCGAAGTACCAAGAAACTGGTTGATGAGGCATTGCGCAGTTGTCAAGCACCTCACTCTAGGGGATTACGCCAAGGTGGAAGATAGATTAGTAGACTTACTTGGTGGACCTAGCTTAGAAGTGTGGTTCAAAGAGGAGGAACTAGAAGACATACAATTCGAGCACACGTGTGCTGAAAAGGAGAAAGGAAAGATGGTATATGTTATTGATGGAGAGGAGATGGAGAGCCTGAATGTCGACCATTTGGTTGGGATGCGTGAGGTAGTTGAAAGTGTGGATACATGTGCACGTGTGTATCATGAACCAATCAAAACCAAGAAAGTTAACATTGGCTCGGAGAAGGAGCCCAAGGAAGCTATCATTGGGGACTACTGGTTGGACAAGGAAGTATCAAAGATCATCGATCTCTTACGTGAATTTGAGGATTTATTCCCGCGCGGATACCATGAGTTGAAAGGCGTCCACCATTCATTGGGGGAAATGAGGATAAAGTTGAAATATGGTGCTCACCCGGTCAAGAAGAGTGCTTATAGGATGAATCCCAACATGCACGTAAGGGTTAAAGATGAGCTAGAAAAAATTATAGCATCCAATATCATTAAGGCTGTGGAGGAATCAGAATGGATAAGTCCAATGGTGATCAACATAAAGAAGGATGGATGGATTAGGATATGTGCGTATTACATGGAGTTGAACATTTTTGTATCATAGATACTTTTCCCAGCCCATTCACTTTGAAGATATTTTGGAAGGAGTTGCTAGGCATGAGGTTTATTCCTTTACAGATGGATTCTCGAGATATCACCAAGTAAGGATTGCCAAGGAAGACCAAGAAAAGAAAACTTTCGCCACCAAGTGGGGAAGCTTTGCATACACAGTCATGCCCTTTGGATTGAGGAATGTGCCAGCATTGTATTTTTGTGCATAGTGGTATAAGCATTTAAGGACTTCATCCACAAGTTCCTTCAAGTATATTTGGATGATTTGACAGTGTATGGATTGGTCAGGGACCATTGTGATAACTTGAGATTGATGTTTGAAAGATGTTGACAGTTGAGGATTTCCCTCAACATCAAGAAATGTGTCTTTGCAACTCCCTTTGGAACGTTGTTGGGGAATATCATATGCAAAGAGGGCTTACCTGCTGGTGGATCCCACGAAAGTTGTAGTTATTGTGGGATTAGGGGAACCCACCAGCCAAAGTGCCATGCATGGATTCCTTGGACACACTGGGTACTACAGAAAGTTCATTAAGGGATATGCCAAGATCACCACGCCTTTGGAAATATTGCTTAGACATAAGAGTGCCTTTCAGTGGGGAGAGGTGCAGCAGAGGGCATTTGACACTCTAAAATAAAGGCTTATCACCGCACCTATTCTATGATTCCCATCATGGGATAAACCTTTCCATGTCCACGTGGATGCCTCTGGTATAGCAATGGGAGCCATTCTTACTCAACTAGGAGAGGGGATTGTTGATCATCCCTTGTGTTTTACAAGTAGAAAGTTGACACCAGCAGAATAGAATTATACAATGACCGAGTACGAGGCATTGTCAATGATCTATGCACTCCACAAATTTAGAAAATATCTATTGGTGACTCCTTCATATTCTACACTGACCATATGGCCTTGAAGTATCTAGTAAACAAAGCAGTGTTGCAAGGGCACATATGCCGTTGGGTACTTTTATTTCAGGAATTTGAATTCAGAGTGGTGGTAAAACCGGGAAAGAACAATTGTGGGCTGGATCATTTATCAAGGATTGATTCAAGAGAGGATGCGCAAAGTATCAAGGAAACCATGCCAGATGCGCAACTATTCAAGTTACGGCACGCGCCCTCAAAGTTAGAAGACATTGCTATTTTTCTCAAGGAAGGCGTAGCACCCGAAGGGATGAAAGCATTGGAAAGAAAAATGTTAGCCATACATGCCACGCCCTTCATGTTGATCAATGGGGATTTGTATAAAATGGGCCACAATGAGGTTTTGCATCGGTGTGTATTAGAACATGAATGTGTGGCCATAATAGAAGAAGCCCATGGTGGGATTGCTAGAGGACACTATGTAGGGAATGCAACCACGCACAAGATCCTAGTTGTCGGACTATGGTGGGAGATGATTCACCAGGATTGCATTGAGTTTTGTAAGGCTTGTGACCACTGCCAGTGCCTTGGAAAACCTGGAAGAAGGGATGAGATGCCCTTGCACCCCATCGCCAGTGTGGAACCTTTTGAGAAATGGGCAATAGATTTTGTTGGACCAATCTCACCAGCTGCGCGAAGGACTAACTCATGGTATATCATTACCTGTATTGATTATCTAACAAGGTGGGTAGAGGCCACGCCCACTAAGGATTTCACCACAGCCATGACTACTAGATTTTTGTGGGAGAACATTATCAGTAGGTATGGGTGCCCTTTAAGTTTAACAAGTGATAGGGGCACTCACTTTTTAAATGAAACCATCAAGATTCTATTGGTAGAATTCATGGTAGCCCATCACAAGACTACCCTTATCACCCTCAAGAAAATGGGACTACCAGAGGCATTCAACAAAATCCTTAGTCACACATTGACTAAGATATGTGATGTGGATAGGCAGGATTGGGATGACAAGGAGTCGGTAGTTCTTTGGGCATACAGAACAACGTATAAAAGATTGAACAAGGCCACACCATTTCAATTGGTGTTTGGCATGGGAGTAGTTTTATTGGTCGAATTCATGTTACCATCTCTATGTATAATGCACACAGGATGGTTGGACGATGAGCAAGCGCTAGAAGAAAGACTAGATGAATTGATGAAGTTGGATGAAAGGCGTTCACTAGCAAGATGGAGCCAAAAAAATGAGAAGGAAAAGAAAAAGGCATGACATGAATGCCATATTAAGAACAAATAGTTTGAGGTTGGCTAGATGGTACTTCTATATGATTCAAAATTTCTACGACATCCTAGAAAGTTGAAGGTGAATTGGTTGGGTCCTTATGTAATTTCATACATCCTTGATTCGGGCACGTGCCACTTACAAGCACTAGATGGAACAAAATTACTTGTACACTTCAATGGGAGTAGGCTGAAGCCCTATTATAAATAATGCTTCTTGGTGTTTATAAATAAGGTAGTTTTACCAGTTAGTTTAGAATTTCCTTTTATGCTTTTCCTTTCTTGTATTTTCCTTTCGCGTTGTTGTTTTGTTTTGCACTTTGGGCACCGGTAACCTTATTACTTTTTGACTTATGAATGCATAGAGGACCACACATCGTTTTAGTGTGGGGTGAGGTGATGAAGAGAAAATTGGAGTTATTCTACTAGGAGGATTTGGGTTGGTGGCAAAATAAGGTTACATTGGAAATCCACGTACAAGGAGAAAAAGTGCAAAAACATGAGGTAGGAAAAAACAAGAATCATGAGGATGGAAGAAGTGCCTTTGGCGCCGATAACACACACATAAGAGTCTTCTGTCAAGATGGATTGTTTGCATACGGAAGGTTGGAAACGTTTTGCTTAAGGATTGGGCGTGAGTGGAAACATTTTCACGCAAGGATTGGGTGCGGTGGAAACATTTTCACGCAAGGATTGGGCGCGGGTGGAAAAGTTTTCGTAAGGATTGGGCGCGTAAGGAGAAGCACTGAAGTCAGGTTTTGTTTGAAAACACTGCATTAAACATTGTCATATGGTGGTAGGTAGCCTAGCCTTAAATGCATAAAAATAGGAAAAGCTATAAATACAAGAGTGGGCATTTCATTATTTCACTTTGCGAACACAAGAAGAGTGATCATGAAGACTTCTTCTACTTCACAGGTGCAAAATGCACATAACTCCCCAACTAATTTCATGCTTCACGGGCCTAAACTATGCAAGGGAAATGCTCGAAGATGACCTCTGGATGAAGAAGCAATCAAAGAAACCATAGCATCCCGGGGTTGAATAAGAGATCAAGGTACTACGACATCTCATATATCTACAATCCGGTGATGAAGATGGCCGCACACCTAGTCTCCAAGCTAAATGGACAAGAAAGGTGGACCCGGTGAGAAAACCTGGCTGAATGTCTGCAAGAAATTCGAGGAACCATATACAACATCTTCCAATATATTGTAGAGGGAATCATAATCGGTGCGAGAGAGAGGGAGGAAAGATCCTATTTGGAAACATTCATTGATAATTGTGTTCTTGGAAATCAGTGTCGGATGCATCCGAAAAGTTTGTGTGGGAGTACCTGCTGAAGATCCCTCACCTATGGAGAGATTTCAGAAATACACATGTGAATCAATGACAAGGGTACACAAGGCATGCTTAGACAAATGGTATAAGCACCTTAGGAACGCATTTGGGGCTAAATGGTGGATCCTCGAACAACTCCCCGCGGTGGTCGAAGGAGAAGCGAGTTCACGGATCTACCAAAGCACGTTTACATTGGCGAGTTCATTTTGGTCGATGGAAGTGGAGTCCATGGTGCAAACTCCCATTCTCGTTCTTGCCCAATTTTTCCAAGTGGGAGTAAGCAGATACAAGGAGTCGAAGAAATTAGACCTTGACTTGTCCACCCTGGACAAAGAGCACAGGGAAATGAGGAAGAAGCTGGTCTACCCAGAGAAGCATGGATACGTTGAAAGGTACATGTTGTAGGATGTGCATATTATAAGGCCTTTGACGTTACATATTCTTTGGGAGCACTTTGCCGTAAGGATTTACCTCCGCATAAGGCCAAAATTCAAAAAGGGCACGTATGCGGAGAATGAGATATCTATCCCAAAAACCCTACTAGAAGGAAGAAGCCCACGCCAAAGCATAAGGAGAGGGAAGAGAAAGAGGAACGAGAGGGTAGGAGAAGTAGTAGGATGTAGGTACCGCAGGACAAGTACCTATCTGGAATAAGAAGAGAACGGTGGTCAGGGAGAAGACCCCAGAACTTGCGAAGCCACCATCCCCTAAGGAACCCTCAGATGAAGAGAAGACCAAATTCTCGACTCCATAGTTTTTAGCGAAGGAAAAAGAACATGGGATGGAAGAACCAGATTACGAGGATATAGGCGACCTAAATGCCTATATAGGTGAAAAGGATGATGATGAAGGGGAAGAGCTGGAGGTAAATCAGGAACCGATTGATGTCCATGATTCAGAGGAAGAGGAAGTAGAAGATGTAAATGATGCCTTCATCTTTGCAAGGAGGAAGGGCACCCAAGGGAAGGAAGGCATGCGGAGCGAAGAAAGGAGTGAGGGCGTAAGTACTAATGAGCCGAGATATGCCTAGGCTCACTCGGGAGGAGGTGAATGAGAAATCAACAAGGGAGGAGGAGAGGATAATTAATACCTTAGTCGACAAGGAATGGAGTGAAATGCGGAGCTCGTGCTCGGTGAATTCAAGGAAGAGAAAAGGGAGAAGAGTGTGGGTAGCACAAAAGGCCCAACTCTTTCAGTAACTATTCCCAAGGGCATGTGCATGGGAAGTAAACACACGAAGGGGGAAGAATAACGATGGGATATGTTGATGACCCCAATAAATTTTTGCGCATGTGTTTCCAGAGTATCGTGCCCACCAAGGAGCTAACCTCCATGGAATCCTTTGATCCTGAGGGTGGATACCCACGCATAAGAAAAATGCTATTGTGGGCATTTGACTCCCACCTTGATGAGCCCGAGTTCGAGGTTAACCAAGGAGCGGTACTAGTCTTTGTCGAAGGAAAGGGGGACAACCCCATTATAAACACACAACAAATATCGGATGAGCAAGTGTGTAATGCACTCAAAAAAGTCTCCATGGAATTTGAGGCTAGGATCTTCTGCAGAAATGACAAGGTTAAAGTATTGGAGGACCTAATGGAGAAGAGGAAGGAACAAGTAGTTCAGCTAACACAGAACTTAGCCATGAAAAGTTGATCAGTGCTCAACTACAACGAGAATTACAAGAGGAGAAAGCTAAAGTGTGCAAAGTTTCCAAGAAGGTGGAGCTCATCTCCTAGGCTATTATCATGAAGCACCTAGACCTTAACCCTCCCAAGATAAAAATATGGTTCCTCCTTGGAGTGTCTTGAGGACTTGACTCAAACCCTCACCATGGAAAGGTAGCCTTTGGCCTTGGAGTCAGTAAAGGATGTAGCTACGCGCTTGGAGTAGGAGGACAATTTGAAAGTCATCATGCTCATAGCTAAATACAACAAGGTGCTCTCTGATGTAAAAATAGCTATACAAACCATTGGGGTCGCATACGACCATTACGCGGATTAGGACAAGGTGACAAGCATGCTACTTGCAGCCGATGAGGAGGTGGTGAAGGAATTAGGGAGAAGAATAAAGGTAATAGAGCCGAGCGAGAAAAGATCCCAGCTGAAGTGGAAAATAAGTTTCAAGCTATTGAGATCCTGCGGGTCTCAATCAAAACTGGCTAAAAGAGCTCTACAAGGTCATTACGAGGAAGATGGATGCCTTGGAAGATCACGCTAAGGAACTGGAGACAGTGGTAGAGACCATAAAACAAAAGGGGAAGGGTTAACCTTCAACGTGGTGAGCACATTTGTTGGTGAACTTTACACAAAAGCACGGGATGAAGTCAACACTTGGAATACGTTGGAGGAGGCCGACTGCGGTGAGAATTTCCCCCTTCTTCTTTAGGCAGTTATCCTCTATTCTTTCTCTCCCCCATTCTTTATTCTTTCCCTCCATTATTTTCCAAGGCAAGGCCTTGCCTTTTTGTACTGCATTCTTTGAAGAGGTTCCCGAGGGCGGAGAACAAGTGAAGTGTGGGGTAATGTTGGGACCCTATTGTAGCTTCCAAATCTTAAAGGCGCATAGGCGCGCATGGCCAGAGGAAGCACGCAAGTTAAGGTGCGCAAGGCAGGATTCAAAAATGGTTCTTGGAGAACCAAGGACATGTGCCCGCAAAGGAAAATTTAGGACTTAGCCATTTTTGGCCTTTTGGACAGAACACATGAAGAACATGTTCCATTTGGATAAGGTTCCACTGCAACATGGTGTTCGGAAGGAATATACCTTGCGAAAAGAAGATTCAAAAAGCTAATCATGACATGGAGAGGCATGTGCCTGAGGTGATCCACACCTTGACACTTGGGGCCAAATTTGAGGTTGCAGAGGAGTTTTTAGAGCTTAGATGCCTATTTATATGCACGCCCTTGGAAAATAAAAGAGACACAAGTGAGGAAGCGGAGCTCTGCGGGATTATTGCGAGAACTAAGGGATAAAAAGGGTAGAGGATTATAGGAAGGATGTAATGAGGGAATGGGGAATGCAAATTTTTTTTTGTGAGCATACATGTATGGATCCATATATGGTGTATGACTGTGGTCTACCACTCTGTGATGTTTTGTAATAATACTATGAATGAATATGATAAGGTTACCACTGCGTTTATATTAAGATCTCCTTCCTGTATTATCTGCATGTTTCTATTATGATCTTGTTTTTGTATGATCAATGAACCTTAAATGTTTAGTCCCTTTGAAGATTTAGGACTTCTTAGTTTGGATTAATTTTGTTACGTGCTTTGCTTTTGCTATGACTGAAGGGGTATAGAAGCCATTCTGAGCTCTATAGCTTTTTCATTTCTTTTAAATCACTAAGTCAAGATCATGAAATATGCCTTCCACTAAACTCACATAAAAGAGAGACTCAGCTCCCTCTTACGTGCCTCGGGTGAGCGCCCAACGCCTGATGGGTGATAGGACGGCGCGCATGAGGTTCCCTTGTTCTTGGTGGGTGCAAAAATGACTACACTAACAACATCATCAAACTTCAAAATATTATTAGCAGATGTTGTATTACTAACACCATTACCAAGTTGTCCCAACTATCAGGAAAAGAACATAAGATTAAAAGTGATTTTACTTCATCATCAAATGGTATTGAAACTGATTTTAACTGATTTATAATAGATCGTAATTCATTCAAATGACTAGAGGTAGATTAACCTTCATGCATCTTAGAACTAAAAGTTTCTTCATCAAATAAACTTTATTTGAAGCACTAGGTTTTTCATATAAATTAGAAAGAGATTTCATAAAGTCTACCATAGATGCCACTTATGTAATATTGAAAGCCATGGATCTTTGTCGGGCTCAATATTATAGATCTCAAAGCCTTTCTATCAAGAATCTTCCATTCTTCATCGAGTCATCTTCGTAGGTCTATACTTCTCATCCAATGGTAAGTACAAATCTCTCTCGATCTGAGATAATCCTCAATTTGCATCTTCCATAATTGATAATTTCAGCCATCAAACTTCTCTACCTTGTATTTATTATCTTTTGTCATTTTGTAGCTCCCACTCGAATCGAGAAAACCCTCGTGAGTAAATCTGTCAACACACAAAAATCCCTCAAACAAATCTTTGATACCGATTGTTGGGGGGTTAGCACACCGGTTGTATAGACAATATATCAGATCTAAGCATACATGCAAATAAAAGTGGATATTCTACCAAAAGAATTATATAAAATAAGAGACATAAATCAACAAAGCAAATTTAACATGGCTCACCTAGTGTGGGCTCCATCCACCAATAAACAAGCCAATCTATTATCCAAAGCTTTGACAAGATATACAATGAAGATTTACAATCTTCTACACTTCTCAGATGTTCAGTACTTTCTTCCTTCAAGATTTTTGATTCTTCACCAAGAATTCTCTCTCACATAATTATCTTGTAATTATGATACATTCATTTCTTCTAAACCCTAGCTTTTATGCTTATATAGTCGTTTATAAACTTAGGGCACTTAGCCATGCAATTACATCCAATAAATCTACTTTAATGCTAAAAATAGATTTAATTCCCGAGAGTTAATTAAAAATTTCTCACACAGTAACCGATGCCGGTAACCCCGATCCAAAGACGGATTACTTTTCCTAACCTAGATTGACCGACACCGGTTAGCCTTGATCGCGTCGGTTAGCCCTAACCCAACACATATTACTTTTCGACCACCTGGACTAAGCGACACCGATTATCACGACCGAGCGCTAATTCTTGTATTTTCCAGCAAGTTCCAATTGCATGCTAAAATGAAGTAATTTAGCTTCACAACTCAACAATCGAGGCTCTAACAATTCACATGTTACATTGATTGGAACTTTAACATGTGGACCTTCAATTTCTAGTCTTGTCGAGTAAAGGGAAACCGATTCTGGCTGAAAGTTCTTCCAAGGAATGTCCGATAAGGAGCATCTTTGGGCGAATCGCTTCTTGAGGGAAATAAGATCATTAGCAAGTTTCGTACCAACTAATCTGCACTAGCCCCGGAGAAGATGTGGAAGAAGGGGATGTTTTGGATTTGGATGAATCTCTCCTTAGCTTACTAGACATGATTAAATCATCTTCAACACTAACAAAAATCTCGATCGCATCCAAGGTGGCAAGATTGGCTCTCCTAAGTGCATAGCCCACTTTAGGAAATTTGGCATTAAGGAAGAAACATCTATGAATCTGATCCAAAGGGCATGTGTTTTGTGGGATCTTATTAACTAGCCTATTGAACTTGGCCAAAAATTCCCTCATGGGTTCATGTGACTCTTTCTTGATTTGAGAAATTTGGGCCAAGAGGGCATGTACATCCTCAGCATGTTTGAAACGCTGCTCAAATTGGGTCATCATGGTTTTCTAATTGGTGATGGATCCAGCAGGGAGATGATAAAACCAATCAGCAACATTATCTTGTAATGTCTCCATAAAAATTCTAACAGAGATATCCTCATGTTCAACTTTGAGAACACCACAAGCAATGATGAAGGCCACAATATGTTCATCTGGATGAACCTTCCCATCACCTTTGAATTTATGGAAATTCTTTCTATTGCCTCTAGGTGATTCATGCAATGGATGGGGAAGAGCAAGAGGCCCAACCCTTTGGCCCCAAGGTAGAGGAGATACCATCCTTGGAAATATTTTTTAGAGAGGAACTGAAACACCAACGAGAATCAAAGCATGAAAATTAGGACTGATTTGATCTTTAGGGATGTCACTCCCAAAAGTTTTGTCTCTAGCAGGAGGAGTGCTTGCATATCTTGTTCCTCTTCTTTTTCTTGATGATCCAAAATTTGGAAATGAGGGTCTTCTTCCCCAAGGGTTCTTTTACCCCGAGTGTATCTTGGATTCGCCAGATCAAAGATGATCAAGAAGTTGTTATTCAAAAGCGGAATTCATTTACAATGAACTCCCTAGTGGAGTCACCAAAAATAGTTGGGTTTTAGAATGGAACATAGGTTAAAACCAAAGTTAGGGGATAACAACTCCCTCCTCTTTAATGGGAGAGGTTCCCTTATTGAAAGTAGGAAAAATGAATGTACAAATATGTAGCTCTCAATGTTTGGACCCTAATATTCTAGAATGTTTTCATCGAAAAGATTATCAATCGAAGGATTAGAAGAATAAAGAGATGGGAGAAGGAAGAAAAAAATGCTTTTGGGAAATATAGATACCAAAGTATCTCCTACTCACATTGAACCAAGAAAATATATAAAAGGATCAATTACTTCACCACAAAGACAAATTTGCAAACACAAAGTTCTAAATATTCACGTAGACCGAGAAAACAAATTTTTATTGAATGGAAAAAATGATCCATTGAATCGAGAAAGGAGAGAGAAAGATATAACAGAGGAAAATAAGAAAAGAAATAACTTTAGTATTGAATTACTTCAAAACTTACAACCTTCCCAGAAAACAGAATCCCTTTTCCTGTGGCCAAATCCATATATTTATAACAATTTGTATACATCGATACTTTGTCCCCAAGAAAATAATATCCAAAAGGGATAATGTTTATTCTACAGATCCACTTTTAGAAAGTGACATGAAACAAATGCACTCATGAAAACCAGAGTTTCAAAAAGGAAAATATTTCGTCGGTTTGAGCATGATTATTTTAGCATAGGGCATCTCATGATTTTCTTCTTCACGTGGTCCTACAATTTCCACCTTTTAACCACTTTCATAGCACTCAAGTGCTTACTGGTAAGTTTTCTCCTTTTTATCATGTACTCGATAAACTCCATTTTAAAATGATAACCAAACTTTACATCCCTTTAAACTTATCGATTTGGCTCCATAATAAACCAAAAATGCATCTCATGAAGAAGCGACCAGAATACGGACAAAAAGAATGAAGAATGGTCCATTTTTGTGTCTTTTAGAACTCTAGTTTTTAATGGCGTTAAAAACTAGATGAGTGCATTTGGATATCTTTTCCCCCTTTTACCTTCAAATTTGGACCCCACACGTGGCAAGATCAAACAATGATGACCCTAGGGGAGATATCTACATTTCCTGACATTTGGGAGAAAAAGCACGATTTCTCATTTTGCTCCGCCTCTCTACATCTCTACTAAAGGTCGGACATGTGGTGCTATCTAAGTGGCCGAGGAAATGCGGTTCAAATATGCCATTTAAACTCTCCTTTTTTTAACAAAAGGCTCAAATTCTCAAAAACCTCCATGGACCACTGTTTCAATTTCATTCTTCAACATATGGCATCACCTGACTGGTTGCGGGGGTGTGTTTCACTTTTATACTTTATCTATTTTGGAAAGGGGAAAAATTCCAATCTTTCCCGAAAGTCCATGCCCCCGCCGTTGACTTTTCAACGTAGGCCACATGTCCCTTCCTGATTGACTACGGGCCTTAACTTAGAATTTTTCCCCTTCGTATGAGTGGGTCTCCAATTCCCACGAAATTAGATTGGGGGAAAATTAAGAGGACAACAAGGATTAAAGGAAAAATTAAAATCTTGAGCCTATCCTCAAAAGAATCAAAGCAGAAGCGAGGTTGTCGAGGAGATTTGAGAATTTGAGCCTCTTTGTAAAAAGGTAAAATTATAAAAGTGACCCACGACTCCTTCACCAATCAAGTGAAGCCACGTGTCAGGCTTATATCAAAAGCGGGTGAGCAGACCAGAATGTTCCAAAATGCCAAATATCTATAAAGTCACAAAATGCAAAAGGAATCCTGCGCATCTTCTCCAGTAAATTTCTCCCACATGTATGACTCTTATTTAAAGTTTCAAAGGCAAGATGAACGGTTCAAATTCAAAGTTACAAAACAAGTGTAATGGCTGCATTATGAAAAGTCTAGTTTTTCTACCATTGGCATTTCTTCATGAATCAAGAATCGAACGGACGCGAATGATTGAAAAGAAATTGTAAACCATTTCTTGCTAACAAATAAGAATTTGTAACCATTTCTTGGAGGAGATTTAATGGATTCTTCATGCCATTGTACAGGGGTAATTGATCTTGTAAACTCAAGAGTATATTGTACTTTGAGAGAACAAAGGAGATAGCCATTTTTCTTCCATTTCCCCCTTTTCTCAATTTCCTCCATTTCTCCACTATGTACAACTTCTGATTAAGCATCAATACAAGAAGAAGGATTTTTAGCCTCTTTGATGAGGAGATTTTAGAAACTTTGAGTTTGCAATCTTATCTCGTCTTGTTGCCATTTGTAGGGTTGTTTCTTCCCATGAATGCATGTGATGAATTTTCTAACTAGTGTGTGCAGGAATCTGATTTCCTACCTGCAACATTAGTTCTCCTACCTCTTTTCTCACTCCCTTTCCCACTTTCAGACAAATTTCTCTCTTGCAAGTATCTACAAGCTTTGCCACAGGGTCAGTGGAGTGCCCCTATTGGATCCCTGGCTGAAAGGCCACCACAGAAATCCACATTTTCTTGCGCATGCATATATGGTAGTTGCACCAATTAAGTAGAGGGACTTAGATTCCCAAAGCATTGGCAAGGAATCCACAAGTTTTTCCACCCAAAAAATTTCGTCACCAACAATTTTGGCACCCACCGTGGGGAAAATTTAGCAACATCTGCACCTGAATGCGACCGCAAGGTCAAAAAAAAAAATTCAAAATTCAAAAAGAGAAAATTTTCTGGAATTTGAATGGCTATATGAGCCACATGGATTCAAATCATGGATATTCTAGGAAACCCTCCTATTAAAAGACCTGAATTACTCTTCCACATCCAAGAAGACGTTGCTTCATATTTGAGGGAAGCTATCTGGCATAATAGACAAAGTGTCAATCACTACTTCATTACCATGAGAATTCTGGACCTTGAAGAAGAATGTGTTGCTGAATTAGAGAGGCAAAGACAAATTCCAGCACCATAAAGAAGAGCATAGATTTTCAAGCTAGTGGATAGAAGATACACAGCAGCGAGAGACAAGGAGGACAAACTAATCCCATTTTTGAGGAACTTCAAAGGAGACAAGAGATACCCGAGAATCCAAAGGCCTCCTTCTCAAACAACCGGTCACGTTGGGAACTTGAGTGTTGTTAATCCTTTGGACAGTGGATTTCCATACATCAACGAGAACCTTGAATATTTCACTGACGTAGAGACCGAAGAAGAAGCAATAGAAAGAGAAGCAATAGTAGATGAGGAAATAAGATCTCAACTCAAAGAAATTGAGAGACTTCAAGCCGACGTAGATGAAAGAGCAACAATCAGAAGCCGCAAACTTAGCAAGGTTGGAATATATAAATAGACATAGAATGGGTAATCATTATCATGAGTGTGAACGCGATTGTGAGGCCCGAAGGCCTAACGTACCATGGGGAGGAAACACTGGTCCACTAGCTCTTGCTCAACCACTCCATGAGCTACGGAGAGGCTCGAGAAAAAAATTCCCAAAATTCAAAGGGGAAGCTTCTCAAATCCCTAAAGAGCATGTAGTAGCATTCATCACTACTTGCGGTGTGTTGGGTGTTGAGGATGAATATGTGGTAGTCCGAATCTTTGTGGAGTCACTTCAAGAGAAAGTTGTCAAATGGTTCTACATGCTACCCCAAGGTCCATCACCTGTTGGGAAGATATAAGAAGTGCATTCGAACACAGGTTCAAGAGCACTGAATATTTCCAGGATCTTCTAGTCCAATTGGTACAAATGAAAAAATAAACCTCCGAGTCAATGAGATACTTCATAGCAAGATATGATAGAGTGATAAGAAGGATCCCTGAAGATGTGGTGCCTTCTGAAAATAATTTGAAGAGATTTTTCATTAGTGCTTTTCCATCAGAAGTAGGTTTCTTCCTCAGAAGAGCCCAACCAAGAACATTAAGGGAAGCCAAGGACTATGTAATAGAAATTGATGATGATCTAATCCTTTTCGAAAAGGTGAAAGGCCCCAATGGAAAGAAAAAGGGTCAGAATTCAAACTCTCTCACCACAGATCCGATGTTCCAAAAATGGTAAATGACTTGGTTACCTTGAAGAAGCAGCTATCTCGAGATCACAATATGGGATTCTTGAG
Source organism: Taxus wallichiana var. yunnanensis (assembly GCA_018340775.1). Lineage (NCBI taxonomy): Eukaryota > Viridiplantae > Streptophyta > Pinopsida > Cupressales > Taxaceae > Taxus > Taxus wallichiana. The sequence goes on from CM031234.1 coordinate 15,704,614, forward strand.
GAGACCAAACCCTCCCAGATAGGCCAAGGATTGCTCCACCTCCTCGTCAGCTTTCTCTTGAAGCACCACCAGTCAATGTCATTTGTGACACCAAAGAGCTAGAGGAGGAAGCAGAAATTGATGAAACCGAAGAAGAAAATATGGAAGACTACGAAAACTATCTTGAGGTCGAAGAAGTTGATATGCATGATGGCCTAATTGAGTACGTTGATGATGAAGATGAGGATGATGAAGAAGATCCAAGTTTCTCATGTGTTGTTTTCACTCGTGCACAACCCAAGAAAGGTGCTTCATCCTCAACGGTTATGGTAAAAGATAAAAAGAATAAATAATATTCGCCTCTCAGAAGTCACACAAAATAAAATCATCAGCAGAGGATCACCATTACCACCTTCTATGGAGTAGGCCAAGAAAAACCAGATCACCGGTTGTCGAGATCATGCTATTATGCCAAGTAATTCATCTAATTCTTCTCCCAGCTCAAAAGTTGCTAAGAACAATTCTCCTTTAAATGTTGTTCCTATAAAAACATCTAAGGTTCAATCAAAATCTACACCCAAAAAGGAGAATTCAACACCCAAAGTAGCAAAGCCTCTACCATTTAAATCTTCCTCCATTTTGGAACCTCTTCCTCGCTCACCATAACCCCATTTGACTTTGTGGAACATGCAAGCAAAACCAAATTCCAGCTCTCAGAAATAGAATACCTACGGACACACCCTGCTTGACTTGATAGGTTCGTTAATACGGTTCGTGGTGGTAACCATGTATCCTCAAGTCGTAATTCTAAAGGCTTACGCCCACACCATCACACCACCTTCCCAAAATATGCTAGCCCTCGGTGCCTCCAAAACCAATAGTGTTGAACCTTTCTACTGTCACTCCTCATTAAAGGCTTCTAGCTAATTAATTGTATCATAAATTATAGAGCCTCAGACAATGTGATGCCAGTCAAAGTTGCAAATGCTCTAGGCCTCACATTGACTCAAGTAAATGGCACCTGTTACTCAATGGAATCCAGGACAAGTGTCATTGGTAGGAAGAATCAAAGATGCACAGGTAACACTAGCTGATTTTCAAGACAAGAAGGTGCTCCCAACCATACTGGTAGCATACATCCCAGCATCCTTTGGTATGTTGTTGAGTAGGAGTTTCTTTATAGACCTGGGTGGAGAGATAAAAATGGATTGGTCATCTGCAACTATCCCAGTAAAAGGTGAGATGAAGAAGTTGTTACTAGTAAGAAAGATGAATTTCATAGTATGGAAGTCTGATGATCCAAAAGAAAACATTCTCTTTCAAGATTGTGGGCTAGGAAACTACTTCCTCACATCAAAAAAAAGGAGAAATTTCCACTTCTCATGGAGGAAGTGGAAGATCAAATTTGGACAATGGAATTTGATGGTTGTCATTCCAGTGGGCTTGGGAGCTGGTGTAGTATTGTACTCTCCTTCCAATGAGTTGTACCCATTTTCCTACAAGCTGCAATTTGATAATACAAATAACATGACAGAGTATGAAGCACTACTCTTAGGCATGAAAGCAACAGAGGACATGGGAATCAAGAAATTGAGATGTCGAGGTGATGCAGAGGTTGTAGTAAAGCAGGTCTGCCAACAATATCAGGTGAAGAATCCAAGACTCGGCATTATAGAAATAGAGTGTGGGACTGCATTGAATCTTTTGATGCATTTTCCATTGAAGCTATTCCAAGGGAACAAAATGAAAAGGCTGATTCTCTTGCAGTGTCATCTTCCCTAGTGACACATCATCCTTATTTTGGTAAAGAAAAAGTGACAATTGAAATGGTATTCAGGCCTAGTGTACCAGACAATGCAAATCATTGGCAAGTCTTCAATGATGATAACCAAATTCTATCCTTTTTGGAGCAAAGGGATAATTTCAATAATCTCTTCTTTAAAGGAGGTAAAAATCCACACCAAGAAGCAGTCCCCAAAGAAGAGAAAGAAGGAATTGAAGGGATTGATGATGAGGGAGTAATCAAATTGAAAGGGAACACAATTCCTAAAGGCCTGGTCTCTTTAAAATACCTCTTTGACAAACACATGACAGATTCATTCAAGAGAAAGAAAATTAATCTTCTTGGTGCCCAACTGATTTTGATAAAGAAAACATTGGTACCCCAAAGGAGCCAAGGATGGTCAATATTAGAAAATGTTTCTCGCCTAAAGAAAAAATAAGGTTTGTTGCATTACTCAAGAAATACTCAGATGTCTTGGCCTACTCTTATGATGAACTCAAATCCTTCCAGCCAAAGGAAATGCATCACTCAATTCCTTTGAAGCAAGGTGTTAAGCCCTTCAGGTAGAAACAAAGGTCATACAACCCAAAGATTGCTAATACCATCAAGGAGGAGGTAATGAAGATGCTTAATGCAAGGATCATCTTTCCCATCCACCATTCAACATGGGTGGCTAACATTGTTCCAGTGCGGAAGAAGGATGGTGAAATAAGGATATGTGTAGATTTTTGTAACTTGAACCAAGCATCACTCAAGGAAAATTATCCTCTTCCTATCATGGACCATATCTTGCAATGATCCTTTGGATCTGAAATGCTTTCATTACTTGATGGATTCTCATGATACAATCAAATTAAAGTGGTAGAGGAAGACCACACCAAGACAACATTTACAACACCTTGGGGCACTTTTACCTTGATGGTAGAATGCCTTTTGGCCTAATCAATGTAGGAGCTACATTCTAAAGGGCAATGGATTTGGCCTTCAAATATTTAAAGCATTGCATTGTCATATATCTTGATGATCTCACAGTATTTTCAAAGAAGAGGGAGATCATATCTATCACTGGAACATGTACTTGCAAGGTGTAGGAAACATGGCATACCACTAAATCCAAAAAAGTACATTTTTGGAGTCACGAGAAGGTAAGTTATTAGGGAACATTGTGAACAAACATGGATCACACATTGATCTTGAGAGGATTAGAGCCATTCAAGCATTAGCCCTGCCCACAAGTAAGAAAGGAGTTCATTCATTCTTCGGAAATGTGAACTTTCTTCGTCGTTTGTGCCTGAGTTTGTTGAGTTGACGAAGCACATCACTTCCATGATGAAACCACAAGCAAGCTTCAAATGGAACAATGAAGGGAAGCCAACATTTGAAGAGATCAAGAAATCCATTTCCATGGCTCTGACTCTTCTATCTCCTAATTTTAACAAAGAATTCATCATGTATTGTTATGCATCAGAACATACACTCTCTGTCATTCTCGTTTAGAAAAATGATGAAGGCGTGGAAGCACCTATTGCTTTCATGAGTTTTCCTTTGAAAAAGCATGAGCTAAAATACAACCAATTGGAGAATCATGCCTATGCAATGGTCAAGGCTGTAAAAAACTTCAGGTTTTACATCCTCAATTCCCATATGGTGGTGATGGTCCCCGATAGTGCAATCAATTCCATCTTGACATAGCAGGATCCGGAGCTAAAAGAGGAAATTAGATTGCAAAGACTCAAGAATATGACTTGGATATTTGACCCTCCAATATGAAGTTGATTGCTGAAGATGAAACACTCAAAATTCAACATGGTAAAGTAAATTGTGCTTGCTCAACTTGTTTAGAAGACAACCCACATGTTCTCTTTGTCACCACTATTGATGAGTGGTATGCTAATATTTCCTATTACCTAACTTATGGATAATTCCCTCCCCATCTTGATTACAAGCAAAGGAGAACACTCAAGCTGAAGGTAGCTAAATTTGTAATATGGAATCATGTGCTCTACAAAAGAGGCCTGGATGGTTGTTTCCTCAAGTGTGTAGATAAAGAGAAACAAGAAAATTTGCTTAAAGCATACCATGACCAAGCATGTGGTGGGAATTTTTCAGCAATGGTCACTGCACACAAGATCCTACGAGGAAGGTATTATTGGCCCGCCATCTTTGTAGACACTTGAGGTTGGTTTTCTAAATGCAAAGCATGCCAACAGTTTGTTGGAAGACCATGACTCGCATTGCATTACCACTCAAGCTCTCTGGTTATTGAGGAACCATTTCAACAATGTGGGATGGAATTCATTGGTGTTCTAAACCCTCACTCAAGTGTGGTGCACACCTATGTAATCGCAAAGGACTACTTCACCAAATGGGTGGAAACCATTTCGGCCAAACAAGCCAACACTGAAATAGTATGCAAGTTCATCAAGGAGAATATCATAGTCCATTTTGGAGTGCCACAGAAGATTGTAGTAGATAATTCTACCTATTTATCTTTGAGAGAGATGACAAGTTTTGTTATAGCTACAAAATATCCCTAGCTCATTCTTTTGACTACTATCCATAAGGAAATAGACATGCCGAATCAAGTAACAAAAACATTGTGACCATTGTCTGCAAGCTTGTAGATGAGAATCAAAGGAATTGGCACAAAAGGTTTTATGATGAATTGTGGGTAGATAGGATAACTCCAAATAAAGTAATAGGTATGTCACCATTCCAACTACTATATTGAGTCAAAGCAGAAATTCCTCTCACAATCGAGATGCCAGCTCTCAAGCTGCTACAGAAAATTGAAAATGGTCAGTACAAGGATTCCATTGACAAGAGGATCCTCTTTCTTGAGAAGCTAGAAGAAAATAGACTCCAAGTGGTGGATCGCATTAAGGAGCACCAATTGAAAGTAAAGAATATTTTTGATAAGAAGGCCAAGGCAAGAGAATTCAAAGTTAGAGGATTCATCCTGCTATGGGATAAGAGAAGAGAACCAAGAGGCAGCCATGGAAAGTTTGATTCATTATGGCTCGGCCCATTCCAGATTCATGAAGCTTGCAGCGAGAACACTTTTCTTCTCTCATATTTGGATGGAACGCCACTGGAATTGCCTCAGAGTGGGAAATACTTTAAATTGTATCATCAGTGAAAGTGGGTTGTTCCCCTCCTTGTACCATAGGTGTGTTTCCCTTTCCATTGTGTGGTTTTGTTTCCCCTTCTATTGTGTGTCATGTGTTTCCTTCCTGTTGTGTGCTTGTGTGTTTCCTTCTTTTGATATTTCTTTCTCAAAGTTGTATATGAATCTACAAGGCCCAATGGATAAGGCATTGGTCAACAAATTACAAGGTCTAGAGATTGATATTCTGGATTCCCATGTCATGTCTTCACTATGCTCAGTCCATGTCATGTCCCCAAGGTAGAGCTAGTTGTTTTCACCCTAAAAATCCACCCCTAATTTTCTAAGTCAAATTCATAGATTTTGAGCTCACACCCTCCATAAGTGTTTAAGTAAAGTTGGAAGTTTGAAAAGATAGAGAAATTTATGCTTTGAAGTTGTTTAAACTCTCCAGTTTGCACGTTTTGATAAATTTTCCATTTTCCTGTCTAGACGCGTGAAAATTTTATTGTTTTCCTCATTTGAATGAAATTTTTAATATTTCTATGGCCATGAATGATCGAACCTTGTATTGTTTTCAATTTCTTGGCTCGCGAAATGGTGGAGTTTTCTTCTTCTCTGCATTTTTCCATAGTCAAGAATGATGGGCATTTTCTTCCCCATCAAATTTTGGCTCCATTATCCATGGGTACATGGACATATCTAATTGGAGGCGGGTTGGTAGAGAACTTTGAGAATTTGAGCCTCTTTGTAAAAAGGTGAAAAGTTAAAAAGTGACCCACAACCCCGATCAGGCTTAAAGGAAAAATTCAAATCTTGAGCCCACCGTTGGAAAGTCAAAGTAGGGAGGCGGACCATTGGGGAGATTTGAGATTTTGAGCCTCTTTGTAAAAAGGTGAAAAGTTAAAAAGTGACCCGCAGCCCCAATCAGGCTTAAAGGAAAAAGTCAAATCTTGAGCCCGCTGTCAAAAGAGTCAAAGCAGGGAAGCGGGCCATCAGGGAGATTTGAGAATTTGAGCCTCTTTGTAAAAAGGTAAAATTATAAAAGTGACCCATGACTCCTTTGCCAATCAAGTGAAGCCACGTGTTAGGATTATATCAAAAGCGGGTGAGCAGACCAAAATGATCCAAAATGCTAAATCTCTATAAAGTCACAAAATGTAAAAGGAATCCTCTGCACCCACTCTAGTAAATTTCTCCCATGTGTACAAATCTTATTTAAAGTTTTAAAGGAAAGATGAATAGTTAAAATTCAAAGTTACAAAACAAGTGTAATCGATGCATTATGAAAAGTCGAGTTTTTCCATCATTGGTGTTTCTTCACGAATCAAGAATTTGAACGGACGCGAATGATTGAAAATAAATTGTAAACCATCTCTTTCTAACAAAGAAGAAGTTGTAACCTTTTCTTGGAGGAGATTTAATTTCTTCTTTACACCATTTTTCGGGGGTAATTGATCTTGTAAACTCAAGAGTATATTGTAGTTTGAGAGAACACATGAGATAGCCATTATTCTTCCATTTCCCCCTTTTCTCAATTTCCTACATTTCTCCACTATGCATAACCACGATTAACCATCAATACAAGAAGATGGATTTTTAGCCTCTTTGATGAGGATATTTTAGAAACTTTGAGTTCGCAATCTTATCTCATCTTGTTTCCATTTGCGGGGTTGTTTCTTCCCATGAATACATGTGATGAATTTTCTAACTAGTGTGTGCGGGAATCTAATCTCTTACTGCAACATTAGTTCTCCTACCTTTTTCTCACTCCCTTTCCCACTTTTAGAAAAAATTATCTCTTGTAAGTATCTGCAAGCTTTACCATAGGTCGGTGGAGTGCCCTTGTTGGATCCCTGGCCAAAAGGCCACCACGAGAAATTCACATTTTCTCGTGCATGCATACAATAGTTGCATTGGTTAATTAGAGGGACTTTGATTACTTGAGCATTGACAAGAAATCCACAAGTTTTTCCACCCAACAAATTTCCTCACCAACAACATGCAAGATATTGTTTTAAGACACTCTCTCACACTTGAATTTATGACCTATAACATCACCTTCCAAGTGGTTTTCATGGATTCATTTTTTTAGGGATCATTTCATTCTTCTAGCACCATAAGCACCTGTAGATGTCCATTTTGATATTGTATAAAAATTCTATAGTCTCTACTGATCATGCTTAGCTTAGAAGATATTAATTTCCTTGCCAAATTGAATATATATTCTCATGATGGACCTTTCATTGTAGTTCAAGACACCTTCATAGTGTTTTAGAAACTAGTCAAACCTTTTCTTTGTCTTTATTGATCCTTCTAACTTTATCTCAAGACCATAATGGATCTAAGAACACTATGACCATGACTTTGATGAAATACATAAGGCTATAAAAACCTTAAGAACTTCTTTACACACTAAACACATTCTTTATGCACAGAGACACAATCAAAGGAACATATGATGTTATTGACACGTCTCAATAGCTCACATAAACCACTTTCTATACCTTGACCTAGTAAAATTGAGGTCATATCACATTATATTGAGTCATCATACTCTTTCTTGGTCTAACTTGACCATGAAAAATATATATAATCGAACAATACTAACCTCTTTGTATGATCACAGAATTTGGAACATACTCACACACATAGGACAATTGAAATGACACACTTTAAGACACATTTGACAGAGGTTAGGGAAAATCCATTTGCACTAGAACATGACACTCTTTGAGCTTCAACCAACTTGTGTAGGGAACCCCTTGAAGACTGATGCACATGTCAAGAACTCAATTTGAAGGCTCGAGATAAAACACGAAGACACACTCAACCATGACAAAACTTCCATTCTCAAACTACTTCCATCATAGGGTTAGTTAGCATATTTTCTCACTTGTTGCAGTCCATAGTTTTCCTTCCACCTCAACCATAGGAGCAGAACACTTATGCAAAGAAGAATAAAACCTTGAATTCATTGTTACATTGCGGAGCCTCTTTTCATGTGTGAAAGTGTTGAAGACTGTACACTAAGAGTACTGTACACTTTTCATGTATCCTCGCCGTAAATTTTTTTTAAGTTTTTTTAGGCGTAAAATTTTTGGCCTCAAAAATGCACCAAACATATCGGAAAGCGTGCTTTTCTCATATGGGAGATTTTTTTGACCCATAGGTTTATGGGATGGGTTTTGCCCATGGTTTTGATACCCACGGTTTTGTAAAACTGCTTAAGTAGTTGTCTATTTATATGGTCTTATGCATATGATAGATGTACAAGCAAATGTATTGCAGATGTGTTTTGAATTCGGCTGTGAATTCTGTAGAGTTTGTTGAGCATAGCTCCAAACGGATCTGGGTATTGTATTGAGAGAGCGGTGGCTTGTAATAAAATCTAAGCAAGTGATTCTTGGTGGACGTAGCCCAAATTGGGTGAACCACGTTAAATACTGTCTCTTTGTGTTGTGTTATTTTATTTTGCAATTTTATTTGAGATCTGTAATAATTTCTACATATTAGTTTCTCTTTATTGTATGATTCTCGTGAGGGATTATTCTCGCATATTTTATCTCTTATTCCCTAACAATTGGTATCGAGCTGGTTTGGTTCTTTGAAGTGTTGGATCGCAGGGAAATTTTTATCTTGAGTGGGAGCTATGGCGAGATGATGGAAGATCTAGGGTTGATAAATTCAACGAGTAGAATTTTGGTCTTTGGAAGATACAGATGGAAGATTACCTTTATCGGAAGGATCTTTATATTCCATTATCTCGAGAAGGTGAAAAACCCTCGAGTATGACAGAGATGTGGAATGGGATTTGCTAGATAGGAAGGCACTTGGAGCGATCCATTTGTGTCTTGCATCTTCGGTATTATTTAATGTTTCAAAGGAAAAGACTACAAAAGATCTAATGGATGCATTAGGAAGTTGTATGAAAAACCCTCGCCTCTAATAAGATATTTTTAATGAAAAAATTGTTTAATATGAAGATGTCGAGAATAGTTGATGAGTGAGATCATTTGAATGATTTCAATACGGTTGTGAATATGCTAGCTTCGATTCAATAGAATTTGATGAAGAAGTTAGGGCTTTATTAATTCTATGCTCTTTACCTACGAAAGTTGGAATACTGGTAATGGCGGTAAGCAACTCGGTTCCAGCTAACTCGAAGTTGAAGTTTGAGGATGTTGTAGGGGTGATTCTAAGTGAGGAAATGCGAAGAAAAAAAGATCTAGGGAATCTTCTACTTGGGAATGCTTTTGAGTGGAAACTAGAGGGAGACAGAAGATTAGAGGAAACCGTGGAAAATCAAAAGATCGGGCAAGGTCAAAATCCAAGAACAAGATTGTATCTTTGGAATTGTGGAAAGCTTTGGGCATGCAAAGAAGGATTTGTTGGGAGCTTCGGGATAAGAAGAAACAACGGGAAGAAAACAAGGAGGCAAATGTGGCATCGGGTAATGTATGCTAGGATGCTTTGATTCTTCTTTGCATAATATTAATGAATCTTGGGTTTTAGATTCAGGGGGCTTTTTTCATGCTACTCCACATAGGCGTTATTTTGTTGATTATGTTCAAGGGATTTTGGGCATGTTTTTCTTGGTGATGATGAGCCTTGTAGTATAGTTGGAAAAGGTTTTGTTCAGGTTAAGATGTAGAATGGGAATACATGGCTATTAAAGGATGTCAGACATGTGCCTACACTAAGGAGAAATTTGATATCGGCGGGGCAATTGGGAAGTGATGGTTGTATTGTGATATTTACAGCTGACTCTTGGAAGGTTACCAAGGGTGCTCTTATGGTGGCAAGATGTAAGAAGGTTGGAACCTTGTATTTAACCACTGATAGTACTAATGATTGTAATCTTGTGGCTTCAGGATGCGAGATACAACATTATGGCACTATAGGCTCAGTCATATGAGCCATAGAGCCATAAGGGCATGGACATCATAAAGAAGAATTTGCCTAGATATACAGAAACAGGTTTGGAGTTCTGTGAGAACTGCATATATGGGAAACAAAAGCGAGTAAGGTTTCTCAAGGTTGGACCTACAAAGAAAGAGAGTAAGTTAGAGCTGGTGCATTCTGATGTGTGGGGGCCGGCTTAGGTATTATCTCTTGGGGGTTCAAGTTATTATGTCACTTTTATTGATGATGCAACAAGGAAAGTTTGGGTTTATTGTATTAGAAATAAATCTGATGTATTTGACACTTTTGTTAAATGGAAAGCCTTGGTAGAGAATGAAACAGGTCTTAAGCTAAAATGTCTCAAGTCAGATAATGGAGGGGAGTATTGCAGCAATGAATTTAATGATTATTGTTCTAAGAATGGAATACGCGAGGCAAAAGAGCGGTTCAGAACTCCACAATGAATGGGGTATCGAAAGGATGAACAGAACAATAATAGAACGTCTTAGGAGCATGAGGTTACATGCAGGACTGCCTCTTTCTTTTTGGGCGAAGCGGTGAGCACTGTTGTGTACTTGATAAACAGAGGACCCTCAAGTGCCTTGGATGGAGGCATACATGAGGAGGCTTGGTATGGTAAGAAAGTTGATTATTCATTTCTTAGAGTCTTTGGATGTGAGGTGTTTGTTCATATAGACAAGGATGATAGGACCAAGCTAGAGGCTAAATCAGAAAAATGTACTTTCATTGGTTATGGTGGTGATGACTTTGGATATAAATGTTGGAGTATTAAAGACAAGAAAATCATTCGGTCTAGGGATGTGGTCTTTAATGAGAAAGTCATGTATAAGCAACAGTTGTAGGAAAACAGGGAAGAATCCAAGAAAGAATATGCAGTGGTAGAGGATCTTCCGGATGGGAAAGTGACCCATGAATCAGTTCAGGAACCTACTCAACAGGAACCCCAAACTCCTATATTGAGGAGGTCTTCTAGGGTAAGAAGAGAACCTGAACGTTTTCTCCTTCTCTTTATTATTTATTACTCACTTGATAGTGGAGAGCGAAGAGCTTTGATGAAGCAATGCGAGGTAGATGCCGGGAACAAGTGGGAGCAAGCCATGGATGAGGAGCATCGGGGTCTCATGGAGAACCGGACATGGGATTTGGTAAAGCTACCCGAAGGAAAAAGAGCATTACAGAACAAGTGGGTGTTCAAAATCAAAGAGGAAGAAGGAGGCAAGAAAAGGTACAAGGCCGGTTGGTAGTCAAGGGTTTGCACGTAGAAAAAAGGTATAGATTTTGATGAGATTTTTCTCCTGTAGTAAAAATGACTTCTATTAGAACTTGTTCTAGGAATAGTTCTGACATAAGACTTGCACTTAGAACAGACTTGATGTAAAGACTGCATTTCTCCATGGTGATTTGGAGGAGGAACTATATATGCATGCAACCGAGAGGGCTATGAGGTCAAAGGTAAAGAGGAGATGGTGTGCAAACTAAAGAAGAGCTTGTATGGCTGAAACAAGCTCCACATCAATGGTATAAGAAGTTTGATAGCTTCATGATGGAGCAAGGTTATATCAGATGTCATTCTGACCATTGTGTGTATACAAAGAAATTTGAGGATGGAAGTTATATTATCCTGTGTTTGTATGTTGATGACATGTTGGTTGCGAGTAAAAACATGCAAAAATAAAAGTACTCAAGAAGCGACTAAGTGAATCCTTTGCTATGAAGGATTTGGGTGCAGCCAAACAAATCCTTGGTATGAGGATATCTCGGGATAGGAAGGAACGAAAGCTGACTTTATCTCAGGAAGAATACATTAAGAAGGTCTTGGAGAGGTTTAATATGCAGGATGCTAAACCGGTTGGGACTCCTTTGGCAGGCCATTTCAACTTATCAAAGGAGAAGTGTCCCAAGATAGAGCAGGAGAGGAACCAAATGTCCAAGGTACCTTACTCATCAGCGGTTGGCAGTTTGATGTATGTTATGGTGTGCACTAGGCCTGATATTGCCCATGTAGTGGGAGTTGTGAGTAGATTTATGAGTGATCCAGGTAAAGAGCATTGGCAAGCAAGTAAAGTGGATCCTTCGGTATTTGAGAGGGACCATGGGGATAGTTTTGTGCTACAGTGGATCAGACACCACTTTATGTGGTTATGTAGATTCAGACATGGCTGGAGATGTAGACAGTAGGAGGAGCATGACAGGTTATATTTACACTGTAGGTGGGACAACAGTGAGCTGGATTTCATGACTACAGAAGTTGGTGGCTTTGTCAACCACGGAGGCTGAGTATGTTGCTGCCACAGAGGCAAGCAAAGAGATGATTTGGTTACAACAATTGCTTGAGGAGTTGGGGCATAAGCAGGAGGAATGTAAGCTGCATAGTGATAGTCAAAGTGCTATACACCTAGCTAAGAACTCTGCTTTCCACTCTAGGACAAAGCATATACAGTTAAGGTACCATTTCATCAGGACAACTTTGGAGGAAGAGAAGTTGAAGTTGGAGAAGATTCATACCAGTCAGAATCCTACAGACATGATGACCAAGGTGGTCGCAAGGGAAAAACTAAAGTTGTGTTCAGCTTTGGTTGGTCTTCATGAAACTAGTGAAGAGTTGAGAAGCTTGCTCGAGAGGAAAACTAGTCTCAAGTGGGAGATTGTTATGTTGTGGAGCTGTTTTCATGTGTGAAAGTGTTGAAGGCTGTACACTAAAAGTCATTTTCATGTACACTTTTCATGTATCCTCGCCGTAATTTTTTTAAGTTTTTTTAGGCGTAAAATTTTTTGGCCTCGAAAAATGCACCCAACATATCGGAAAGCGTGCTTTTCTCATATGGGTGATTTTTTTGACCCATAGGTTTATGGGATGGGTTTTGCCCATGGTTTTGATACCCATGGTTTTGTAAAACTGCTTAAGTAGTTGTCTATTTATATGGTCTTATGCATATGATAGATGTACAAGCAAATGTATTGTAGATGTGTTTTGAATTCGGCTGTGAATTCTGTAGAGTTTGTTGAGCATAACTCCAAACGGATTTGGGTATTGTATTGAGAGAGCGGTGGCTTGTAATAAAATCGAGCAAGTGATTCTTGGTGGGACGTAGCCCAAATTGGGTGAACCACGTTAAATACTATCTCTTTGTGTTGTGTTATTTTATTACGCTATTTTATTTGAGATCTGTAATAATTTCTACATATTAGTTTCTACTATTGTGATTACGTGAGGGCTTATTCTACATATTTTATCTCTTATTCCTAACATTCATTGCAAATTAATTGTTTTCATGTTTAAAACCTTATCAATAAGTGTCTTAATCAACTATTATAGGTCATTAACCCTTCTTGAGCTCTTTATCACCGAGAGTTTCATATTTTGTTACATGATTTATGCTAATAAACCACTATAAGACAACCTTATGATGTTCACAAGAAATTTTACACCTTTATGATGCTACAAACCATCTTAACACAAACTTGGAGTTGTTTGTGAGCATTAAACATACTCATACCTAATACAAATGAAAATTACCTTCAAGATTCATACAACCACCATGACAAGATTTGAGACATATATGATCCATGCTTTTGAATTTCATGACAAACACCTCATATACTTTTAACTGAGGATTAACACTATTGTAATGAAATCACTAACTTGTTTACATAGTCATACTCCACTTTGAGACACAAGGAATGAAATCTAAGCCAATGAACTCTTGACATCTCCACCAAACTTTTGAGGCATTTTCATAGCTTCACAAACTTTTACATATTCTTAGACATACATGGTTCAAACCCTTGAAGCTCATGACAGACTTATAACACACTATAAAATTCATATAGGATTCTTTGAGACTCCACAGACTTTAGACACTCAAAAAATATTCAAGACACCAAAGAGGATCCTTTTCATGATTAACAAGACACCATAGACACCTGGAGGAACTTCATACAGACTTTTTCAATTCATGATGGTATTCATGACAATTTATAAGACTCGAGACTTCACAAAATGACCATGTCTTAACAATGAATGACTGTGTGTACCTAAATAGACCTCTCACACCATATATTACTCCTTTAAGACCACTTCAAGCTTTACATACATCATACACACATGGGAATGCATGAAACATGCTACTTAGGTCCATGATAACTCATGATACATTGTTTTTCTCGGAGAGAACTTCTTAGAGACATCATCGACCACTAAACATGTCAATAGTGCTAGACACACATATTTTAACCAAATGAAGGCCTCATGAATGATTACCAAAATACAATAATCTCCTTTCAAATACATCAATATGAATCATACTCATTGAAACATAATTTTCATGTTATTTCTTCTTGACAAGACATACTTAGACCTCAAGAGTTTAGCCAACTATGTAACACTAGATTATATTCTATAAAGAACAACAAGACATGACACTTGGCATACCCAACATGACTATCCAATAAGAACATGCTAAATTAATTTAAGAGACATACCTCAAAACCATGAAGAGGAAACATACTAACCAAGACAACTCCCCCACTCCAAAGCATCATTTGCACCTATATACCTCTAAGAAGCTCAGTAGATGCATATGTCATCATGGAAGAGATTAATGATACCTTTGACACTTAACTTTGTATAATAAAGAGAAATGTATTTTCATCTTCTCACAACGAGCTAGGGGAGTGTTTCACGAGTTTGTAACTATTTATGAACCTTTAGAATTTTTCAAAAAAATCATTTGCTTCGACCTAGACCCTTAGGCTTCCTTAAGAGACTAGGAATTTGTACATTAACATGTATTTTTGAACTCAAACAACTTCTCTATTTTGAACTAAAAAAATGAGTTTACTCTAGGGTAAAGGATCCACTTACTTGTTAGAGCATGCTAGAACAAGATCATAAGCCTTCAACTGATCTCCAAGATAGCCAAGGACTTTGAGACAAAATAATTTTAGAGAAACATTGACATTGACAAATATATTACAATTTCTTAACTAATTCATCCATCATCAATCCTGTGACAATGACCCTACTTATGTAAAATTTACCTTTCATGTAAGAGTAACAATCTTCCCACATTCCTTGATTCCTCTACCAGCCTTTGGCGGCTTGACATGAATATTTCGATCACCTTTCATACTAAAATTGTATTTGGAAGATGCTTTTGTACTGGTTCATCATTGTTACAAGTGACTTTGACTATCAAGACATTACAAGTGCTTCGTTAAACTGGTTAGACCACAAACGAGCTGAGTGAAAGGTTGAAGGAGCTTCTATTTTGAGATTAAGAAAAAATGCACTAAAAAATACCCAACTCAGACCCTGCACAATGTCCCAACAAGATTCAAAAACTATGTCAACAATTTCTCACTATGCACTTGATGAAAACAAAAAAATTATTTTGGAAATGATTTGTGCCTTCAATATAGAGGTCTTCACAAATTTTCAAGGATTTTCGTTGGATAAATTATGAGATTCGACCAAAAAGGGTTTCAAACCCTAGAACCAGGTTATGGAGCAACTATGCATACCCAAGACCACATTAAATTGTTTTTCAAGCTCAAATCATGATGGAATTTGAAATTCCCAACTACTGAGTCTTTGTGAGACCAACTTCCAACTTTCTGAAACAATTAAATACCATGAAATGGCTTCATTTTCTCCCAAAGAATCAAGAATAGCGATTATGTACGGTGTGATCTGAGACCACTGGCAGTGTCTTCTAGATCAAAGTAAGATGATTCCAGGTCTATAATAGTGCATGGTGAGGCTTGAGTAAATTATTTATAATCCGTGGGTCATATTGGAATAGTCACCAACACCTTTTAGAGAAATTATTTGTCTTTGAATGCTAGACTCTTTCTTTTGCACAATCATACATGGTTCCTTCAAGCATCAAATTTTGACCTTACTTGCTTCTCCAAGTTTCAGGGATCTAAAGCTAAGAAGACCAAATGAGCACCTGAAGACACCTTTTGTTACATCTTGTAGTCACTTGAAGAAATGCATTCAGTCTTATAGCATAAACATTGGTGGCTCCAACTACATGCCTTACTTCTATCTAGTATAGTTGGGGTCAAAATTTTGACTTGGAAAAGGTTTGATAGCCTTTTGAGGAGTGAACATAGTTACACCAATGATTTAGAGTTGGAAAACTTATGCTTAGCCTATAAAATCAAGAAGAAGCCCTAGAGAGAGAGCAAACATTGGCGAAGAATGCACATAAGCTGTCTTAAAAATTTCCATTTCACTTCAAAATTTTTGCCATGCTTCAATATTTAAATCCTCTACAAATATTCCTTCTATGATTTATTTTAAGGAAGCAATTTATTTTTTTCTTGAGTGCTAAGAAGCAAGGCAACTTATTATGCACTTTTCAAAATCTGTTTTAGAGAAACTAGCATAACTTTCACATACCATATCACAAATTGATAAAATTTTACATGAAGAACTACAAAACATACCTCACACATTCCATGTGTTGGTTAGCCATAGGTCTGCTTGTACCTCTCGGACATATTTCATTTGCATCAACTTACACTTGTAAGTTCTCAAAGTCAACTTTGGATAGCTTTTGAAATTTTCTTCCAAGAGATAAAATAAATCTTGTTTTATCTCACATAATCCCTATATAACATTTCTAGGCTGATTCCATTTTTATATTACCTTCCCATGACCTATACCATCCTTTCACACCTCATCAAACTCCGAGAAATAGGCCTAAAACATACAGTTTCAACTGCAGCTTCCACCAAATGACATGGAACACATTGTAAGAGTTATACCAAAAGTAAAATTTGAGTACATTAGACCCTCCTCATTATACATATGTTAGATTTTATTATAATCATTTTGGACCTTGATGGAAACTCATCTTACTAGCGCACGTATATGGGAAAAAATGGAAAGTGGACCGAAAAGGAAAATTTGAATTTGAATCAGTCTTTAAAATGGTGGTAATGGAATTAGTACATCTTTTAGAGTCAAAATCATATAACGTTTTCCCCGAACTCCATGTCTTGCTCCTGAACTCAAACAATTTGAGATTGATGACATCACCATTCTAAAAAGCTTGGGGGGGTGTTGTAGGCTTGATGTTCCTTTATCCCTTTTTCCCTTGGTGCAAGTGGACATTACGGATATAAAAATTCACTCCCCCATTAAGTGTTATGTTGTGTCACTTAAATTGACAACTTCAAGTGGTTAGAACATGGTATAAACTCACCTTAAGTTGGATTTTGACCACTTTTCATGACATATATACCCATGGAGACAATTTGAATGTGTGAGGTCCCTAAATAAATTTATCCCAAATTCTAAGGGGGCATGTGGGACACAAATATTCACTCCCCTAAGGAGGAAAATTTCGTCACTTAAAAGTGACAATCGAGATATTAGAAAAATGTCAACAACTCACCTTTTCATGAAAATTTCCTCCTTCTCATGAGAGATTTAATCATGGAAATATTTAGAGATTTGGATTCCCCTTTATCCATTTTCCCCTATTTTTTAGTGTGCAACCACACCTCTAACCTCCACGAGACCGGTTTAGCCAATTTGATTTTAAGTTGAGTTAAGGTGTGCAAATGGGAGGGAAAACAATTTTGAAATGGGGAAAACCATTTTAATACAACATTTAAACATTTTGTGATCATTTGTGTTATTTACTCTCCTCCATTATTTTTGGTATGTAGTTATGCTACTAAAATTTCTTCAAACATCCTCCATGCCAAAATCTTCTTTGTTTATATCTCCCAAATCCCATGTTTGATTGCCATGAGATTTTAATTGTAGCTTCCTTGCAAAAACACATTTAAGAAGAGTATTTACATGTATCCATTTATGCTCTATATAATTTTATACATCCATTTGAAATATTAATCCATAAAAAAATATTTTTTAGATCTACAAAAACTTGGCAATTGAAATCCTCCAAAAATTGGAGCAAAGCCTCCTTGTGAATTAAGAAAACTTTTGAGACTAATTTCATTCCAATCAGACACTAAGAATACCCACTTCTAAAAATAGTAATCCTTCCTAAGCCTCATTGCTATAAATAGTAAGTGTTGCAAACAATTCATTTTCAGAGTTATCATTTCCCTTTGAACATTAGGGAAACTCAAAAGTGTCAAATTAAGCAACTGGTAACTAAAATGGACTTCTCAAAATAAGGATTACTAAAATAGTAAGTGTTAAAATATTGGTCAAGAAATAAGGATGTATGTGTGTCCCAAAGATCACAACTTCTATCACCATCATTTCTTAAGTTTGATGACATATTAGTTGTCTACAGAGGAGGTATAGATAGACCTTTGGAGGGGACAATAAGGATATGAACTACAATTTGGACAATATTTGGATGACAAGGTTGAGATGAAAGATGGTAGTGGCATGTACGATTGGTAATATGAGATTGGAATCACTCCTACATAGGAGGCACATGAGGTATTAGAAGGAATTGTCGCCTCTTCACTAATGAAAAGGGTTGATCCAACTACTAAAGGAAAAAAGGTTGTGTATGATTGAAATGGGGTGGAAATTGTTGAGCAACTAAACTTGAAAAAATGTAATGAGGTTTTGGACATGATTTTGGAGCAACGACTTCATGAGGCTTCAAATGAGGATAAATATAGTTACATTCCTAATAAATTTTGGTGGGATCAACAACTTGGGGATGAGGACATACATGGCTCATTCTCTTAGGGTGGATTTTTCTACCTTTCATGGAATTGGACATGATTAATGCTAAAGAGTTGTTTTTGGCGGTTGTGGTAGGTTTGGAGAGGGATTTTATGGTCCAAGTAAGCTGTATGAATTAGATGTATACTAAAATCATGCATTAGATAAAGTGGATGTCATCTCATAAAACCTTTTTACCAACAAAATACATCAACCACATTCGATGTCATATTATAAGAGATATTATGACTTCACGTTATGTTCTCATATGAATATGTGTAATATTTTCCATTTATCTATATATTCTTATCACATAGTATGCTATAATTTTACTCACAAATATACCCTTGAATGTGGTTGTCATGCTAAATTTCTAGCATGTAAAATTTAAAATTTTGGTCATAAAAACCAAACTTACACTTTAAATTTCTTTTCCCAACCAATGTGAACCTTTCCTCCAGCCAACATTTCAATCTGTGTTGCCCTCATTCTTATCGAGAAGAATATGCTAACATGATTTTTAAGTGTGTTTCATGTGTAAAGAAGTGTTCCTAGCTTTATTCTTGGATCTACCGAGATATTTTGATGCAGAGCCTTTGCCAAACTCAACTCATTCCACAAGTTAGATTCTTTCAAATAACTCCAATTGCTCAAAACTATCAAATTTGCTCTCAAATCCAAATCAAGGAACCCTTGAAAATTATGAATTTTATGAATTAAAAGGCCAAATTGACTTATTCAACCAATACACCTTGTGTCTTAGGCTTAGAACATGCTAATCCAACTACCAAATTTTTCCAAATCAATCAAAACCCTCATTTTTCACTTTTATCTTACAAAACTATCATTTTTGGCATCATGAGGCAAGGTTGAAGGTGAAAAATCATTGGGAACAATCTAAAACTCCCCAAAAAAAGTGACACTTGATCTACGCACCCATTTGCTTCCTTGAGGTGTATGATACGTTTTTGGCCATATGGTGGAGTTTGTAGTCCTTTTTCAGAAATATTTTTAGAGTCTAAAATAGGTAGCTAGATTAAGGGTATTCATCACAAATTATTGAGAAATTTATAAACAAAGTAATGGAGTTATAAATCAATATGGTATGTGAAAAGTACAAAATAATTATCTTTAGATAGACATCTAGGTCAATTGCAGATTTTAACATTCAATGAATACAAGTCATGATAAAATAATTTGTGATCTAAAAAATTATATGGATGTCATTTAACATTCAAAATTCTATGTCATTTAATGTTACAAAATTTTTAGGGGTTTTGTTGTTAGTTTGATAGGAACAATCGGGGGAATGGTTGTTATTTGGAATGAAGAAAAACTCAAAGGTACGAAGCTCCTTAACAGAAAAAACCATATGGCGGTGCTTTTTCAGGATAAAATATCTAAAGAGTTCTAGATCTTATCTAATATCTATGCTCCTAATAGTAAAAGTGAAAGGAAAAAACTGTGGGCCGATCTATCCAAATTTCATAATGTAATCAAAGGCACGAGAATGGGTGATTTTGGGGGATTTCAACACTCCTCTGTGTCTAGGGAAAAAAGGGGGACATATAGATCTAACTGAAAGTATGGAAGACTTTCAAGATTTTATCTCCCTCAATAATCTTATGGATGTTGAGCTTAGAGGAAGTAGATTTACTTGGTCTAACAGAAGGAAGGGTGACCAACTGATTCAGGTTAAACTTGACAGAGTGCTGATCTCTTGGGGTTGGTTGAACAAAGAAGTTGGGTTGTTTTCCCTTCCTCACATAGGATCTGATCACAATCCTATCCTTTTCCAGATCAAGGCTAAGGATAGGAGGAGAGTCCCATTCATATTTGAAAATATGTGGCTACTTGATGAGGATATTACTGAGTTGGTGAAGGAGTGGTGGAATATAAAAATCAAAGGTATGACTTTATTTAGAATTGTTAAAAAACTTGCTCATGTTAAAAAAACTGAAAGAATGGAATAAAAAAAGTTTTGGCAACATTTTCGAAAAGAAGCAATCCCTAGCCAAGGAGATTTCTTCACTCCAAAAATATTTGGAGTTACAGGAGGTATGTGGATCTATATTTACCCAAAATAATGAGAAGGATTTACTTGTTGAGTATCATAACATCCTTCGGAAGGAGGAATTTTTTTGGAAATAGAAATGTAGAGACCTTTGGCTTAAAGAGGGTGACAAGAACACAAGGTTATTTCATATCTCTACTCTCAAAAGGAGGATCTCTAATAGAATTATAAGTATAAAAAATGGAGAGGGAGTTATGATCAATGACTTTGAGAAAATTCAACAAGAGGCGTGTTCTTTCTTCAACAAGCTTTTGACCTCTTCTCGGGTTCCTAACAAAGCACTAAGGAAGAGCAGTTTCTTGACGTGATTCCCGTCTGATAAATGATGAAGACAATATCATGCTCACTAAAATCCCTTCGATGGAAGAAATTGAATTCATGATCAAATCTATAAACCCTGATAAAGCCCCGAGACCTGATGGTTTCCCAGATTTCTTCTTTCAAACTTTTTGGGATATTGTGAGAGATGATATTTATAGTGCTATCCAGGAATTCTTCAAGAACAAAAAGATGCTACAGGAGCTTAATATAAATTTTCTAACTTTGGTTCCTAAGAATCATAACCCTACGGAGTTTAAAAATTTCAGGCCCATCAATCTTTGCAACTGTTTATAAAATGTGCTAAAAAAAATTAGCCCTAAGAATCCAGGTTGTGCTACCCACAATTATCTCGATCAACGGGAGGTTTTGTAATGGGTAGACAGATTCAAGATGGCATCATCACCATACAGAGAGACCCTCCAATCTGTGAAACGGAACAAGAAAGAATTTATGTTCATTAAAAATTTGGATATGGAAAAATCTTATGATAGAGTCTCTTGGTCTTTCCTTCGAAGATTCTCTCAAGATTTGGCTTTGGTGAGGATTTTAAGGAGATGATTCTATCTTGCATCTCCATTGTCAAGTTCTCGAGTCTTGGTTAATGGGACTCCTTGTGGTTATTTTAAAAACACATGTGGTTTAAGACAAGGTGATCCTATATCACCCTTTCTCTTCATTATTTTGGCTGAAACCCTAAGTATAACTCTTAATAAGGCTACCATGGAGGGAAGAATCAGAGGTATCTCCCCTGCTATAAACTGCCAAAGGGTTTCTCATCAACATTTTGTGGATGATACCATGTTAATCGGAGTGGCTTCTATCCCCGAGGCCAAAGAATTCAAGAAGTTAATGATGGATTATGAGGAAGCTTCGGATCAATTGATAAACTATGGGAAAAGCTTTGTCTTCTTTATCAATACCCCTGAAAGAAGAAGCATCAAAATTGCTGGTATTCTTGGTTGCTCTTCAAAAACCCTCCCAACCAGATACCTTGGTATGCTTAATTGATAGATTTCTAAAGAAACTTGAAGGGTGGAAAGGCTCGCTTCTATCTCAAGCGGGCAAAGTTGTCCTTCTTAAATGCTCTATATAGAATTTACCGGTTTATATGATGTCTATCTATAGATTACCCTATGAGATTGCATGCAAGATGGAGAGCATACAAAAATATTTCTATGGAGTGGAACTGAATCAAAAGATAAAATTCCTCTAATTTCTGGGATAAGGTTTGTTTCCCCAAAAAAATTGGTGGCCTGGGTATCAGAGATTGGACTAAAATGAACAAAGCTATGCTAGCCAAAATGAGCTGGAGACTGTTAAAGGAAGATAGTGTCTGGACTAGTATCATAAGATGTAAATACTGGCCCAACTGTTGCTAATGAATGGTGCTTTTGTACCCAGAACTCTAATGCTTCTTCTTGCTTCTGGAAGTCCTTAAATTGGGCTAAACATGTGTTAACTGAAGGATGCAAATGGCTTGTTGGAAATGGTCGCATCATTAACTTTTGGGAGGACAAATGGCTGGAGAATGTTCCTCTCAAGACTATCTTCCCTTCTATCTACAGAGACTCTGTGTCCAAATATGGGACTAAGGTGAGAGATTATTTCAATATGGATGATCCTTTGGGTCAGTGGAAAACCATATCTTTGGATCATTCTAACAACTTAGAGATCTTTGCTATTAACAACAAATTAAGAGGAGTTATTATTAATAGAGAGATTCCTGTTGAAGATAGCTTATATTGGTCTAAGGAAGAAAATGGTATTTTCTCGGTCAAAAGTGCCTACCGCTCCTTCTTTCATGAGGAGGAGATAGGTGATAATTTTAATTGGGGAAGCATATGGATCAAAGAATTAATCCCCAAGATTAATATGTTTTGGTGGTTAGTTATCCATGATAAGATTCTTATTGTTGGCAATCTAAACAAGAGAAATTTCCACATGGTTAATAGATGTGTTTTGTGTGAATCAGATTGTGAAGATGCCTCACACCTGTTCTGAACTGCCCTTTCCTTGTTTTGGTTAGGGAAACCATCCTTAACATCTTTGGTGTCTAATTGGATCTTCCCAGATTCCATAAAATTGATGTGGATCCAATGGACTAGTCCTTTTAAGAGCCAAGGTCTGAAGTTCTTATGGATTTTCTCTATAATTCATTTGGCTTGGGAAATATGGAAGGAAATAAATAGAAGAATATTTAAAGGGGAAAAAGAGTCCCATGTTAAAATTGGAGCCCGTTGTGTGAGATCCATCTGGCTAACTTTTCTATCTTGAACTCCCAAAAGAAGTCTTTCTCTCAGCAGGAATCTTATTTCTCCATGAAGTGGGGTCTGGGACCTTCTACCCTTAGGCCCCGGGTCTAAACCCTAGACTAAATGGATGGGTCAAACCTAGCAAGGACTATTTAAAATTAAACTTTGATGGAGCCTCCAAAGGTAATCCTGGGTGTGTTGGTTGTGGTGGGGTCTTTCGTGATTCTGAAGGAAGTTTTATTCTTGGATACTTCTACAATTTGGGCACTCAAACAAATAATGTTGTTGAAGCTGCTTTGGGATCTTTTGGGGTCTATCTATAGCTCTCCAACACAACTTTGTTAATCTAGAGGTGGAAGGTGATTCCCTGAACATAATTAACAAGCATTAATAAGGAAGGTCCAATCTCTATTGCCAATTTTAACTCTATTAAGAGTATTAAGCAAAAGGCCCATTCTTTTAATTTTATCTCCTTCAAACATGTGTATAGGGAAGCTAATGCCGTGGTGGATTTCTTTGCTAACATGGGGGTTAATGGGCATGATTTAACACTTTTGAGGGAGATTGAAATTATCGATCCCAAGGTGCGGGCACACTTATTAAAAGACACTAATGCCCACGTATAAGGTCTCTTCATGGGAGGACTATCCTGTCATGATTTTTTGTTGTATGATGAATTGGCATTTATTTCTTAATTATGAGAAGATCGGGGTGGTGATTTACATGTATTTTGGAGAACTTTATCTGGCAACCGCTACTATAGAATCATTTTGTGGTGTGCAAGTAAGCTCTCGACTCTCTGGTTTCTGAGTTGTTTTGTGAAGAGGCCTTTGTTGTTTAGTGGTATGGGTGGGGATCTTGTCAAGAATGAACTTGTTGACCTCATGGGGTCACTCCCAATGCTATGTCCTTGTTTGATAGCAAGGGTTTTACCCCTTTTCTAAAAATATTTGAAGGGCACTACAAGAATCTCAGCAAAGACTTTGCTAGCACTTGGAAGGTGACCAAAAAAGGTGTTGTTGTGGAGATGAAAGGGATCAGTCTGGAGATCACTATGGATTCTGTGGCTAGAGTTATGGGCATTCTAGTAGTTGGTAGAGAGGTCTACAAACCAAAGAAGGAAGCCTCTAAAGAACTGAATCTATTTCTTAAAGGTAATGAGAATCTCACCTCCCATTTTGTTGGCTACCTTAGAATGTCTTTACCTAAACCTTTTGATGAGGTGGCTCTCACCTTAATTCAATTCTTAACCCTGGAAGGTTGCCACAAATGTATCTATGCTTACCACCTCCCAATGCTAAACCATTTTAGACAGGGGGTAGGCTTTTAGTTTCCCCTATTTCTTGTATCGTTCTCTGTGTGCCTCTATCTTGCAGTTTAAATCACGTAGGATCTTTGTCCCTCTCCACTAGGGATTTATCCTTGCCCTTGTCAAAAGGGTGGCCCTGGACATTGATAAAATTGGTGCTCTCAAGCTGGATTTGGAGTTTATGTAGATGGTTCGGAGTCTGTTTCAGAGGAGGAGGATTCGAGTGATGAAGAGGATTCTCTGGATGGCAACACGGAAGAGGATGAGGTGGAGGTGGTTGTGGCCCAAAACCTACAGGACCTGAAATTGAAGTAGACCTCAAAAATTGAGCCGAACACTAAGGGTGAGTCTAGCAAACAAGGTGCCCCGATGATGAGTGCATTGTTTGGCCCATTTCTTCAAATTGGAAATACTCTTTGTGATATGACTTATTAGTATATGGGGATGTTTTGTGTAATTATATCTTAGTAGTTTTGATGCATTTTCCTTGCTATTATTTATGAAAACCATTTATCACATGAACCTCCTACTAACTTTGCCTTTATGAGATCAAATGTGATGATGTGTGTAGGGAATGATGGAAGTTACTGGTGGATAAGAAGCTCGAGTTTGAAGCATGCGGCTGAAGACTATTTCCATCGAATTGACCTATTAGCTTGGGCTTGACTCTAATAGCCCGTAGGAATCTATGAGTTTTAATTGATATTTGATGAACAGTGTTTAATGCGCACTCTGATATGGTGGATCTTGTAACCAACATTATCTATATGAAGACTTTGTCTTCAGAACTTGGGTACCACTTTTTGATTGTTGAAGAAGATTATCTGCATACTGTTCTGGATTTGTTTTGATGTGTTATGAACTCATTTTGAAGTTAATGAAATCCATGGCATTTTGAGAATCAGAAGTTGTTGATCACTCTATCCCGAGGAAGAGAAAGGGCCCACTCAACCGAGGAGATACGAGGTTACTTTGAGTTCATGCATACAGTCCTTCGATTAGTTTTACTGCAATTGTCATTTGATGAGTTTTACATGCATGCTTTGATTAACTATATCTACTTTCTCCATTACCGATTTCTCTTAGAGTAGATGATTTTGTTATGAAAATCTAGTTCATGAATAGTCTTTCTTTCTGCTAAAAATTCCAGTTATTTAGTTGTGATTTAATTTGTTAAGAATAAGTGTGTGCATATTTTACTTTACAGTAGAAGATTAGTTGCTAAAATTCCTTTCATTGCAAATAGTTGAATTCCGTAGACTTGTATTTAATTTTCATAGATTTTAACCGCACTTCCAGTAGAATAGTCACTAAAACTAAGAAACCCCCAACAAACTCAACGTATAACTGGTTCTCCTAGACTCCATTGCATATTGCCTAGGACACAACCCTGGTTTAGAATGACACTGACAAAGATTATGTCAGTTAAATGATTGGAAGAATATAATGACCCATCATTTTTGGCACCATTGTCGGGGACACATAACCATAAGCTCCATTACTTTATTCTATATGTTATGGGTGTTAATGGAGTTCATATAGGAAACCAGTAGTTCTCTCGGACCTCGATTTAAACCAACCAACCTAGATGCATAGGTCACGAGATAACCAAGGGAGATTTATAGCATGCAATATTCAACAAATCTCCTTAGACACTTCACAATAGAGAAACACTAGAGGCTGATACAAATTCTAATTCAACGCCTAAAACCTTTTTTCGAGCATTATGTATTCTCTTCACATCGTTCTACAATGGGGGATCTTGGGAATGCTGAAGAACAACCTTTAGGATGAACATTTACATACCCCATTGTCCTCGATGCAGATGAGGATGCACCCATGAAAAACATCTCACCATCCATCCTCCCCCTCTTTTGAGGAATGACCAAAGAAGACCCTGATCAGTTTCTGTTTGAATTTAAAATCTTGTGCGGACATATGACTACCGAAGGCGACAATCAAAAAATTAAACTATTTCCCTCCACTCTCATAGGTTATGCTTTATGAGATGGTCTATGGGGTTACCATCTAACTCCATTAATTCGTGGGAGGCCATGGAAACAACCTTCCTAGATAAATACCAAGACTATTGTAGAGAAAGGGATAGGAAGGAAGAGTTCTTCCAAATACGGAAAAAGGAAGATGAGAATCTAGAGGATTATCTGGATAGATTCCTCTTTCTCCATAAACACAGTGGGTATGAGTTACATGCAGACATCACTAAAACAGTATTTCTGAAATGGTTGGATGAGGAAACCGAGGATTCTCTCCATCTCATGGGAGGTGGATACGTGTATAAGCTTACCATGGAACAAATTACTGAGCTATGTAGAAGATATTATAGAACACGTGGAGGAATACGAAGGAAACAAACATCCAAGTCTTTGGGTACCTCTGAACTTCTAGAAGAAATGGCCAACATGAAAACAGACATTCTGCTGCAATTAACATCCACCATAGATGGACTCAAGGCAAAATCCACCCCTGCTAAAGAACCATTGGACATGTATTGCCCTAAATGTCAAAAGAGACACCCCTTGAGAGAATGTCCTTTGGATGTCACAGATATGTGCTTAATCTGCGAAGTTACTGACCATGACACTAAGCATTGCACACTTCTACCACAATTGAAGGGAGGTTTGAATGCCATCTCTCAAACAAGTTCTGAATTAAATTTTTCCAAAGACCAAACAATCAGGGTGGGTTCCCATCTAGACCAACTCAAAATCCCTAGAGAATGCCATGGCCAAATCAAGCCTCTTAGTCTTCTTGGGGACAACCTGAGTGGGAAAACTCAAACTGGATGACTTATCCATATCCACCACCTTGGAAAAATCCCTACACTCAGCCGGGTTGGGCTCCACCACCCATGCAACCAATCCTTGGCACAATTAGCAGTGGGGTCCTCAACAAAATTTTAGCCAAAATCAGTCTTAGGCACCACCACAAAATGGTAATCAACAACGCAGGTTCTAACAACCACAACAAGCTTTAATGCCTCCACCTCAAGCCTACCAAAATCAAGGACAAGCAACACAAACACAACTTGGCTCAGCCAGTATCCAATCCTAAAAATCAATAGACAACTTTGATTGATGACACAGATGTAGGTAACACCATGCAAGTTAACACTATTGGTAATTTACGATTACAATCTGGCAAAATATTGAACCCTCCTGTTGTTATCACAAAACTACCTGATGATGCCGATAAGGAAGAAAAACTTGAGGGTAACACTGGTTCTTCACCAATGCTAGATAAATAGGATGATCAAATACCCAAACAGACTATAGCCCCTTTCCTGAGCAATTACAGGACACTCGGATTGCAGATGAAACAAAACTAGTTCAGGAATTGAAAAAAGTACATATTGAGGTTCCACTGCTACGTGTAATAAGGGACATCCCTGAACTAAACCAAACCATTAGAAATGAATGTATAAAGACACCAGGAAGAAAAAAGAAATACCCAAAGACTGTCAGAGTCAAAGGGAATTTGGCTGATTTAGTTGCTGGCACCCTCATCTCACCAAAATATGGGGATCCTGGGAGCCCTATCATTACTATTTGTATAAACAACCAATCAATATCTAATGTTTTGGTGGATCTTAGTGCTGTTATTAATGTCATCACAACAGAAATGTTTAACCTACTATCCTTGACATGACTTCAACTAACCAACATTGTTTACGTAGTTAGCAGATCAATCCATTAATGTACCTGATGGTGTGGTTGAAGATATAATGGTCACTATTGAATCATGGGAGTACCCAGTTGATTTCATGGTTTTGCAGCCTAAAGCTTAGAAGTTGGGATATCTAGTCATCTTAGGAAGACCTTGGCTAGCTACGGTTGCTGCTTACATTGACTGTAGGTCAGGCAACATGACAATTCTAAATGGGCAGAAATCCAAACACATTTCATTATATCCTCTTGCCCAACCTTATACGAACAATTGTGACCAGGTATGGGTGGATTCTTTAGATGCTAACTCTTTGAGTTCTTCTTTTCTAGCCACTATTGCAGTACACAATCATATGACGGAAGCTGCAGAGTCATATGTGGTGACTGATTCTAAGGACTCTGCAACTATGGAAATCAGCACTACTGCTACAGAATTCAGAATATCGGCATTAGACATTACCTCTGCTGAGTCTGGTAGGAAACTCTATGCTTATAATTCCGAACATTTAGTTCCTGATTTCTATTGTCCTTTAACTAAGGTTCTGTCTTTTGATAACATATCCATCCTGCACATGCTTCAGCCCCATGTTTTCCCATTGAATTCTTTTATCACTAGTACAGAGCTTGCTCTTGCGAATGATACTAAGCAGGTGCTTGTCAGTATGGGTAGAGAGCTGACTATAGGAAGTGACTTGGAGGTCAATCAAGAAGCTAGGGTGCTTGAGGTTCTGAAGAAACATTCTCATGCTTTTGCTTGGGATTACACTGATATGAAAGGAATTCATCCTAGCATTTGTACACATCATATTTACACCGATGACATCAAACCTATAAGGCAACCGCAACGAAGAATCAATCCAACATTGAGAGACATAGTCAAAACTGAGATCAAAAAGCTCCTAAAGGTAGGTTTCATCTATCCTATATCTGATAGTTAGTGGGTTTCCCCATTAGTTATTATTCCCAAGAAGAATGGTAAGTGGTGAATATGTGTTGATTACAGGGAACTTAACAAAGCCACCAAGAAAGATTATTTTCCCCTGCCTTTCATTGACCAAGTCCTGGACAATTTGGCTGGTAAGAAATATTTCTCTTTCTTGGATGGGTTTAGTGGGTATAATCAAATTAGTATTTCCCTGCTGATCAGGATAAGACTATTTTTACATGCCCTTGGGGTACATTCACTTACAGAGTCTTACCTTTTGGGCTTTATAATTCCCCTGCCACATTTCAGCGGGTAGTCTTGGCCATTTTTGCAGATCTTGCTAATGACAGTGTTAAGGTTTACATGGATGATTTCACTATCCATGGATCCAATTTTTAAGAATCTTTGAATAATCTTGAGAAATTACTCAGTCGATGTGAACAACACCAACTATCTCTGAGTCATGAAAAATGTCTAATGATGGTTAATCAAGGAATTGTCTTAGGTCACCATGTTTCTATTGTCAAAATTTCACCCCCCCAGGGGTAAATTTCGATAACATGCATCAGAGTTTGTAGTTCAAAGCATGTAGATTGGGCGGAAAAATCATGAAAAATGACTAAGTCCTAGTCCTTGCAACAGTAGGGACGTGTGGGACAGAAAGACGTGGATCGGCCGAAAGGCCTCCAGGAAGCCCGCTAAGCATTTGGGACAATCGGGCCAGAAGTACGCGGCGGACGTGGAAAGCCGGCTCGAGCGAAGGAGGAAAAGCGACTAATCATTGAGAGGGACGAGGACAAATGGGCCTTGGCCGGCGGATCGGCCGAAATGAGAACAAATGGTCCGGAAGCAAATGGGACATCCGGGTTTGTGAGTACGCGAACCGACCGGATTGGCCGAAATGAGAACAAATGGTCCGGAAGCAAATGGGACATTTGGGCGCGTGAGTACTGTGAACCGGTGGATCGGCTGAAATGAGAACAAAGCGATGCAAAGCAAATGGGACATCCGGGCGCGAGTACGCGAAGCCGGTCGGATCGGCCGAAATGAGAACAAGCGGTCCGGAAGAAAATGGGACATCAAAGGTGTGAGGATGCGAACCGCCGATTCGGGCTGAAGCAGAGCAAGTTAAATGCTTTGGGACATCAGGCGGGACGCGGAGGACGCGAAAAGCAAAGCGAATGGAAACATGACACGTGTCACACGGCCAAATGAGGGACAAGGAATCCCATTTCGGGCGGATTGGGAGTTTTGTCCCAGGCAGCCTTTGGGACATCCGGGACAAATGGACGCAGTGGACGCGAAAAGAGCCGAGAGGGCGAGAACCGGTTAAATCATGACACGTGTCACTAGGGAGGCAGTCCAAAGGTCAAAAGGCGCGGTTTCAAGACTGCGACCGAACCAATGAAATAGCGCCACGTGTCCAAGTTTAAGGGGCCCACAAGGAAATTTCAAAGGAAAGCCGGCCAAAAGGTGAAGGAGAGAGAATTATTCAACGAATCGAGCACCGCCACGTGTCGTCCGGTGGCGAAGCGCGGGAAAATATTTCAAAATCCGTTTTGTGCATTAGTGCCCTAAATCTTGGATCGTCATATCTTTTGATCCAGAGCTCGGATTTACACGTTCTTTATATCAACGGAAATCTGTTGAAATTATCTACACGATTCTCAGATCAATCTTGAATTTTGGTGGAGTTTGAGAGAGAAAATCAAGAAACGGCTCGACGCATGATAATGGCCAAAAGCGACGTTTCAACAACCAGTTTTAATGCACATGGGTCACATTCTTCTTCAGCATGGCCAGAAGTGATGTCTCAACCACCAATTTTAATGAAGGATGTGTTTTGGTCAATGGTTGGGCTGCTTACATGTTTTCCTATGTTTTTGTCTCTGGGCTCGACCCATGCATTGTATAAAGCGATTTGGCTCATTGATTTTTTTTTTTTACGAGGGATTTTTTTTTGTGGTGGTTCATCTTTTTCGCTCTCTGTCCTCCCTTCTTTTCTTCTCTAGGGTTGAAAATGGAGTTCGAACCTCCTCCCTTGCTCTGTAATGGTGTTTTTTCCTTTTACTATATGAAATGATGTTCTGTGAAAACTTTTGGAGCAACAAAACGTGTTTTGTGATGCATCTGTCCATCCTTGCTCGTTTTTGCTTGTTCTCTTCTTGCCTCTCTTCATTTTGGGTATTTGTGCATGTTTGAACGTTCATTGTAGATCTGGAGCCGTGTTCATGGAGTTTTGGGACATTTTACGTGTGAAATCTATCCTTGGGCTGTGATGCATCTGTCCATCCTTCCCATTGCTCACCTCTCTTTGTTCCATGGCAGTTTTGATAGATGTTCGACATTCTCCTTCTCTGGTGTATCACCGTTTTAGTGTAGGCTTTTGTTCTTTTCCTTTCTCTCTCTCTCTGTCTCCTTGGCATTGTTAGATTAGGATTAGATTAGCTTGCTGCTTATTTGGAATAGCTTGTGGCGAGGTAGTTTAGGAGTAGGAACCGGCCTTTTCTGGAGATTCCTCTCTCAATTTCCAAGTCCCCATGCTTGGAGAGAGGTTTCCATGTTGTGCAATCACACTTTGGATGCATGAAGATCAACCTAGAATCTGATCTACATCCAGGGGTCTTTGTGATTCGGTGATAACATTTTTGGCACGCCAGGTGGGACCTTAGAGGTCTTCCACTTCATCTTTTGTAGGTTGATGTGTTCTGTGAAGATTTCAGCCTTTGGAGGCACTATTGCAAACACATCGGCGACTCCATCCGGTCAACAACCCATCTCTGAAGTTACGAGACCTTCCTTTCCATTCATTTTCGTTCTTTTTCTATCCATTCTTCCTTCCATCTCTTCCATCTTCTTTCATTCTATGAAGTTGTGTAACCATGACTTCGTTTCCATCATGGAATTCACATTTCCAACAACAAAATATATCACACCTCCAACACGTTTTACAAATCCTCCTCCGATCAGCGTATGCATACTCATATGAACAATAAGTTGCTAAAGCCGGTTTGGCTATGGAGCTTTCAAGAGCAAGAGTATGCATATAACGAGGACCATCAGATGCAAGATGCTGGTCTGCTGGAGAAAATCCAAAAAATGGAGGAGGGGATGGTGTAGTCCAAGGCTCAAGCACAAATGAAAGCTTTTGGAATCGGTTGTGGAGCACCACCTTGCCCATGGGTGGGACCTTTTCCAAGGTATTACAGCCCTCGGGAGAAACTTGACTTCATGATTGCAACACTACCTCTGCTTGCAAAGTGGATCGAAGGAATAGAGGTGTATGAGAGGAGTATTCAACAACCTTGTCAACGGGTAAACACACCTTCTCGTGCCTTTCTGTTTCCTCTTTCCCAATCTATCCCATTTCAGCAGTGTCAAGTTTCAAACTCTCCATCTGCTGTCCCAAATGTTGATCCCATGTCTCCACCTCTCAGTCTTCCACCACACCTCAATTCTTCTTTCCTTTTTCCTTCTAAACAGTCATCCCCTCCACAAGAGCTAAATGAAATACCTCCCACTCCAAAGAAACAAGAGGTTTCACCTCCTCCACCACCACAAAAAATTGTCAAATCAGTTGAGTTACAACCCATCCCTCCTCTTGCATTCCCAATTCCATGTGGGGAAGAAGAAATTGCAAAATTCAGTCATCAAGGACAGCAAGAGGAAGAGCCAAGAAAAGAAGAAATGATTAAGAGCTTAGTAAGTTTGGCTGCCAAATTTGGGATGACAAAGATCCCCTTGATGGTTAAACCTACAGAAGAGGCTAGGGTTGGAGAACAGGTGGTGGTTAGGACTGATTTTGTTGCAGCAGAAGAAGAAGATCTTGCAGTCCCAACTTGTCCTCTAGAGCAGCAGATTGAAGAGTTTGACTTGACAAACTTCATGCTGGAGGAAGAGTTCAATCAAGAGCAAGATTGTCTTCAAACATTGGAGGAAGGAGAAGCTGCTCCAAATCCAAAAGAAGAGGAGCACATTCCAGCTGTGGGGGAGAAAAGTGCAGATCCAAGAGCTCTGAGCACAAAGCAGGCTACAGGAGAACCTTCAGTTCTTCTTTCTACTTCACCTCTCTCAAGTTCCAGTGCTGAAGAGGAGTTTGACCTCTCAAACTCAATGTTGAAGGGAGAAAGAAACCATGGTGGTCAAGTTACAGATCAAGAGGACACCATGGAGGAAGTTGAACATTTGCAGCAGGACAGCAATGAGGCAGTTTACCTGTCAGATTTGGAGGACTGTTTTGATGGAGAAGAGCCGGTTGAGTTTTCACCATTCTCTCTTTCATCATCCACATTCCAAACACAAGAGTCTGCTGTCATGAAGGAGAACATTCATTTGCAGCAGCCTGCATCTTATAGCAGCTCTTCGGAATCAAGATTGGAAGATTTTAATCTTTCATGTTCTTCATTGGAGGAAGAGAAAGGACAGAGGAACTTCACCATTTCTTCCACACCATCCATGGAGGGTCTGCAAGAACACTCCATTTTGGAGTTGAAAATCGAGCTATGGGCACATCAAAGGATCGGACTGTGCCCAATCAAGTATTTGGCTTCATTAGAGTCAAAGGAGAAGTCACAACTAGTCATGCTTGCTTCGAGCATGAGGGCAAGTGACAAAGTACCAAGGATCAGTATCATACCTCTTCAATCCAAATGCAAAGCAACTAAAAGAGGTATTGAATTTGCCTTCAGCTAATACCTTGATGATTTGGGTGGAAGACCAGCTTCTTGTTGTCTTTCCACTCATCCAATCGACCACGTTCAATGCCAAATTAGTTGCATGGTTGCCAATTTTGAAGAAAGGAAGCTATTTTGCACAACCAGTTGCAGGGTTTGTTTAGCTTGCCTTTGCTTCCAGTTAGGGTAGAGTAGGTAGGTTTGCTTTCAGCAAAAGAAGTGCTTGTGCACACTCTGCATGTTTCATTTTGGAGCATGTATGATTTTCAGTTCTGTACATAGTTTTTGTTGTGCTGGTTTTGCTCTTGCACAGTTCGTTTGAGTAGTATTTTCGTTGAGAACAACTCCATGTCCGGTGGGTTTCAAGTGGCTCGAGGGAAGTTTTCAAAGTTCAGATCAGTTTTCAGGCTTGCTTATGACTCCATGCCCAATGGATTGCTTCAGGCTACTGATCATTCATCTAGTAGGTAGATGACCCCACTGAGTCGCCAAACTGTTGTCAAAATTTCACCCCCCAGGGTAAATTTCGATAACATGCATCAGAGTTTTGCAGTTCCAAGCATGTAGATTGGGCCAGGAAAAATCATAAAAAATGACTAAGTCCTAGTCCTTGCAACAGTAGGGACATGTGGGACAGAAAGACGCGGATCGGACGAAAGGCCTCCGGGTGGCCCGCTAAGCATTTGGGACAATCGGGCGAGAAACTGGCACGCGGCGACGGGCGCCGAAGACAGCGGCTCGGCCAGAAGGAGGAAAAACGACTAACTTCTAAGAGGGACGTCGGGACAAATGGACGAAACTAGCCGGATCGGCGAAATGAGAACAAACGGTCCAGGAAGCAAATGGGACATCCGGGCGCGAGTACGCAAACCGGCGATCACAGTAGAAATGAGAACAAACGGTCCAGGAAGCAAATGGGACATCGGGCCGTGAGTACGCGAACCGGCCGGATTGGCGAAATGAGAACAAATGGTCCTAAGTAAATGGGACATCTAGGCCACGAGTGCGCGAACCGGCCGAATCGGCCGAAATGAGAACAAACGGTCTGGAAGCAAATGGGACATCTGGGCTGCGAGGACGCGAACCGGCGGTTCGGGGTGAAGCAGATCAAGTTCGTATTGGGACATCCGGGCAAGGGACGCGGAGGACGTGAAAAGCTGAAAGCGAATGGAAACATGACACGTGTCACCGGCCGAATGAGGGACAAGGAAGCCCATTTCGGGCGGATCGGGAGTTTTTGTCCCAGAAAGCCTGGGACATCTGGGACAAATGGACGCGGTGGACGCGAAAAGAGCCGAGAGGCGAACCAGTCAAATCATGACACGTGTCACTAGGGAGACAATCCAAAGGTCAAAAGGCGCGGTTTCAAGCATCGGCCGAACCAATGAAATAGCGCCACGTGTCCAAGTTTAAGGGGCCCACAAGGAAATTTCAAAGGAAAGCCCACCGAAAGGTGAAGGAGAGAGAATTATTCAACAAATTAGAGCCTACCACGTGTCGTCCAGGTGGCGAGTGCGGGAAAATATTTAAAAATCCATTTTGGTCTGTTCCGTGCCCTAAATCTTCAGATCGTCATATCTTTTGATCCAGAGCTCGGATTTGCACGTTCTTTATATCAATGGAAATCTGTTGATATTCTCTACACGATTCTGGGATCAATCTTGAATTTTGATGGAGTTTGGAGAGAGAAAATCAAGAAACGGATCTGACGCATGATAATGGCCAAAAGTGACGTGTCAACAACCAGTTTTAATGCATATGGGTCGCATTCTTCTTCAAAGATAAGAAGTGATGTCTCAACCACTCGATTTTAATGAAGGATGCATTTTGGTCAATGGTTGGGCTACTTACATGTTTTCCTATGTTTTCTGTCTCCTGGGCTCGACCCATGCATTGTATAAAGCCAGATTTGGCTCATTTTAAAAGGGGGATTTTTTTTGACAAAGTGGATTTTTTTTTTTTTTTTTTGACAGGGATTTTTTTTTGTGGTGGTTCATATTTTCTGCTCTATCCTCCCTTCTTTTCTTCTCTAGGGTTGAAAATGGAGTTCAAACCTCCTCCCTTGCTCTGTAATGGTGTTTTTGCCTTTTACTATATGAAATGATGTTGTATAAACTTTTTGAGCAACGTAACGTGTTTTGTGATGCATCTGTCCATCCTTGCTCGTTTTTGCTTGTTCTCTTCTTGCCTCTCTTCATTACAGGTATTTGTGCATGTTTGAAGGTTCATTGCAGGTTTGGAGCTGTGTTCATGGAGTTTTGGGACATTTTTTGTGTGAAATCTATCCTTGGGCCTATGATGCATCTGTCCATCCTTCCCATTGCTCACCTCTCTTTGTTCCATGGCAGTTTTGATAGATGTCCAACATTCTCCTTCTCTGGTGTATCACCATTTTAGTGTAGGCTTTTGTTCTTTTCCTTCTCTCTCTCTCTCTGTCTCCTTGGCATTGTTAGATTAGGATTAGATTAGCTTGCCTGCACTGGAATAGCTTGTGGCAGGTAGTTTAGGAGCAGGAACCAGCCTTCTCTGGAGATTCCTCTCTCGTTTCACAAGTCCCCACTTGATGAGAGGTTTCCATGTTGTGCAATCACACTAGATGCATGAAGATCAACCTAGAAGCCTGATGTCGCATCCGAAGTCTTGTGATTCGGTGATATGATTTCAGCCCAAGGTATAAAGGTGGATCCCAAAAGACATCGGTCATCACCCAATTACCTATACCAGCTAATTAGAGTGACATCAAAAGTTTCCTTGGCCATGCAGTTATTACGCTGATCCATAAAATATTTTAGCAAAATTACCACCCCAATGTTTTCATTGCTAACCAAAGATTGTGTTTTTGAATGGTCTTCTCAATGTCAATAGGCATTTGATTCTATCAAAGAAAATCTAACAACAGCCCCTGTCTTACATGGCCCTGACTGGGGAAAACCTTTCCATATCCACATTGATGCTTCTAATATAGCCATGGGCGTTGTCCTTGGATAAAAAGAATTAGAAGATCATATGTATGTAATTTATTTTATCAGCAAAAATCAGACTCCTATGGAAAAGAATTACACTACTACGAAAAAGAGTTTTTGGCTGTTGTTTATGCTTTGAATAAATTCCACCATTACATCACTGGATATAAAAAAAAATTTACACTGATCACTCTGCCATTCGATATTTGATGAACAAACCAGTGGTTGGCGGAAGGCTCATTCAGCTGGTTACTCTTGTTGCAAGAATTCAATCTCACTATTATAGATAAGCCTGGGAAATCTAACGTTGTTGCTGACTTTCTTTCCAGAATAAATGTTTCAGGTGATGACGAAGCAGTCCAAGACCAATTTCCGATGAACACTTGTTTGCTATCTCTACTAAGACTCCCTGGTTCGCTGATCTTGTGAATTATTTAACAACAGGGAAGTTTCCTACCTATTTTACTCATAAGGAAAGAAGGTGATTGGTTAGAAATAGTGCAACATATAAATGGTGTAATGGATTCTTATTTAAATGTTGTCCTGACATGGTTCTTCACAGGTGTGTTCGAGAGGATGAGGTACATGACATACTGCGAGCATGTCATGATGAGCCAGGAGGTGGACATTATTTAGTGAAATGAACAATTCACAAGATCCTTGGAGCAGGGTACTATTGGCCTTCCCTCCATAAGACTGTCAAAAAGTATGTGTGGCAGTGTGATGCATGCCAATGAATGGGAAAACCTACACTTTCTACAAAAATGCCTCTGAACCCTCAGTTGGTTCTAGGACCATTTGAGAAATGGGGTATTGATTTTGTTGGACCATTTGATCCTCCATCTTTCGGGAAGGAGTATCTCTTGGTATGCACAGACTATGTCACCAAATGGGTTGAAGTTCAAGCATTGGCATCTACCAATGAAGATGATGTTGCTGATTTTCTCTACAACTAGATATTGCTGCAATTTGGAGCACCAAGGGCCATTGTATCTGATCAAGGTCCTCAATTTGTTTCAAATATGATTGAAGCTTTCTTAGGAATCTACAGAATCAGGCACTGGAAATCATCACCATATCACCCCCAATCCAATGGGCAAGTGGAGGTAACCAATCAAGAACTTGAGAATATTCTAACTAAGGTGGTTAATGCCGATAGAAATAATTGGGTACCAAAGCTTCCTGAGGCCGTCTGGGCCTAAAAACGACTTAGAAAACAACTACTCTTACCCGTGAGCTGGTCTTTGGGAAGAAGCCACTGTTACCTGTTGAGTTCAAGTTGCGCACCTGGAAAACAACGTTGGAAGTTGGGATTGATTTGGATGAAGCACAACATGAACAAGTGTTGCAGTTGAATGAATTAGATGAAATGCGGATGGAGGCATAGCAGCAGACCGAAATTCTACAACATCAGTGGAAAACTTGGCATGATGCTCACATCAAAAAAAGGATATTTCATGAAGGACAATGGGTTTTACTCTTTGATTCCCGCTATCAGTAGTTTAAAGGAAAGTTGCATACACATTGGTTAGGTCCCTATCAGGTAAATCAAGTGTTTGATAATGGCTCTATTCGATTGATACCGATTGATGGAGACAAACAGACTCTTCTGGTGAATGGGCACAGGATCGAGTTTATCACCAACCGCTGGATAAGAAGACTTTCACCGATGACATTTTGTTATGAACAGACATGCATGCTGAGGAGGATATTTGCCTCTCACACATGGAGTAATCAATATTTTTCAAATTCAATAAAGGAAGATGATCCTTCATTCGATCTTCTTCCCTTAGTTAGCGGTTTTTATTGTAATTTCTGTAGGAATTTTCATTATTTCTACTGCCACTAATCATGTTTCATCCCAAATTGCAGGGCGTAGGAATCTATGGATATCGGCTGACTAAATGTGGCATGGGTAAGTGTATTTTAACTTGCTAATGATATTTCTATGTGAAACATTTCCCCATGTATTCATTTGTCATTATGACACCATCATGAAATGATTGCTATGGTCATTCTGGATCTCTTCCAAATCTGGCTCTATGAATGACGACATAAAAGGAGTAATGGCTCATAAATCACCACATGCTTTGATGTGTCACACTCTCTAATGTCAGGATAGGTGGCGCTTGCTCCTCAACCATGGGATATGTGCCGCCACAAAAATCTTAATCTCACATGGGTGGCCGGTCTCATCACTATTTTTTCGCCATCACCTTCGCTTGATGTTGCGCTACCCAAGGAATATGGTGTCATTTTAAATTTAATGCTTCTACAACCGATTCTTCCTATTGTGGTATGCACATTAATCATGATTGGTTTTATCAGGCACTAGATGGGAAGTGGAAGAAACGCTGCTCTGGTTTTTCCGCTACCATGTATTTCTCACTTTTTGGCTTAGCATGGGACTCATTTGCGAAAGACATTAGAACCTGCTTCATTCAGAAATTTCATGATTTTGGATGGTTGGATTTCATTCGGAAATTTGAAGGTTTCGATGAGGGCATTGTGGAAGAGTTCTTGAACAATTTTGAGTCCACATGCTCGCAAGTTGGTGGACGAAGAGTTGAAATTACCAGTCAGGTCATTTCTGACCTATTTGACCTACCAAACTTTGGTTTAAAGGTTATGACGAATGCCCCTTTACAAATTCTGATTGCTCAGTTCCACGACAAAGGAGAGGCACTCTTGGAGGTCATCCTGACTCCATTGGGTGTCCAAAAGGGTGTTAAGTGGACAAGTTTTCCTGGAATCTGGGGTGAGATTGCTAAATGGGTCAATCGGTATTTTATATGTAATGGCCAGGCCTCTATTCTAGGTGGTGATGTACTCAAAATGCTCATTCACCTTAAAAAGGGACATGTCAACTAGGCCCTTCAAGTAAATCTACCAGCAGTACCTCGCAGACTCCATCATTAAAGTATGCCAGAAACACCGGTCCAGTGGAGGAAAGTCTATGATTAAGCACCCGGGGTTGATTCATCTGTTGTGTTCACACCAAGTTTTCTTTTGACCAAAGCAGAGGCTCAAGGGACGTGTTGGTGGTGAAGGGTCCAGGCCAAAGCAATTAAAATATGGTCTCTCTTCTACACCTCGGTCTACCCTTGCATCGGGTCCTTGCCCTTCACATAGTCAAGTAGAGGCAACTAATGTTCCTGAGCATGCCGACACAGTTGGTACTCCTGAGGGACCATCCCCATCCATTTTTGATTCAAAAGGAAAGTGTCCCATGGCCCCATCTTCCTCCATGCAACTACGGTCCCGGCGCTTAGCTCATTTTTGCAGACAGGCGGTTTCTAATCGGAGTCCTTGCCTGATGATGCCACCCACATTCGGGAAGAATTGCATACGGAGGATGACCGGCCACTCCATCATCTGTTATTCCGTCATCTACAGAAATTCACACTGTAACTCCTGAAATGCTTGACACCCAAGTGGCACCTTCTCACAACTATCTGGAGGAGATCGCACTGCTAAAATCTCAGTTACAAGGTATGGAAGAATCCACCCTTTTATTACAAGCTGAATTTACACAAAAGACAGTAGAAAAATTTTGGGAGATTACTGCCCTATAGCTTGAAGTAAGTTGTCTAAAGTGACAACGTGATAAGAGTCTTACCCTCTTGAATAATTTCCAATAGTTGTCCCTTCAGGAAAGGGAATTGCGGAAAGAAAATCAAAAATTAAAAAAAGAAAAAGAATCTATGGAAGAGGAAAAATGAAAAGTAACATCTATCTTAGACTTTGTCTGTCCTTTGGCCATCAAACTATTGTCCTGTAGGAAACCCTCCTCAGTCTACAGCATGTATGTCTAAGAACAATTTTATTCTTGGCAGTTATTTCAATTGTGTTCTCAAGCCCCTCACGAAATTCCCGATGGCCCTAGTTTTTTATCAGTTTACAAGTACAACACTCCGGAAATTCAAAATTTGCTCTGTGAATTTTATCTACATAACATGATAGTTACCAATGTCCCTGATTTCTTGATCAACCTATTTGTGGGTGATTTTCAAATTAAAGCCTTTCAGTCTGTATTGTGGAATCAGATAATTTGGAGGCAAGCAAACAGACAGTTTTAATAACACTTCTCAGTCCATCGGATTTTACATTCGCCCAACTCATCATACAAATGTTGCCCTGTAGAAAAACTTTTGATCATTATACTATCAGGCAGGGGTTGGGGTGAATACTTCTCAGATTTTACTTTAGTGTATTATTGATTTTGAAAATTAGTCAGGAGAATTTTGGGGCTGCTTGGCAAGCTTGTGATAGGAGATGGGATACTTTAAGCCTACCTTTGAAATGTAGGGAGGTCCTCTCTCCCCATAATTTGAGCTGGAGCATGCGAAGGGGTGATGCCCTCATCGCCATTATCAAACAAACTACAGATAAAACCAGCTAGCAATACACTGATGAATGGGAGGCCTCCAAGTATGGCCACCACTCCTCTTGATCCCTCTCACAACTTGGCGAAAAATGTAGCATAGTCTCGTGACAATTTTTATGCTTGGGTGAAATTACCTCAATACTCGGGGCTGCAAGAATACCACAAAGCAATACGCTGATCAATTCGAGGAGTATGACATGGCTGACCAACTTGGAAGGCGAGCAAGGCGCAAATGAGTTGCATTGGGACATGCAACAAGTAAAGTCAGGGGGAAAATGATGAGTGCATTGTTTGGCTCATTAATATCATTTCTTCAGACCAGAAATACTCTTTGTGATATGACTTATTAGTATATGGGGATGTTTTGTGTAGTTATATCTTAGTAGGTTTGATGCATTTTCCTTGCTATTATTTATGAAAACCATTTATCCCATGAACCTCCTACTAACTACCTTTATGAGATCAAATGTGATGATGTGTGTAGGGAATGATGGAAGTTATTGGTGGATAAGAAGCCCAAGTTGAAGCATGTGGCTGAAGACTGTTTCCATCAAATTGACCTATTAGCTTGGGCTTGACTCTAACCGTAGGAATCTATGATTTTTAATCGATATTTGATTAACATTGTTTAATGTCGCCTGATATGGTGGATCTTGTAACCAACATTATCTATATGAAGACTTTGTCTTCAGAACTTGGGTACCACTTTTTTATTGTTGAAGAAGATTATCTGCATACCGTTCTGGATTTGTCTTTATGTGTTATGAACTCATTTTGAAGTTAATGAAAGCCATGGCATTTTGAGAATCAGAAGTTGTTGATCCCTCTATCCCGAGGAAGAGCAAGGGCCCACTCAACCAAGGAGATACGAGGTTACTTTGAGTTCATGCATACAGTCCTTTGATTAGTTTTACTGTAATTGTCATTTGATGAGTTTTACATGCATGCTTTGATTAACTATATCTACTTTCTCCATTACCGCTTTCGCTTAGAGTAGATGCTTTTGTTATGCAAATCTAGTTCATGAATAGTCTTGCTTTCTGCTAAAAATTCCAGTTATTCAGTTGTGATTTAATTTGTTAAGAATAAGTGTGTGCGTATTTTACTTTATAGTAGAAGATTAGTTGCTGAAATCCCTTTCATTGCAAATAGTTGAATTCCATAGACTTGTATTTAATTTCCGTATATTTTAACTGCACTTCCGTAGAATAGCCACTAAAACTAAGCAACCCCCAACAAACTCAATGTATAATTGGTTCTCCTAGACTCCATTGCATATTCCCTAAGACACAACCTTGGTTTAGAATGACACTGACAAAGATTATGTCAGTTAAATGATTGGAAGAATACAATGACCCATCACCGACTCCTATAAACGCTCAATTGGAATAGCACTATGAAGCTATGGGTTAGGTCAGCTCGATCAAAGGGGACAATCACTTGGCCAGGATGGTTGCTGATATTGATGAGCTCAAGGGGGACATGTGGCTCACTAAGAGCTCGATCCAGTTTTTTTTTAATGATTGGAAAAAGATGAGGGAACAGGTGTAGGAAGTTGTTAGCAATGGGTAGGGTGGTGAGATTGAGATCCTAAAGGCCAACTTGGGGGCCATTACCAAGGATATGGATCAGGTTAAAGCTATCCTCCATAGCTATATGGAATGGAGCATCATGACTGTTAAGTCGACCCTACTACACCTTCAAACTCTGGGGGAAGCTTGCCAATTCTTATTGTGTTGTGGATAGTCAAGGAAGGAAACAAAAGGTGACCCCGGATGGTTTAGACTTGGGCTCTTTGGCTATTAATATTGATGTTATTGCTAAAGAATGGGCTAAGGTGCTGGAGGGGCTTGAAAAATCCTACAAATGAATTTTGTGTGGGGTGTTGTATTTTTCACTATCTTTTTCTTTGGCTGTTAGTTATTTCGATGTTGTTAGTTTCACTATCATTTTTGTTGATGTTAGTTTCTCTTATTGAGCTCCTAAGTGCCCTTATTAAGATTGTATTTTAGGAAGTTATAGATTTTACAACAAACAATAAGAAGAAAGTTGAATAACAAGACTAAAATTATATAGAAATAGAGATAAAAATAATCTATGGATTACCAAACATGTAAGAGATGAAATGCCAATGTATGCGGTAAAACTTCATTTGAACATTTAGGGAACATCTACGATACAAGATATCAAGCTTTTATTAATTCAAGATGAACAAGTTACATGCAAACTTGATATGAGCTACTTTCGTTATCCACAAAGATAAATACACCTAATTGACAAAGTACAATTAGGATTCTTGAATCCTAAGAATAGAGGGGAAAAGGTCATTAGAATTTTCCTTCCTAAAAATACAATTTGGTTGAATTCGTATTTCTAGAAACAAAGGGATTGAATCCTTAATTTTTTTTTCTTTGGGGGCTTCATAACATATTTCGCCCCTAGACACCCTATGAAAAGAGTGCAAGGTTGGGGCGCCCCCATAAACCCCTTCAAGAAGTGAGCTACAAAAAAAGCCGCAAAGGGTTTTAAAATTTAAATTTCTTGTCACATATCTAATATTGCATTCCCTTAAGTCATCATTTACCCTTAAAATTCTCACCTCCCAAAGTAAGACACCATTTAATTTAGAG
The DNA here is from genome assembly GCA_018340775.1 of Taxus wallichiana var. yunnanensis. NCBI lineage: Eukaryota > Viridiplantae > Streptophyta > Pinopsida > Cupressales > Taxaceae > Taxus > Taxus wallichiana. Next base: position 15,748,296 of record CM031234.1, read on the forward strand.
AAGAAAGTGATGTGATGAGAAAAAAATGTATTCAAATCAATTTCATTTATCTTAAATCATATACAAATTCAAAATAAAGTAACCCTTAAAACATCATGTTCCCTTAGATATCACCTCCCCTTAAGCCAATCATATCCCCTTAAGATAGTATCGCCCCCTCAAGGTGATTATTTCCCCTTAAAACTCTTGCGCATTGGGTCTTTATTAACCCCAATAACGCTTTGGATTGGAAAAATACTACATTTGTTCAGTATTTGTGCTCCAAAAAGTATTTATTCGATATAATAATTCGTAGACTTCTATTGCCACCAATTAGGGAATCATTGGCCTTATTTATGTAATAAATTATTTCTATCTTGAATGTTGTAAAAAAATTGTATTTGGGATTTTAATGCTTTCACAACCCTAATTTTGTACTAATTAAAACATTTAATTGATTGGTTTAGTAATGTGTGTAAAGGGGGCTAACGTAGTTGTTAAATATGTTAATTAATTTTCATTGAGATTGCATAATCAATTAGTATGAGTTGTGCATTTGATTGAATTAATTAGGAACACAATAAGAGATGATAAAGTACAATTGTGTAATATTTTGTTCTAAGCATACTTATAAAAAGGATTAAAACAATCATAAATGGAAAAAATTTTGCATTCGATGAAATAGTGACCATGCATTCAATGTGATCAAGTGATTGATCTCTCCTTCATTAATGTTCATCATTTTTTTGAAAATCGTTTTGATAAGATATTTTAAAATTGGGTTCCTCAAAACATTTCTATTATTGTGAATCTTTTAGACGAGGGTTCTTACATATACAATATAGTATTTAAATGATTAATTTTATTGAGTTCTTCACACCTAAAAATATTCACATGCATTATATTCTCCACAATGTTTCACCCATTAAGTCTCATTCGTCCTCCATTTTCTACCCACAACTTACCTATCCTTTACTCACTTTGAAAATCCAACTCAACTTGCATTCTTTTAATAATACACATGATTGTTACTAAACTTGTTAAACTTGAAGTAGGAAATTTTAGAAAATTCTATGGATATGTTTGACACTATCATAGGGAAATTTTAACTTTATAAGTGATGTATGTTTGAAAAACATTCAAAATTTATTAGATTGTTTTACTTAGAAATTTGATTCAAAAATTATATTATCTTGGCCTTATGGTGGAGTTTGTAGTCTTTTTGTCCTAAATATTTTTGGAGTCTAAAATAGGTAGTTATATTGAGGTTATTGTCACAAATTATTGGAAAAATTTGTAAACAAAGCAATAGAGTTATAAATTAATGTGGTATCGAAAAATATAAAATACTTATCTTTAGATTGACATCTTTCAACATTTTTAAGATAGACCTAGATTTAAGATTGATATACTAGTGTAATTTTAATTTTTTATTATACTATAATTTTAATGTCTTTATTATGCTATAATCATGCTTCTAACCACAACTTACCTATCCTTCACTCACTAAAATTCCAACTCAACTTGCATTCTTTTAATAATACACATGATTGTTACTACACTTGTTAAACTTGAAGTTGGGAATTTTACATAAATTCTATGGATATGTTTGACACTATCATAGGGAAATTTTAAATTTTATAAATGATGTATGTTTGACAAACAATCAACAATTATTATATTTTTTTACTTAGAAATTTGTTTCAAAAATTATATAATCTTGGCCATATGGTGGAGTTTGTAGTCCTTTTTGTCAAAATATTTTTTAGAGTCTAAAATAGGTTGCTATATTGAGGATATTCATCACAAATTATTGAGAAATTTATAAACAAAGTAATGGAGTTATAAATCAATGTGGTATGTGAAAAGTACAAAATACTTATCTTTAGATAGACATCTAGGTCAATGCTAGATTTTGACGTCCAATGAATACACGTCACAATAAAATAAATAGTCTAAAAAATTATATGGATGTCATTTAACGTTCAAAATTATATGTGAAATTGTTGAGCCAATAATAATTAGAGAAACAAAATTCATGCTTGTTAACTCTCTATTTTTATATTAAAAAATCTTCATTCATTTCACACAAATCATGCATAAAATCACTAGGAAAACTTCAACTTATAAAATCATGCATAATTATATGGATTGAGTAAAAATAAAGTTCATCTCATTAAACACCATTGATTCTTGGCTAGGACATGGATTGATGAAAAAATAGATTGCCCTATTATTTAACAAATATATATATATATGTCATTAATATTATGTTATGATAACTCTGCAACGGTTATATGGAGACATCCAGATAAAGGCCGCACTTTTGACATGTGTGCAAACAAGCTTTTCTATATTTAGTCATTCCAAATGTTTCAAATGGTCAAACTTGAAGTACAATTATATATGTGAAAGGCCATAACTTTTATCACTATCATTTTCCAAACCTTGATAACTTATCGGATGAATTATCTATTTATAAAATACATGTATTCTTGTAGCATTAAACACTATAACAAATGATGTAGTACTTGTAAGACATACATCATATTTTTGTGTAATGGAATATACATTAACTATAGTCAAACCACTCAATACACCGAAATGTTTGATACGTATATTAGTTTCATTGGAGGGGTCACATATATGTTAAATCTTAATGGAGGTGTTTTTCACGGTAATATTTTTGGTTGATTTGGTTGCTAAAAGTGCTTATTATTTTATGTTAGATACATGGTTTGGCATGGTAAAATAGTGTTTGTGTAATTGCTTTTTTTGGGTATTTCGTTTAAACACTTAGATTTGGTCTTTGGTGCTTTCATTCTTTAGCATTTTTCAATACACTAGGCGAGATCGGTAGTAGTGGGATGAGGACTTTCTCAGCTCATTCTCATAGGGTGGTGTTTTTTTTTCCTTTCATAAAAATGGATGTACTTAATGCTAAAAAGTTGTTCCTCTCAACTTTGGGAGATTTAGAGAGGGATTTGATGGTCTAAGTAAGTATGAAGGAGACTCGTACTAAAATCCTACATATGATAATGATTGATGTCATCTCATAAAACATTTTTACCAACAGACTACATGTTTATATTGTCATGTGTGCATACTATCAGTGATCAAAATTAAACCCTTATGAGGACTTCCAAAAGGGTTCAAACCTATTTTAGAAGACACATAAAATAGTGTGTGTGTGTGGGTGGGTGGGTGTAGACACGTGTTTCCATGTGCACGTGTGTGTGTATGCGTGTGAACACATGCATGCACGTGTGTGTGAGAGAGTATATTATTTGAATTTTTAAAACTAGACTTCACCCTAACATCATGACATGACTTTCATGACCTCTAAATGAATTTTAGACCTCATATAACTCTTAATACACCTTCACAAACAAAAATTGATTCAACACATCAAAATTTAGACCTTGGACAGAGATGTTCCTTCATCATATATGGTAGACTGTTAGGAATATTAGGTAGTGCTCACATTTGTGAGTAACAATATTATAGGGGAAAGACTAAAGGTTGTTAAACAACCCATCTACATTTAGGGTGAGAGGTTTGTGGAGTTATTATAGGAGTTAAGATGGGTCTCCTATATATGTGTACCTCATATTATTGAATGTTATGTTGATTTGAATGATTAATCGAGCCTTTGGCTCTTCTCAAATATGGGGGTTTCCCCACATTTGGTATCAGAGCAGGCTTCTGTTCTAAAAATTTTTTCAGGCCTTGATCTTCATAGAGTTCAGCAGTGTAGACCACGTGCGAAGGCTCTTCATATACGAAAGGTCTTCCTTTTCCTTGTCAATGGTAATGTAATGTGGACCATGTGCTGATCCCATTCACATTCGAAAAGGATGTTTAGAAATTTTATTTATTGATATATTATTTTGCATGGAGGCTATATTATTTTCAAAAAAAAAAAAATAAATAAATTGCAGGCGTATGTTTTTGAAATTCGTTCATCATACTACACTCTGTGTTAGCTGCGTACAGTTTAAGGAGGTCGATTGATATAGCTTAACAGTTTTACATTCTGTGTTAGCTGCGTACATGTGTTTGTATTAATTTTGTGGACCGGATCCATTTTTCCCAATTGATCTGCGTACATTTGGTTTAAGGAATACATCGGTCATTCCTATGGTTGATCGAATATCAAGCTCCTGCTACGTCATTATGTACATCGCATCATGAGATCCACGTCCCACAACTTCCTTCTTTGATATTTGAATATATATATTCCGCAGATTGGATTTGGCGAGTTTGTATTTGTATTTTTGGCGAGTTCACTGCATGCATGGAGTTCTGAGGTCCACCGTCCAAGATATTCATTCTTCACGTGTTCTTTGAACGGATCTGACATCCACATATCAGATCTGCAGCGACCTGTTCCAGCTGTGCATGAAAGGCAGATATTTGATTCGAATTACTTCACAGATCTGCAGCGAGCGGTCCCAGCTGTGCATGAAAGGCGGATCCAGAGGACAGATCTACAAGATTTGGACGTGTATCTTCCAAATCAATATTCTGCAAACTTGGATGAAATGAAATAGTATCCAAATGGATAGTCTACCTCCTTACTCCTACTGATCGGTTGTTTGCATCCCTCTATTCATGAGCTACCTGTGAATGAAATGGTGATGATTTATGCACGTTGGAATTCAGAGTGATTTTTATACTAGACCTCCTGATATGGCCACAATTCGACAGAGATCATGTTTTTTCAATGTTTTATTCGCTGACTGTGCATCGATCGACCCCTCGACCTATGGCTCTTTGGTGATTTCAAACTCTTGATGCACTGCAAGCTTGCTCGTTAACTTGGTGGAATTTCAGCTCAACATGCAGATCCCTACAATACATGGCGACAGAAAGAATTCGGTGTTGGTTGCTTCATCTCAGTTAATCCACTCGGCACTCTATTCGGCGTCAAATTTCTATCCTTTTCACAACGGCATATGAGGGAGTGGTTTAAGGTTTTGTATTGGTACTTTTCGAAAAGGGGGGAAGAAATATGCTTTAGTTTCGAAAAATCATAATGAGGATGAGATTGTATTTGGATGCATTTTCGGTTGTAACCGACATCCAAGTGTTATATATCTTGGGGGCACTTATGAAACGATTCCAAGGATGGGTAATGTTCCTCTCCCCATGTTAGCACTAAGGGGGGGAATGTTAGGAATATTAGGTAGTGCTCACATTTGTGAGTAACAATATTATAGGGGAAAGACTAAAGGTTGTTAAACAACCCATCTACATTTAGGGTGAGAGGTTTGTGGAGTTATTATAGGAGTTAAGATGGGTCTCCTATATATGTGTACCTCATATTATTGAATGTTATGTTGATTTGAATGATTAATCGAGCCTTTGGCTCTTCTCAAATATGGGGGTTTCCCCACAAGACCAAAGTGCTCTTATAGGCTTCAAAAGGGTTATTTTTTGTCTTTTGGTTAATAGTGAACACCTTTAAGAAGCTTACTTTGGGAAAATTCAAACCATTTGGGAGTTATATGGGAAAGAAATGAATTTTTATGATGTAGTTTAGGGAAATTCTATGGATATAATTGAGCTCAAGAACAAGTTAAGAAAATTTGGGTCTTTTTGGGGCAAGGCACTTGGAAAAGCACATGTTTAAAGGACCTAGTCACCTTGTTTCAAGGGTTTCAAAATCCTCGTGAAGTGTTGGGAGCTCATATCCTAGGCATTGGAAAGATGAAATAGCCTACTTCATGGTGAAATAATCAAGGAATATATTTGGGAGCATAAAATAGAGGAAAATTGTCCATCAATGTAGCACAAGAGTCTATCTACAAGGTGGAACTTTCTTGAAGGGTTTCAAACACCTCGGGAAGATTTATGATCCTAATGTAAAGTCAAAGTGGATGAAATTGGACGCTCCTCATAGTGCATGTTTTGGATTTTATCATACTCATTTCGGACCTTGATGGAAACTCAACTTGCTGGCGCATGCGCATGGGCAAAACTGGAAAGTGGGTGAAAAGAAAAATTCAAGTTGATTTTATTACCTATGTTGATGTAATAAATTGTTTGATTTTATTACCTATGTTGATGTAATAAATTGTTTGAATTTATTATCTTGCTTATGTAATTAATTTTTTTATAAAATATGTAAGTGATATTAGTATTTGTATGAACACATTTTTAGAATATTTAATAAATAATGATATATTAATTATTTATTTTTAAGTTTTTAATATTTGAATTATTTTATTATTTTTATAATTGATATGATTATTGGGGTAAGTGCACGAAGTTGGGGGGCCAAAAAGTGGACAAAACACACAAAAAAAAAAAAGCAAAACGCTTACGCATTCTATTATAACGCGATCATGTTTTAATTTCCTAGGTTTGGAATTTACCAAACCATAACGTGTACATGCTATGTCTGTTATAAACAAAAAAGAAGCTCGAGCCTCTATCATTTTATCTCCCTCAAATGCGAGTTTACGAACTTAACCATGCCCTTGTGTTTTGTCATTTAGTTGAATCTCAAGCTCAAACGATTGTCTCTGGATCGCCGAGAAGATTTGAATCGACGATGGCACCACGAAGAAGAGGTAGGCATAATTATTTTCTCAAAATTGCATTGAAATTTGATAATTATAGAGTAGAATTTGAATTGAATACATTTTTTTAATTGCTACAGTTTGAGGTCAAGGGAATCAACCACAACCAAACCCTGTTATTCTGTCATCCCTCCCAACCCTCCCATAGTTGCTCAACATCCCCTGGGTAGTCAAGAAGATTTAGCAGCCCACATAGTTGAAAACAAAATTGAAATTGAGGATTTAATCAAAAGAATGAGGGATTCACAATCTACAAACCCCCACCGTGCCTCTCTTGTAAACACATTGGAGGCATTACTTGCTCAAGTTGACGCGGAAATGGGGAAAATTGATTGTTGGACAACTTATAGAGAGGGTTGTAGGGTTTATTATTCCAACAAATTGTCATATGTGGATGTAAAAAAAAATAAATTACAAAAGACCTCATATGCACCTTATTCATGGACCCCCACACTAATTTTCTTGTTTCGTTGTCATGCAAATGGTTTCCCATCCATTGGTGCAATAATAATTTGATTAAAAATATTTTTGGGACCAATGGTGTATGGTGTTTGATTTTCCACCTTTGATAACAATGAGGTGCCACTATAATTTATGAGGAAACTCTATTGCGATTTTATCCTCAACGAGATCCCAAATTATTTTGATTTCGAGATTTCCGGGGTTGAGGAAGAAGATCTGCATAGGATTGACGAAATGCACAACATGCACCTATTCGGGGGTAGAGTCCCCACATAAAATCCCCTCACCCCGAGACTTTCCCTCCAGAATGAAGGAGACAATAGAGATTGATACACCCCACACACTTTAGGGGCTATCTGGGACCCTTGTTTTACCTATGAGGTAGTATTATGAGCTAGATGCTCGTGGAGGTACACAAGGTATTCCCTTATGGAGCACTAGCATGAGGTCACATCTTTGTTCGTCATGTGGTAGCATATGTTTGGGGCCCAAGGAGGATGATACTTTCATGTGTACTGATTTTGGTAGAGTTGGTGCTAGGGGTGCACACGATAATGTCACTATGTCAGATGCCTTTTTGAGTGATACATTTAGATTACATTCATCGGCGTCACCTTTGCAGGTATTTGTTATGTTTTATTATGTGTGTTACAAAAAGTTCAGAGGTACTTGATTTACTTATATATGTTAAATTTTTGAAATAATTGTATTTGTACATGTATTGATATTATAGTGCACGAGAGGCGCATCTTCATCCCAACCACAAGCGGTGAGCACCATGTGTACACATACATTCATAGAGGTAATTTAGAATGTTAATTGTGTAAAATTTTCACATACATGCATATATATATATATATATATAAGAACATATAAGTTAGTGAGTTAGATGAACATATAAGAACATACATATATTTGACTTCAAAAGTAATATATATATATATATATATATATATATATATATATATATATATATATATATTAGTTTTGAAGTCAAATATATGTATGTTCTTATATGTTCATCTAACTCACATGATACATGTTTGATAAAGATGTTGACTTCACTAGACACCCCACCATCTCTGCAACAAGTAGAGAAAGGTGTTGCCGCGGTGATTTCATTTGCGCAACAACTCACTAAGGTATTTAAATAACATGCAAACTTCATTAAATTTTTCGTGTAATTAATATTATGTTAAATTACATGTTGGTAATGTATTTCATTGCAGAATTATTAAATTATCTTAATAATTTCCTTCATTGTGTATATGCAGGAGTTACCCATGATAGGTAGCAGCCACCTGTTCATTTGATTCACAAGCGTGGCGGGGTAAAAACAATAGTTCTATATTGATAAAATTAGTTAAAATATTTTCATTACACATACATGTACTTATTTCTATTTTTCACTAATTCTCGAGATTAGATTTTGTGATCTTATGTGTATGTAGGGAACTTCAACCCCCTCCATTTTGACTTCAAGGGCATAGACTCCTCAATCTCATCATCTTCGTACCCCGTTTGTACTCCAGGAGCTCCCGATGACTCATCTAAGCGTGAGATGTAAATTCAGCGTGATCGACAACTTGCGGTAAGTTTGTGTATTTATGTAAATACTTTCATTCTAGCATGGTCTTAAATACATGTTAAAAACATATATAAATTAAGTTTTGACAAAAAAACATTGTTTGCATTTACAGGTTCATCTACAAGTGAGTATTCAACAAAAGAGGACTCGTAGCATGGGCTCAGACGATCCAAATTCATCTCATAGATCTCCATCTTTGTCTAAGGGAGGGCCTTCTTCAAGCAAGGCCAAGAGAGGGATAGATTTTGATGATTAGGAAATATATATGTCTTACATGACATTTTTTTGTATGCCTATGTGCATGGCATTGTATGTACGCCTATATGGCATTTGAACTTGATGGTATATGACCTATTTGGGAATTTTTATATTTATTATGCACATTAAAATACTATTTCAAACTTGATATTTTTGTATGAGACCTTACATTTATGAGATTAGTTTTACATGAAACTAATATGATGTGCACTTGACAATATTTAAGACATTATGGATTATTTTTTCATTTATTGGTGATGTACATATACTAGCATTTTCAATGTATAATATGCATCAAAATTTGGAAATAAGTATTTATATAATGTATGTATATAAAGAGTTACCTAATCGAGTAATTATGCATTCAATTTATCAATGTGTATATGTGTATTTACCTTCCTTGTGCTTCTTCTTACTCATGGTCTCTTTGTACTAGTTCCTATCTTATCATGTACCTACTACATTCTTCAATGCTTCTTAGTCTTCTCCCTATTAAAAACTTGAGATTCATCACAATCGATGCCTTTCATCTTGTTTATATTTTGAGAATGTTTCTCCATATGCATTACTCCAATGCTTGAGAATGTCTCCAGATAAAATGAAATTATGATTCGAACACTCAATTATTCTTGATTGTCTAATCCTATCCAATTCATGTTATTACCTTTAAATTTATAGGAATTTCAAGTTATTTGGAAATTACATCACACCCTTCACTAGGCTTGATGACTAATCTTATCATTTTAAAGGTGATTTTGAAAGCATCCATGAGTTTATCATAGCATAAATTATCAATGAATTTAAGGTCACTAAACCGTAGGCCATCGACTCCCATTCGTAACTAAACATATATATTTACTAGGCGATTAATCAATCTCATGTGTTCTTAGACATTCCCTATCAAATTCATTCATAATCTAATCTAGTCATTGAGCAAGAACTCGGGACGAGGTGTCGGATCTCGATGAGACATCTTTAGGTGTCATAGAGTCGAGAAATCACTGTCGAAGATATAGTGTGTTTTGGTCTCAGGGCTCTTAAGGGACTACGCCTGGACGAGGTATCCGGAAGCACGAGGAGCCTAGGAAACCAAAACGACACCCCCTAGCATTTACTTGGCCAACCCGACGTGTTGGCATATTGATTTGGCACCAAGATCTTACATTTACACAGATGTGCATCTCGATGACCTTACACTGACTCAAACTACAATATTTCACATATTTACAAACAATGGGACAACAAGAGAACTGAATGGAGATGGATAAAACCATGATATCCTTTCATAGAGGGTCCCAATGTGGAGGTGTCGATCTGACAATATGTCTCTAGGTACCACGGAGTTTGAGAAATCACCCAAAGATATAGCGTGTTTTGGTCTCAGGGCTCTTAAGGGACTACTTTTGGATGAGGTAGCCGGAAGCATATAGAGATTTGGCCTCCAAAACAAGGCCTTCACTAGCATTCACCAGGCCATCTGGACATATTGGCATAGTCGGTTCAGTGCCAAGAGCTTCTGTTTGCAAAGTATTACATCTGACAACCTTAAACTAACTCAAACTATAGTATTTCACACATTTGCAAACAATAGGACATCGAGAGAACAAAATGGAGATGGATAAAACCACAAGAGGCTTTCCTAGAGGGCCCTAATGTAGAGGTTTTGTTAAGAAATAAGGGATAAGATATGTGGATGAGTCCCTCATAAAATCACAACAGTAGAAACTAATATGCAAAAATATTACAGATCTGAAATAAAAGTGTAGAATAAAAATAACACAACACAAAGAGACAATATTTAACGTGGTTCACCCAATTTGGGCTACGTCCACCAAGAATCACTTGCTCATATTTTATTACAAGCCATCGCTCTCTCAATACAATACCCAGATCTGTTTGGAGCTATGCTCAACAAACTCTATAGAATTCACACCTGAATTCATACACATCTATGCAATGTTACATCATCCCTACCATATGCACAAAACCACATAAGTAGACAACTGCTTAAGCAATTTTACAAAACCGTAGGTATCAAAACCATGGGAAAAAACCATCCCATAAACATATGGGTTGAAAATTCTACCCATATGAGAAAAAGCACATTTCTTAGTATATTAGGCACATTTTGTTTGAAGGCCAAAAAAAAATTCGGTTTGGTGCCAAGAGCTTCTGTTTGCAAAGTATTGCATTTGGCAGCCTTACACTGACTCAAACTATAATATTTCATGCATTTGTAAACAATAGGACAATGAGAGAACCAAATGGATATGGATAAAACCATGAGAGGATTTTGTATAGGGTCCTGACATGGAGGTTTAGGATCTGACGAGACATCTCTAGGTGCCACAGAGTCCAAGAAATCACCCATCGAAGATATAACATTTTTGGTCTCATGGCTCTTAAGGGACTACGCCTGGATGAGGTATCCTAGAAGCTCATGGAGGTTTGGCCTCGAAAATATGCCTCAATAGTGTTCACAGACTATTTGGATGTGTTGGCATAGTTGGTTTGGCGCCAAGAACTTCCGTTTACAAATTATTGCGTCGACAACCTTACACTAACACAAACCGCATTATTTCACATGTTTGCAAACAATAAGACACTGAGAGAACCAAATTGATATTCATAAAACCATGAGAGGTTTTCGTAGAGAGTCCTGACATGGAGGTTTTGAATCTGAAGAGACATCTCTAGGTGCCATGGAGTATGAGAAATCACTCGTCGAAGATATAACATTTTTTGGTCTCAGGGCTCTTAAGGGACTACGCCTCGGACGAGGTAGCCTGGAAGCACCTAGAGATTTGGCCTCGAAACAAGGCCTCCATTAGCATTCATAGGCCATATGAATGTGTTGGCATAGTCGGTTTGGTGCCAAAATATTCCGTTTGCAAAGTAATGAGTATGATGACCTTACACTAACTCAAATTGCGGTATTTTGTGTATTTGCAAACAATAGGACAATGAGAGAATTGAATGGAGATGGATAAAACCACGAGAGGATTTTATAGAGGGTCCTGATATGGAGGTTTTGGATCTAATGAGACATCTCTAGGTGTCATGAAGTCTGAGAAATCACATGTCAAAGATATAGTGTTTTTTGGTCTCAAGGCTCTTAAGGGACTACGCCTGAGGCGAGGTAGCTCGGAAGCACGGGAGCGTAGAAAACAAAAAAACCTATCCTAGTGTTTACCTAGCCACCTCGACATGTTGGTATAGTCAGTTTGGTGCCAAGAGCTTCCGTTTGCAAAGTGTTTCCTCTGGCTACCTTACACTAACTCAAACTATAGTATTTCATGTGTTTATAAACATAGGACAACGAGAGAACCGAATAGAGATAGATAAAACCACGAGAGGATTTTGTAGAGGGCCCACGACCTAGAGTTTTGGATCTAATGAGAAATCTCTAAGTGCAGCATGTGAGTCCGAGAAAATTCTGTCGAAGATATAACGTGTTTTGGTCTCAGGGCTCTTAAGGGACTACACCGGATGAGGTAGCCCGGAAGCACGCGAAGCATAGGAAAACAAAAATCCTCCATTAGCATTCACCAAACCATCCAGGACATGTTGGCGCATACGTTTTGGTCCCACAAGATACTAATTACCAAATATAGCGGTGTGACCTTTTACACCGACTCGACTACACTATTTTACACGTTTACGAAACAATAGGACAACGAGAACACCGAAAGGAGATGGAAAAAAATGGAATAGAATTTCGTGAGGGCCCCGACGTGGAGATTTTAGATCCGAGGAAATGTCTCTAGGTGCCATGAAGTTTGAGAAATCACTCGTTGAAGATATAGCATTTTTGGTCGACATGACCTTCAACAAAAGCCTGTTTTACAAAAACTCATATAACTTGAACAAATAACCAAAATTTGACCTAAAATTTTGCAAAAGCATCATGACACCTTCCTCTATCATCTCCCATAATTTATATAAAATAATAGCTCTATTTTTCTATCCCATCTCATTTACATCCTACTGATAGTGCATGCTAGAATAGTATAAGGTTGTCCGATGCAATATTTTGCAAATGGAAGCTCTAGCATCGAATCGTTGTGCCAACATGTCGGAGTGGCCGGGTAAATGCTAGGGGATGTGTCGTTTTAGAGGCCAAAGCTCTAGGTGCTTCCGGGCTACCTCGTCTCGGGCATAGTCCCTTAAGAGCCCTAAGACCAAAAAATGCTATATCTTCCACAGGTGATTTCATGGACTCTGTGACACCTAGAGATAGCTTGTCAGATCCAAAAACTCCACATTGAGGCCCTCTACAAAATCCTATGCTAGTTTTTCCATCTCCTTTCAGTTTTCTCATTGTCCTATTGTTTGCAAACACGTGAAATAATATAGTCTGAGTCAGTGTAAGGCTGTCAGACACTATATTTTGCAAATGGTAGCTCGTGGGACCGAACCGTCTATGCCAACATGTCTGAATGGCTTAGTGAATGCTAGTAGAGACCTCATTTTGGTTCCTTACGCTCCCGTGCTTTCAGTCTACCTCGTTCGGGCGTAGTCCTTTAAGAGCCCTGAGACCAAAAAATGCTATATCTTTGACATGTGATTTATCGGAATCGTGGCACCTAAAGACGTCTGGTCAAATCTGAAACCTCCACCTAGGGAACCTCTACGAAATCCTTTGCTGGTTTTTTCCATCTCATTTCGTTGTTCTCGTTGTCCTATTTTTTGCAAACACGTGAAATAGTGTAGTCTAAGTCAGTGTAAGGTTGTCCATTGCCAATCACCTAAATAATATAGGTGATTCATACAATATAGGTGGTGAAATGAGAATTTTAATAAGATATTTTTATAATATAGGTGGTGAAATGAGAATTTTTGTTTGTTGATCCTTTCTAATATTTAATTTATCTTAGCTTTACTTGGCTTCAAGAATAATAAATTCTATCTGTGACAATGCCAACCACATGAAGGTGGAAGATTTTTTTGGAACCACTAACATACATAAACATGTTAGTAAGTAATTAAATATAATTTTAAATCATACAAAATTTAAACAAAATCATTAGAATAAGTATTCAAATTAAATTCATGAAGAACATACCTTTGGAAATTCAATCCAATGAACCATAAGGATCAAATCTACTCTTTGAATGAGCAAGAATTTCTTCATGATTTGATTCACGAACCTTCCATAGATTCTTGTTTAATGGTTGACCTTGATATTTGATCAATTTAATATTTGTTGCAAGAACCAAATGTGAATAGTGAAGTATCTTTTGATGTACTTCATAATCTTCAAGCAACCAAGTGTGTGATTTTTGATAGGATATCGTCGAAGACAAGTTCCATGTGACTACCACACCGACCCAAAGTGGGATACTCAAGGTCTTAACCAAAGCAATGACTTTGGAAGTAAAAAAATTCCTCTACACAACGAGACAAGAAGTAGTATATTCCCTCTTCGTTAAATTCCCTTACAATAATCTGTAAAAACATTCCCTACATCATAAAGTAAAACTGAAGTCAAATTTAAAATACATTAAGAGTTGAACATTTAATAATTTATAAATCTAAATGCTATCCCAAATTCACTCTGGAAAATTTGGTCAGAACAAATTCTGCACATAAGGAAATTATGAAGGAAATGATTCAGACCCCCGAGCTCGAGTTCCGAACTAGGCAAAGTGAAAACAGAAGCCCGAGAAAGTCAAATTCGACCCTACATGAGAAGAAATAGAAGAAATGGTTCCTTTGAGCATTTCCATACCTTAAATCTATTTAAATGGGTCGAGGGAGGACTCAACATGGAGTGGAGGGGGAGAGAATGATTAAACGACCCTATGCAAAGAAAACGACTCTGTCGAGCCGTTTCATGTCTTAAATCTATTTTGCAAGCTTCAGGTAGACTCAACAATGAAGCTGCGGGGTCATCGGCCTCAACAAAGATCGGATTTGATCTATTTCCGCCGTTTCCTCTTCCTTCAAGGTTCCAAATCAAGGATCAATGTAGTAAAGATGGATTCGGGGTAGATTTCAGCAGAAAACATTAACGACGGTGGTTGAGCTTCGACCTACGTTTTCCCGCTTCTCTCTCTCTCCTTCTTCTCTCCGATTGATTCTATAAATACGGGCGGGATTCATTGTAAAGGGTTGGACATTCTTTGTTTTGCAGGCTCCCTCCTCCTTCTAGTAAAGGGATCTGTGGGGTTCAGGCCTTCCACTAAAATTGTAATACGTTTCTACCTCTTGGCTATTTTGTAATGGACTGTATCAATCTACAGAGCAATAAAACACGTATGTGATCAATTTTAGATCCTCTCTTGTCTCTTTTGCTTTCATCTAGTCTCCCATTACATATTTGGCTATTTGTGCATGTTTATTGTATGCATTCTATTGGTTTGTGTCTATTAGCAAAACAAGTGTTCATCATTCCTTTGGTGCATCACCTCATAGTTTAGATTTGTTTTAATTTATGTATTCCTTTTATCCTGTCTCCTTGGTAAAGTTTAGATTAGGATTAAGAACATATCCTCTGCAAGCTCCCACGCATGCACCTGAACAAAGGAATAAGGAACCAACCTTTAATCTGGAGATATTTTCCATTTTGCAAGGTCCCACACCTTAGGGAAAGTTCAATGTTATGCAATCACACCAAATGAGTTTACCTTAGAAAATTAGATCTTTAGAACTCATTTAGGAGTCTTTGTGATTTTGCATTAACACTAAAACATGGCATATACATATATGTATGTACCTTGTTGCACTAAATATGAGACTTGGTCAAAGTCAAGTGATGTTGTCATTTGATCCGAAGACCCGCAAGTTGTAATGCTCATGGAACTTGATGTGTTTCGAGTGGAATTAGAGGTCTACAAAACCATTCATCCACCCTTCTGCTATGACTCACATTCATTCCACACAAAATCAATGCATGATATATAAAAACATGTCATGCACCTAGTATAAATAGTCCAAGCATTTGCATTTGAACTATGGAATGAGTGCATATCACTTGATCCCGCACTTGTCATACAATATTCAAAGTGTGCCGATGTTGTTCCTCTATCAACCAAAAATATCTATGAATTGTTGATCTCTCTTGAGATTCTTGGCCCATATTCTTGGCCCATTGTTCACACATGCTCCTGCACCTTCATGCTCTCCTTTTCCATGCCTTGCCTCAAGTAAAACTCAATAAATGTTGTAAATTTATTTATTTGTGCATCCTTCTTAGCCAATAAAACATTTGTGCATTCTTGAATTGCGATGTGCGGTTGTCCGACCAAATGTAATGTTGATTAAAAGTAATGTTCTTCTCATTCAACTTCACATAAAACACTGAAACACCCTTGTATATATTTTGTAGAATGTGTCGATCATCACTGATGTAGAAATGATACTCTCTTAATATTTTTGATCTTTCTCGAGTGCTTCTACGGAGAGTGCATGAATGCTATATGCACAAAAATAACAACTTGCACTGAGTTATAATATTGAGACTGAACCTACATTTGTGGCTGTAATGTCTAATTCTCTGCGAAGTAAACTATTGAAACAATAGTACCAAGTGGGAATGTGTCCTTTCTTAACATGAATTGTTCATCCAACCATCAAGCTCTATATGTGTGCCTTGCATACTCATAAACAATTTCCTCTCTAAATTTGACCATATATTCTGATACATGTAATTGTTTTGTAACAAGCTCACACGTCTTAGATTGTTTTCCATATTTTAATTGATATGCCACCGATTTATATTTGTTGAAACCAACCAATTCTTTTCCTATTGAATCTGACATCTTTGTCCTCATGGATACAACTTTTTCAGATTTGGCAAGCCACCACATACATTGCATGTTCCATCCAAACATGCTTTGTTAAAAAATAAATTGTCTAGTTGATTTTTCACAAAATATTATCGAACAAATTACCTTTTTGGTAGGACATTTGATCCACACTCCTACAACATGATGTCAATATGCAAAACATGATGTATTTGACAAAAAAACATCATAATGCATTGAAATTTTTATAATGTGAATGGTCAATTCAAACAAAAGCAAATCGGTTCCAGGTTCAGCATGCTTAAGCAGATCAGATTTACAAAAAGTCAAGTGAGGGAAAAGCTTCCAATTTTCAGGCAATTTTCTACTCTCACACACCTCGACTTCAAGGTTTTCTTACAAAGGATGAGAGTGCAAACAGCAGAAGGTAGTCCCAGATCAGATATGAGACTACCAGGAAGACTCCATGCCCAATGGATTGCTACAGGCGCTGGCCATGTTTCATCTGACAGGTAGATAACCCCGCTGAGTCGCCAAATTGTTGTCCAAAATAAGCTCATGCCTAATTTTGGTCAACTAACACCATTTTCCCCCCTTTTAGTGCTTCAATCTGATTTTTTACATATTTCAAATACTTAAGGATTCCCTGAAAGCATCTTCATCATATAGGAAATTTCTTCCCCTTTCCGAAAATATAGAGAAGTCCTTCTAACTCTTCATATTTTACAAGTTACGAGCCTAGGGGATTTTTGCAAAATTTGCCAATTTCGGGCTTTCGGGCCTAGGGGAATTTTTGAGAATTTTACCAATTTTAGACTTTTGGCCTAGGGTAATTTTTGAGAATTTTACCAATTTTAGGATTTTGGGCGGGGAATTTTTGAGAATTTTACCAATTTTGGGATTTCATACTTGGAGGATTTTTTGAGAATTTTGCAATTTTGGGCCCTAGGGTCCATTTTGCAAATTTGCATTGTCACCATTTCTTGTGCGGATTAATGTAAATTTTCAAATGGGCATAACTTTTGCCCTGGTGCTCGAAATTTAATAAATTTTATATCGTTGGAAAGCTCTCAACATCCTCTACGCCATGGAAACCTGAAATATTAATTTTGGTGAGGGTAGGTGGGTGAAAAGGAAGGAAATGTATCCAGTTCCAAAATTTAAATATCCAGTCCCGACAAAAGATAGAAATGCCTAGTGGACCCAAAACAATTGCCTCCACTCAAAATGCCATATCTTTTGCATTTCTTAATGAAATCACGCAAAATCAGCATCGTTGGAATCATGGTTTTGAATCCAATGTACAGAGATCAAGAAATCTGGGGCTCAATGAAGAATCGATAGTGATTTTTCTGAAAACGTGGACATGATCTGAACAACGTTTTTGGTAGTTGGGTGCACTAAATAAAGCATGGGCGGAATTTTCTCATTACTGCACGTTGTGGGATAGCATGGTGGAAATTTTTGTAACATCCCAAAAATTTATTGTAATTTAAATTAACTACAGATAAGTCTAATCAAAATTAGACGAGATCGTCATTATGTGTAAAATTCATTTGGTTCGCTGTGTCATGACCCCTGACTTTTTTGTTGCGGCATGACACTGCGGAATGAATAAGCCCGCACCCACCTTTATGATCCTTCCTAAAAAATGTGGTTAGGCCTTAATCGTAGGTAAAATGGTTCATAAATGATTGTGAATCTTTCGGTTATTTGTATTTTGGTTACTTTATTTTAATCGGTTTGGTCGTCTTTTGTTTTGTTCGACTTTTGCATGACCGCGATGATAATTGCCTCTATTTTATTTGACTAAGCTATATTAAGCCATCTTTATGAGAATATTCAAATTATTATTTACGGACTTGGTGATTTTCGATTGTGGGAGATATGTGGACTTATATTATGAAGGTTAATTTTTACGTAACCATTAAGTTGGGTAACAACTAAAGTAAAAAAATGTGTATGAAATATTAATTAGTATATATATTTTAGAGGATTTGGCATGTAAGCCAAAAGTTTTTATTTAGACATTGAAATTTATGGGTTTCATAAAAGTGAAACACCTTCACATGGCACAAGTGTGTGGCATGTACTAGTACACGTACCAGCATTGGGAAGCCTGAAATTCTTCAATATGCCGCCCAACTATAGTCTCTTTCATTATATTTTTTTGTTATTTCTCCTTGGTCTATTTTTCATTCTCCCCTTACGGAATACTGCATGAGTTTTGGAGGAAAGAAGGATTCAACTTGTTGGAGATGGAAGAGTAGAAATTTTCGATTCGGGTTTACTTCTAGGAATGAATATCTTCTCCTTTCTCTCATTGCATTATTGGTAAAAATGAGGAAATACACATTCTATTTTTAATGGCAATCAAGGAATTTGTGGATAACTTTTGATTTAATCATTTGGAGATGCAGTTTGAAAAGGAAATTGATGGATTTTGTATTCTTTTTAGTTTCTTTGTGTGATTTTAACTAAACCTAGAAAAAACATAGATGGGGTTTTGGGTTTTGATCTACAAAAATAAAGTAGAAGAAAGGTTAAAAATTCCTTCGTTGCATTATGATAAATTGTACCTAAAAGGAAAAGAGTTGGGTTTTTCCTATACAAGAAGAAGGAAAAATGTTTTGTGAATTTGTGTGTTTAAAATCGATTTGTGCTTGTGGGTTTTCATTTTGGTTTATTGGAATTTAGTTGTGTGTTTTCTGTAAACAAATCAATTTGGGTATACAAATTGATTTTTATAAATGAATCAAATTGGGTATACAAATTTATTTGCATAAATGAATCGATTTGGGTAACTCCATCGATATGGGTATGTAATTGGTTGGGGTTTTGTATTTTTTTGTTATTATATGCAAGTCTAATTGTTAATTTATTGTGATCTCTTAAATGATAATTTGTGGATGTCAAAGCTCTTGCATGGGGCTATTTTTCCGAAACTTTATCTTTATGGACATCTAAATCAGATCATGTGTAAATGAGGGTGTGTTGTTATGTGTAAAAAAGGCATTTAACCCTGTAACTTCCAGCTGACAATATGACTTGGTTTTTGTAAAACCGTGAAAAGAAATTGCTTGTCTTGGTAAGGGCATGAAACCAAGAGAACTTGACCCAAATGCACCAAGGAGTAATTGGTGGCATGATTGGGATTTATATAATGATATCTTATGAAAGAAATAATTAGTTGTTCTTTTACTAAATAGAGTATGTTTACATGATGTAATCGGGAAGCTTCTATATTGTTTTGTTGGGGCTGTTCATTTACGGATAGAACATGTTAAAGTGATGTAAATTTGGTGATATTTGTGCTAATTTCTAGAGCTGCTCATTGACTAAAAAGAAGTAAGTTTTATTTCCTTGGTAATATGTTCTTGGACAATATGATGAGTTGCTCATTAACTAGAAAGAATATGTTTGATTAGTTTTTGGTAATGATGATTTTGGACGGTTTTGTTAAGTTTCTTGTTGATTTGGAAGATAAGAGAAATAGTATTAAAATATATACCAAATAAAGTATGATTTTCTTGTGGTCATAATTTGAATTCGGAGGTTGAGTGATTATGGTTTGATTATGCTGAAATAGAGATTGGTTGTTCTATTTGTATGCATCCTGTTGGCTTGGAAATTCATCTCGGGGGACAAATTGGTGGTTTCCAAAACAACACTATGGTAATTTAAGTCCCTCTACTTATAACGGTGCACTGTCAGTATTATGTATGAAAAACAAGTGGATTCAATGGTGGTTCTTGAACCGAGAGATCCATAGGGGCACTCCACCGACCCTATGACAAAGCCTGCAATTTCTTGCAAGGACGAGAAAGTGGTCTCGAGAGTGGGAAAGTAGAGTGGGAATGAAGGCAAGGAGATCAATGATGGAGGTAGAGTATAATATCAAAGGCCTACAAACATAGATCATAAAGTTTATAACATGCATTAAAATGGAAGAAGAATACAACTTCATAAACCGAACTACAAGACGGAATAAAAACGCATTGGTCACAAAGTACCAATCGAATCCTCTGTCAAAGGGGCATAAATCATTCTTTTCTTATTGCAGCTGAAGTAAAAACTTGTACAATGAAAGGAAATGGAATAAATTCACAGAAAGGAGAAGCTTGGAAGAATGGTGACTATTGTTTTTTGTCCTCTGTTCATGAAAATCATTTACAGTCTTCAAAAAATCAAATGTCAACCTCTACAATGACTTCCAAAAGCCATGAAATAGCTCGCATGAGGTAGTTACAACTTCCCAAATAACCAAGAAGTAGTTACAGTCAAGATCCAATCATTTGGCACCATTTCAGATCCTTCTTTTGCGAAAAAATAGCCATGGTAGGAAATGCTAGAGAATTTAATAATTAAAATTATTACAAACTTTCCAGATTGAATGTGGGCCATTATATTTATCTTTTGCACCTTTAAATATGAACCATCCACATGGCAGAAAGTGATTGGAGCGGTCGCAGGTGAGCTCCCTTAGTTTCATGATTTTTTGAGAATTCGACAATTTGGAACAATTTCCTCTACCGGCCCGGTTTGACTTTTCAACATGCATACATGGCACCTTTGGATTGGATACGGGGTCACGGCTCCATTTAGAATATTTTGAACCTTTTTAGAAAAAATTTCAAAGTCACAACATCCTATCTTTGGCCCGCACTCCCGTGTACACGTGGCAAAATTTGATTGCTGCGGGGTTCAAACTTCACTATTTTCTCTTCCCATCTCAAGCTTGCAGATCCACCATTGCCATTTACACCTTTTTTCCAAAAATGCAAAGTGACCAAGAAACCTTCTCAGCCCCGCTGGTCCACCTTGGGCAAAAAAAAAAGCTTAAGTCCGTCGAGCCATATCTTGCACAAAACAAGGAGTTAGAACAACTTCTTTAGCTTTTTCGAAAGGGGAAGAAATTTCCCATCCGATGGAAGTGTTTATAAGAATACTTGATCCCTTGGGAAGTGTCATATTTAAAAATACTTAGACTGGACCATTTTTAAAGGGTAATAACTCAAACATTTCTAAGTCCAGGACTTGGAAAAGAAGGAAAATTTTGAGGAGACAATAGTGGCTCTAGCTTGGGGACATGACAAGTATTAAACAAGGAGAAAACATGGCATGAGGATTCAGAATCTCAAGTTTTAAAACATATAACGTTGACCATTACCTTATCTATTGGGCCTTGGAGAGTCATGTACAACTTCCAAGGAAAGCAAGAAGGAAGAAGA
The DNA here is from genome assembly GCA_018340775.1 of Taxus wallichiana var. yunnanensis. Taxonomy (NCBI): domain Eukaryota; kingdom Viridiplantae; phylum Streptophyta; class Pinopsida; order Cupressales; family Taxaceae; genus Taxus; species Taxus wallichiana. Next base: position 15,770,149 of record CM031234.1, read on the forward strand.
GGACACACAAACCAAAAGCACACCAAAATAGAAAAGCGAAAAAAAAAAAAAAAAACAAACAACAAAAGAGGGGAAAAAGAAAAACTATGTTACAAGGTGAGGGACAACTCACTTTCACCGATGATAAAGCTTAAAATATTGCCCACTCCTAGGCAATCCTAATGGAGTTCCATCCAAGTATGATAAGAGAAAAACATTCTCACCACAAGTTCCATGAATTCGAAAAGGTCCAGCCACAAAGAATCAAACTTCCCATGGCTGCCCTTTGGTTCTCTTCTCTTGTCCCAAAGTAGGACAAAATCTCCAACTCAAAACTCTCTTGCCTCGGTCCTTTTATTGAAAATTTTCTTTACTTTCAGTTGATGTTCTTTAATTTTATCAACCACCTAGGATCTATTTTCTTCCAGCTTCTCAAGAAAGAGGATCCTTTTGTCAATGGAGTCTTTGTATTGGCCATCATCCACCGCTTGAAGCAATCTCGAGCTGGCATTTCAAATGTGATGGGGATCTCTGCTTCAACTCCATACAACAATTGAAAAGGTGAAGTACCAATGGCCTTCTTGGGAGTGATCCTGTCAACCCACAATGCATCATACAATCTCTTGTACCAATTCCTCGATTCTCATCAACAAGCTTTCGAACAATGGTCACAATGTTCTTGTTACTTGAATCAACTCTGACCATTTCCTTGTGGATAATAGTTAGAAGAATGTGCTAGAGAGATTCCAAAACCATAACAAACTCTGTCACTTCACTTGAAGAGAAATAAGTGGCATTGTCTACAACGATATTTTGAGGCACTCCAAAATGGAAAATGATGTATTCTTTAATGAAACTACAGACTACTTCAGAGCTAGCTTGTTTGGATGGAATGGCCTCCACTCATTTTTTGAAATATTCTCGTGGTAGTGAGCACATAAGTATGCCCAACACTTGAATGAGGATTCAACATGCCAATGAAGTCCAGCCCCCATTGTTGAAACTTGGACTACTTGAGCTAGCTTGTTTGGTTAGAATGGCCTCCACCCATATGGCGAAATAGTCCATGGCGGTGAGCACATAAGTATTCCCAATGCTTGAATGAGGATTCAACATTCCAATGAAGTCCAGGCCCCATTGTTGAAATGGTTCTTCAATAATCACAGGCCTGAGAGGCAATGCAACTAACTATGGTCTTCCAACAAATTGCTGGCATGCTTTGCATTTAGAAACCCAACTCGAGTATCAACAAAAAGAGAATGCCAATAATACCTACCTTTGAGAATCTTATGATTAGTGACCATGGTTGAGAAGTTTCTACCACATGCTTGGTCATGATAGGCTTTAAGCAACTTTCCTTGTTTCTCTTTATCAACACATCGAAGGAAACAACCATCCATTCCTTTCTTATAAAGTTCATGATTCCAGATCACGTACTTGTTTTCTTTCAGTTTGAGAGTTCTTATTTTCTTGTAATCTAGATGAGGGGGACAATCTCCATACATGATTAGGAAAGTGATATCTACATACCACTCATCAGTAGTGGTGATAAAGAGAACTTGTGGGCAGTCTTCTGAGCAAGTTAAACAAATGTCATCTTTCTCTCTGTGTTGAGCTTTGAGAATTTCATCTTCAGCAATCAACTTGCACAAACCATTTCCTCTTACCAGACTAGAGGGCCGAATCTCTAGGTCATACTCTTGAGTCTTAGCAATCCAATTTTCTCTTTTGGCTCCAAGATCTTGTTGTGTTAAAATATATTTGATTGCACTTCACAGGACCATTACCAGTATGAGAATTGAGAATGTAGAACATGAAGTTTTTGATAGCTTTCACCACTACGAATGCATGCTTTCTAATTTACTATAGTTGAGATTGTGTTTCTTTAAAGGAAACTCATGAAAGTAATGAGTGCTTCTAAATCTTCATCGTTCTTCCGGACAAGGACATCCGATAGAGTGTGTTACGAGGCATAACGGTACATGATGAACTCTTTGTTAAAATATGGAGATAAAAGAGTAGGAGCTTTGGCAATATCTCTTTTTATCTCTTCAAATGTAGTTTTCCTTCATGGCTCCATTTGAAACTTTATTGAGGCCTCATCATAGAAGTGATGTGCTTTGTCAATTCAGCGAACTTAGGGAAAAAGCGGTGAAGAAAGTTTACCTTTCCAAAGAATGAGTGTACTCCTTTCTTTCGGTGGGTAGAGATACTTCTTGAATAGCTCTTACTCTTTCGTGGTCAAAATATACTCCATGCTTGTTCAAAATGTGTCCCAACAACTTTCCTTCTGAGAATCTAAAGATGCATTTCTTTGGATTCAGTGATATACCATGTTTTCTAAACCTTGCAAGAACTTGTTCCAAATGAAAGATGTGCTCTTCTCTTTTCTTCAAAAATACTTTGTGAGATCATCCGGATATATAACAATGCAATGTTTCATATCTCTCGAAGGCCAAATCCATTCCTCTTTAGAACATTTCTCCCACATTGATTAGGTGAAAGGCATTCTCGCTATAAGCAAAAGTGCCCCAACGATTTGTGAATGTTGTTTTGCTGCAGTCTTCCTCTACCACATTGATTTGTTTGTACCACGAAGACCCATCAAGTAGATAGAGCATCTCGGATCTAGTGACTACTTGCAAAATGTCATCCATGATGGGTAGAGGATATTTTTCTTTGAGTGAGGCTTCATTCAAATTTCGATATCAACACATATCCTTATCTCCCCATTCTTCTTTCTTATTGGCACAATGTTAGTCACCCACGTTGAATGGTGGATGAGAAAAATGATCCTGGCATTCAGCATCTTGGTCACCTCTTCCTTGATGATATCAGCAACATTTGGATTATAGGGCCTTTTCTTTTTCCTGAATAGCTTAGCACCTTGCTTCAAAGGAATGGAATGGTGCATTTATTTTGGCTGGAATGATTTGAGTTCCTCATAGGAATAAGCCAAAACATCAGAGTATTTCTTGAGCAGAGAAACAAACCTTCTCTTCTCCTTAGGTGAGCAGTATTTACCAATGTTTACCATTCTTGGATCCTCTGAAGTACAAATATTTTCTTTTTCAAAGTCAGATGGACACCGAGAAGATAACTTCTCCTTCTCTTGAACAAATCTATCATGCTTGTCAAACAGATCTTCCAAAGAGACTAAACCTTTAGGAATCTTATTACCTTTCAATCTGATCATGCCCTCATCATCAACTTCATCAAATCCATCAACTTCTTCTTTAGTTACAGCTTCCCTATGAGGATTGACACTTCCTTCAAAGAAGAGATTATTAAAATTATCTCTTTGCTCTAAGAAGGTTAAAATATGATTGTCATCATTAAAGACTTGCCAATGATTTTCATTATCAGGCACACTAGGTCTGAATACCATTTCAATGGTTACTTTATATTTTCCAAAAGAAGGATGAGGCATCGTTAAAGAGGTTAACACTGCAAGAGAATTACCCCTTTTGTTTTGTGCCCTTAGAACAGATTCAATAGAGAAAGCATCGAATGATTCAATGCAATCCCAAACCCGATTTCTGTAGTGTCTGAGCCTTGGGTTCTTCACTTGATATTGTTGGTGGATTTGTTTCACTATTACCTCTGCATTGCCAAGGCATCTCAGCTTCTTGATTCCCATATCTTCTGCAACACTCATGCCCAAAAGAAGAGCTTCGTATTCTATTGTGTTGTTGGTGTTATCAAACTACAGTTTGTAAGCAAAAGGATGCATTTCCTTTGAAGGTGAATACATAACAACACCACCTTTAGAACCTACCCTTGAATGACTGCCATCAAATTCCATCATCCAGATCTGATCTTCTTCTTCCTCCATGAGAAGTGGCAGGTTTTCATCTTTTTGTGATGCAAGGAAGTAATTTCCTAACTCAGAATGTTGAAGAAGGTTGTTAGCTCTTGGATCATCAGACTTCTTTACTCTGAACTTCATCTTTCTAATAGGAAGAAACCTCTTCATTTCACCTTTTACTCGAGATAGTGAGATGACCACTCCATTTTAATTTCTCCACCTAGATCTCTGCAAAACCTTTTTCTCGAAGCATGCCAAAGGATGTTGGGATGTCGCCACTAAAATAGTTAGGAGCACCTTCTTTCCAGGAAATCAGCCAGAGCTACTTGTGCATCCTTTATTCTTCCAATCAATGGCACTTGTTTAGATTCCATGGAATAAAAATCTCCATTTACTCTTGTCAAAGTTAGGCCAAGGGAATTTGCAACTTTGAGCGGCATTACATTATCAGAGGCTCCAGAATCAATGATAAAATTGTTCAACTCAAAGCCATTTATGAGGAGAGACCAATAGAAAGGCTCAACTTTGGTTGTTTTGGAAGCACTGAGAGCTAACATATTTTGAGATGGAGGTGTGGATGGTGTTGGAAGAAGTCCTTTAGAAGTGGAACTTGAGAATATAGAGCTATTGCGTTGGACTGCATTAATGAATCTATCAAGTTGGAAATTTGGGTGTGTTTTGCAAGTACTCTAACTCTGAGAGTTGGACTTTGGTTTTGCTTGCATTCTCTACAAAATCAAATGAGGCAATGTTGGGTGAGGAGGAATCTCCTTGGATGAAAGAAGTTTTACCTAGTGAGGGATTTAAAGGAATCTTGGATGTTTTGGATGAAGGATTTTCTCCTAAAGGTGAAGTAATCGGTTTAGCGAGAAGGAAAAGTTACAACCTTTGGTTGAACTATGGGTAATTTGGCAGAGATTCCAATGGAAGAGGAAGTACTCTTAACAACTGCAGGACTAGAAGAAGGAGCAAAAGACTTAGTTGGTATGATAGCATGATCCTTGACAGTGACCAAGCCTTTTTTTTCTTTAGCATAATCCATGGAGGGTGGTAATGGAGAACCTTTGTTGATAATCCTCTTATGCGACCTCGAAGTGGTAACTTATTTGGTTTTCTTTTCCTTTATAGCCACCGAGGATGGGGTGTTCTTCTTGGACTATGTTGGTGAAAACACCACACGAAAAACTTGGTGTTTCCTCCTCTTCTTCTTCAACATCATCAACGAATTCGAATAGGCCATTGTGCATGTCAACATCCTCGACTTCTAAGTAGCTTTAATAGTTTTATTCATCATCTCCCTCGAGCTCATCAACTTCAATTTCCTCTCTTATATCTCGGGTATCACAGAAGCATTGATCTGCGGGTGCTTCACGAGAAAGTTGGCGAGGAGGTGGTGAAATCTGCTACCTATCATTAAAGTTTGGTCTTCTTGGATTGATCCACATAATGATTTGTGAAAGTTACTTCTTCAAGGCAACTAGATCATTGGCCATTTTTGAAACATGGGGTCCTGTTGTGGTTGAGTTTTAACTCGACCCTTTTGCTTTCCATTTGGGCCCTTTACCTTTCTACAAAGAATTAAATCATCATTAGTCTCGATTGCAAGGTCTTGAGCTTCCCTCAATGTTCTTAGTTCATCTCTTCTGAGGAAGAAACCAACTTTTGATGGCAAGGCACTGATGAAGAACCTCTTCAAGTTGTTTTCAGGAGGAACTACATCTTTGGGGATTCTTCTTGTCAATCTATCAAGTCTTGCTATGAAATTTCTCATGGACTCGAGATACTTTTTTCTTCATTTGGACTAATTGAACCAACAAGTCTTGGCCATCTTATGTGCTCTTGAATCTACTTTCAAATGCACTCCTTATGTCCTCCCAGCCAGTGATAGATCTTGGGGGAAGCATATAAAACCATTCAAGCAGCTTTCTCTTGGAGTGAATCCAAAAATTCTAACCGACACATCTTCATCTTCGACGCCTAACACACCATAAGCACCGATGAAAGTTGCTACGTGTTCCTCAAGTAGTTGTGAGCCATCTCATTTAAATTTAGGAAAGTTCTTTCTTGAGCCTCTTGGTAGATCATGGAGTATTGGTGGGATGACAAGTGGATCATTATTTCTTCCCCATGGTACATTGGGTCTACATGCTTCACGTTCATTATCAGCCATTCTATTTCTGTTTCTAGCCTCTTCAGCAGCTAGGGATTCTTCTCTTTCCTCTGCCTCTCTTTGGAGTCTTTCAATCTCTTCAAGTTGAGCCCTAATCACTTCTTCCCTTTCAAGTTGAACTCTCTCCACTTCCTCTCTTTCTAGATCTTGTTCTTCTTCCTTAAGCTTTTCAAGAGTAGGATTAACAGATCCTCCTGATCTTAACTTCTTGGTATACCTTCTATCAGCTAGCTTGAAGACTTATTGTCTTCTCTGGGGTGCCAAGATTTGTCTTCGTTCCTCCAACTTAGTAGCAAGTTCTTCTTCTTGATCAAAAATTCTTGAAGCAATAGAGTAATGGTCTACACTCTTCCTTTTACACCAAACAGCCTCCCTTAGGTAAGAAATGATATCTTCTTGAATGTGAAAGAGCAAGGTAGGTCTCTCAACGGGAGGGTGTGTGAGAATTTCCATAATTGGTACCATGTGGATCAATAGAAAATTCAAATTTTCAATGAACTCAATGGTATTTAATGACCCTAAGGTCATTTCTAGGGTGTGGATGCTGTAAAATCGGCTCCACGGTGGGTGCCAAAGCTGTTGGGTTGGAAATTCATCTTGGGGGACAAATTGGTGGTTTCACAAACAAAAATATGGGAATCTAATTCCCTCTACTTATAATGGTGCAGCTGTTGTATTATGCATGAAAAACAAGTGGATTCAATGGTGGTTCTTAAACCAGAGATCCATAGGGGCAGTCCATTGACACTATGGAAAAGCCTGCAATTTATTGCAAGGAAAGAAAGTGGTCTAAGAGTGGGAAAGGGGAGTGGGAATGAAGGAAAGGAGATCAATGATGGAGGTAGAATATCAGAGGCCTACAAACATAGATCATAAAGTTTATAACATGCATTAAAATGAAAGAAGAATACAAATTCACAAACCAGAGCTACAAGATGGAATAAAAATGCATTGGTCACAAAGTACCAATCGAATCCTCTATCAAAGGGGCATAAAATCCTTCTTTTCTTATTACAGCTAAAGTAAAAACTTGTACAATGAAAGGAAATGGAAGAAATTCGCAGAAAGGAGAAGCTTGGAAGAATGACGACTATTGTTTTTTGTCCTCTGTTCGTGAAAATCATTTACAGTCTTCAAAAAATCAAATTACAACCTCTATAATGACTTTCAAAAGCCATGAAATAGCTTGCAAAAGGTAGTTACAACTTCCCCAAATGACCAAGAAGTCACATTCAATCAAGATCCAATCATTTGGCACCGTTTTAGATCCTTCTTTAGCGAGAAAAAATGGCCATGGCAAGAAATTCCAGATAATTTAATAATTAAAATGGTTACAAACTTACTAGATTGAATGTGGGTCATTAGATTTATCTTTTGGACCTTTAAATATGAGCCATCCATGTTGTAGAAAGTGATTGTAGCGGCCACAAAGCGAGCTCCTTCGTTTCACATGAATTTTTAGAATTCGGTAATTTGGAACAATTTCCTCGCCTTGATCCGGTTTGAATTTTCAACATGCATACGTGGTGCCTTTGGATTGGATACAGGGTCATGGCTCCATTTAGAACATTTTGAACCTTTGTTAGAAAAAGGTTCAAACTCGCACCATCCTCCGCCGACCAAAGACTCTCTGTGTACACGTGGCACAATTTGATTGCCTACGGGGTTCAAACTTCATTATTTTCTCCACCCAGCTTGAGCTCATGGATCTGCCACCACCATTTACACCTTTTTCCAAAAATGCAAAGTGACCAAGAAACCTCCTCGGCCACGCTTTGGTCCGCCTTGGACAAAAAAAACAACTTAAGTCCTTGAGCCATATCTTGCACAAAACAAGGAGTTAGAACAACTTCTTTACCTTTTTAGAAAGGGGAAGAAATTTCACATATGATGGAGGTATTTCTAAGAATCCTTGATCCATTGGGAATTTCCAGATTTCAAAATACTCAGACTCGATTATTTTTCAAAGGGTAACAACTCAAAAATTTCTAAGTCTAGACTTGGAAAAAGAAGGAAATTTTGAGGGGACAACACATCCATATTTGTATCTTTATAGGAACCAAGGGTAAATAATTTTCAGCTATATTACCATATGATTATTGATAAAACATCATGTATATAATTTCTTATTTTACTAATTAATTGCATCGAAAAAGGAGTTAATATTCATGCCAGTTCATTTTGAATTGACATCATACCACTACTCCAGTCTTCAGGACCATTAGCCGTTACTTTCGGATGTGCGGAAACTCATGTTTTGTGAAGTTTTATCGTAGCATTGATCAAAATGATATACTTGGATTTCAATTTGTAGAAGGATGAAATCTTAGAATTTCGATTGAATTTATTGGGATCTTGGACCCATTGTAAATATTTAAACCTTACTATGTGAGAGTTATTATACCGGTTATATAATTCGCCTTACAGAATATGTAATTTATGATTTTAATAAAGAGATAATTACTTTGTGTGTAATAATGTCTCAAAATGAGTAAATGCTGAATACTTGAGTTGAGGAATCTTACTTTTCACAAATTGTTAAATATATTTATTTGATAGTAATCAATGTATGAAGTGATAATTGGACAATTATTGTAATAATCATTTGTCTTTTAATTTCTAAATTTAATATCTATTTAGTGGCATAGCTAATCAAGGAATAATATATATATATATAATTTAGCCTTTCGGTAAACTTGGTATTATTATGATAAGATTGTAAATCCTGTTGTATAGAGAATGGAAGAGTATCATTGTAAAGAGGTAATTTAAGGTTAAGGAATCAAACGTCAGGAATAGAGAGACTAAATGGGATGGTAAATAGATGAAACGATCCGTTAGGCATATTAAGGGATAAGTACATGTGGAATGTTGATATAGTTACATTTCAGCATAACGAATGCATTTATCTCATAATGATCCTAGTTGGCCTTTGGCATCTATCACAATATAAACTCTTGCAAGATAGGTTAAATTGGAAATAAAATAAAAACAAACTATAAAGATCTAGATAACTATGAAAGGGATAGTTGTGAGGTGGTGGAAGACTTAAAACTCATAAGCCTAGTGTGTTGTCTTGAGTTTAGCTGTAACTTGCACGGTGGATAACTTTGGCCAAAGTAATGCATTGATGGTTGTGCATTGTCTAATCACCTAGTCCTCCAATTAAATAAAAAAATTCTCGTAACCTAATCATGGGAAGTTGAACACTAAACATGAGGTAGAAAATGGTCATATACCAGAATATGAAGTTGGGAAATTAGCTTCGTGGTAGACCTAAGGACTTTCACATAGTTCCCATGATCTTTAAAAGGTTGAGCCGAAATGCTAGTAAGCATTGTCACTCGAAGTAGTGATGAAGGGAGATCATGGATATCTTGATAGACCCTTCTCACTGCACACATGGCTTACATGGATGTTATTAGATAGATCAAAAGAACCAATTTGATTAAATAAATCTATACGATTGCAGCTATGTAATTTTTTTTTATGTTTAAAAAAATTCTCATTTTCAGCTCTTGTAATTTTGAGTGTTACACTTTTTCAAGTAACATGTCATCATTCCACTCCATTTTGGCATCTTGCAAGTGGCATGAATGGAGATTTTTGGGATTTCCACTTCTCTCTCCCTCTTTTTCCTGGGAAGATTCTATAAGTCAGAGTGTTGGGCTCACAACTGGGAAGTAGTTTTTGTGTAGAAAAACTCTATCAATTTTTTTGTGAAGCCAATGTGTTGTAGGCCCTTGTAGTGGACTCCTTACATGGTGATCCAGGCCCTTATCTTGTAATAGATTGGATTGTGCATACTCATGAAGTAATAGATGCAAGTTTGTGGATGTATCTTCCCCTGTTGTGTTTGTTGCATTCCTCTTTCCCCTTCAATCTCATTGCATATATATTGTGTCTATTCTATGTTGTTGCAGGGATTCATTATTATTGTGCATGTATGAACTATGATTGTGAATGCATTTTCCAGATTGTGGAGGACTGTTATCACCCCTTCTGGTATGTATTTTGCTTTTGTTTTTCACACATTGGAAAACTATCCTCATTCCCTCCTTTTCTGGTGTATCACTGCTTTAGTGTAGGCTTTATTTTCATGCAATCTCCCTCCCTAGTCCCTTGGAAAGTTAGATTAGGATTAGATATTTTTTCTGCATTAGAGTAGATTGTGGCAGGTAGTTTAGGAGCAAGAACCAACTTTCTCTGGAGGTCTATCTCAAGAAGAAAGTCCCAAAACTTGGGGATAGTACCCGTGTTATCCAATAACATTGTGAGCTCAAGAAAACACACTTGTGCAAACCATAGGGTGTTGTGATTTGGTGATAACATGGCACGGCACACCGGTGGGACCGGTTTGAAGCACATTACCACTTCATTTCATATGGTTGATGTGTTCTTGGTGAGATTCAACCTTTAGAGGCACATGTAAAGCACATATGGCAAATCCATTTGGTCAACAACCCATTCTCTGAGTTGCAGACTTTCCTTCCATCCATTTCCACCCATTCTTCTTTCCACATCTTTCATCTTCTTCCATCCCATCACCATGAAGTTGTGTAATCATGACTTCATTCCCATCTTGGAATTCATACTTGCAGCAGTGGCAATGCAGTCCACCTCCAATGTATTTCTCATCTCCTCCAGATTAGCATTATGATCAGATTCAGAACCATTATGCTTACCCATATGAGCAGTGTCAAAACTAGTTTGGTTATGAAACATATCAGGAACAAGGGTATGCATACAATGAAAATAGTCAAATGGAGAATGTTGATCTACTGGAGAAGATTCAAAGAATGGAGGATAACATGGTTCAATCTAGGGCTACAACATAGATGAAAGCTTTCAAAATCAACAGGGCACCTTGTCCATGGGAAGGCCCTTTTCCAAGACACTATAGCTCGTAAGAGAAGCTTGATTTCATGGTTGAAATGCTGCCCCAACTTGCACAGTGGACTGAGGAGATAGAAGCATACGAGAAAAATTCAAGACAACCTTGTCAATGGGTAAGTCAATCACCAGCTCCTTATGCTCCTTTTTTTTCATCCCAAGCTTTATCATTTCAGTAGTATCAAGATTCAAGCCCATTGTATGCTGCCCCAAGTGTTGATTTCCCTTCTCCATCTTCTGATCTTCCATCTCATCTCAATTCCTCTACCCTTTTCTCTTCCAAACATTCGCTCCCTCCAAAGAAACAATAAATTCCACTTCCCTCACCATGTAACATACCAAATTTTTTGTAAGTTAAATTAACTACTGTTTAAGTCTAAACGAGGATTAAACGAGATCATCATTAGGTATTAAATTCATTTGACTCATGGGAAAGCCTTCTACTATGGGGCATGGAATTGTGGAACAAATAACACACCACAGGCCACACCCACCTTGATGATCCTTCCTAAAACATGATTAGGCCTTAATCATAGCTTTACGAGAATATTCAAATTATTATTAGTTACGGACTTGGTGGATTTTTTTCATTTGTTTGAATATTTTATATGGAACATAGGAATTCAAATAGATATTATGATAACATATTGTTGGCAATATGTGGACTTATATTATGATGATTAATTTTACCATTAAAGTTAGGTATCAATTAAAATTTAAATTTAAAAAAAATGCATTTTTAATTTGTGAAATTATATATTAAATCCTAAAAGGATTTGGCATGTAGTGGCGAAGGGAGATCATGGAGATCTGGATACACCCTTCTTAGCCACACATGGCTTACATGGATGTTATCAGATAGATCAAAAGAACAAATTTGATTTAAATAATTTGATTAAATAAATTTATATGAATGCAGTTGCGTAATCTATTTTTATGTATGTTTAAAAAATATCCCCATTTTCCAGTTCTAGTAATTTTGAGCGTTACATTTTGGTATCAGAGCCAGAGGCTCAGACACTTGGACATTAATGGGACACACATTCTAATAAAAAGTATCCTCTTTTATAAAAACAGGAAACTTTGGCTAGGCCGCAAAAAGAGCTAATATGGCGAGTGACAGTGGGGTAAATATTGGTGACGTGCCGAGATAATACGGCTGCTAAGTTAGAAGAAATCCTCAACCTTTTGAATGACACCCAAAACCGAGTTGTTTCCTTAGAACAACAAGGTCAGGGTGGTGAAGAGAATGAGAATCATAGGGTGATGAGTAATATGATGATCAACCTGAGCACCTGAATGAAAGGGAAAATAAGAAAGCAAGGCTGGCTATTGAGTTAGCAAGGGACATTAAAAGAATAACTCCACCTAAATTTGATGGTACAACTCTTGGGGATGGCACTAAAAATTGGCTATCTGAAATGGAAAATTATTTTGAGATTAGGGACTTTTCAGAGGAGACAAAAGCAAGTATGGGGAGCCTACCAATTGTCTCGTGAAGCATCTTCCTAGTGGGATAACTGGAAAATGGAACTAGGAATTAATTCTTGTATGATCACGTGGGAGTAGTTTAAGGCCTACTTCCATCAAAGATGGCTACCTCAGCTATACTTTGACCAAAAGATGGTAGAATTCCAAAATCTGACTCAAGGAAAGTACTCAGTTATAGAATATTGGGAACGTTTCACTCGATTGCTGAAATATGTTCCTATGTATCAAAAGGATGAGAAGTTTAGAGTGAGAAAATTTATAATGGGATTGAATCCTAGCATTGGTGGTGAGGTAGATGTTCATGGACCTACTTCGATGGAAACAGTATTTGAAAAAGCTATCAAGCAAGAACAAAAGCTGCGAAGTATTTATGCCTCTAAAGAGGAAAATAGAAGGAAATATAGCAGTTTTCAAACACCAACTACAAGTAAACCAACATGGAAAAAGGAAAAACAAGTTCAGGCCTGTCAATAAAAGAGGAATAGCGGGTAGAACTATTGTGAATAATAAAAATAATGGGCAATAAGGAACAAGTTTCAGCCAAAATAAGATTGAGAGAAAAGGACCTCTGGGTGGATGTTTTAAGTGCGGTGGTGATCATTTCGCTAAAAACTGTCTGCAAAGAGGATAATGGAATAACCAGTAGAAGGGATCTACTACAGTAAATAAAGAGGGGCAACAACATAAGATTTATGCTACAGTCCATAATAAGCAAGCAAAAAAGCAAGTGACTCCCATTGAAACCTCAGGTAAGCTTTTTGGAGAACCTATTTCTGTTTTATTTGATTCTAGTTCAACAAAATGTTTTGTTTCATCTAAAATAGTTGATAAACTCAAAATAAGAGTTGGGTACATGGAACACACTTGGACTGTACAGTATGGAAATAATGTTGTACATAGAGTGAAGTAGTGTTTGTTTGAGGCACCACTAGAATTACCTGAGTTCACAACAAGATTAAACTTGTATGTGGCACCTCTTGGATCCTATGATGTTGTCATAGGTATAAATTGGTTAAGTCAACATAATGCAACCTTGGATTGCTTAGGAAAATGTGTAACCTGTTGCGATGATCAATAGAAAACAGCGAGTGTTTAGGGTGTTAAAAGAGATTTTTTCACTAGGCAGATTTCCGCCATATAGCTGAAAAAGGCAAAGTGAAAGGGCTGCCATCTATATGTTGTAAAAATATCAAATTCGGGATAGGAAATTGAGCCTGAAATTGAAGCATTTCCCATCCTAAGGGAATTTAGAGATGTGTTTCCAAATGAGTTACCCGGACTTCCACCTAAGCGTGAATTTGACTTCACAATAGAGGTCAAACCAGCAACAGAACCAATTTCCAAGGCACTGTACAGAATGAAAACAACTGAATTAGTTGAATTGAAAGCTCAATTACATGAGTTGTTGTCCTTGGGTCTGATTAGACCAAGTATATCACCATGGGGTGCACTAGTTATCTTCATGAAAAGAAGGATGGGACCCTCAGACTTTGTATTGATTACCAAATACTTAACAAGGTAATAGTGAAGAATGGTGCCCACTGCCCCGAATTGATGATCTATTTGATCGGATGGGGGTGAAAAAGTGTTTTGCCAAGATAGATCTCAAATCCGGTTATCATTAGCTGCGAATCAAGGATGAATATATCCATAAAACTTATTTTAGAACAAGGTATGGGCATTATGAGTATATAGTATTGCCCTTTGGACTAACAAATGCACCTGCCGCTTTCATGAACTTGATGAAAAACGTGTTTAGGGAATACTTAGACCAATTTTTACTTATATTTCTTGATGATATATTAATATACTCCAAGAATGAGGAAGAACATGATGAACATTTAAGGATTGTGCTAGGAATTCTTAGAAAACATAAATTATATGGAAAATTATCTAAGTGTGCTTTCTATCAATACAAAGTACAATACTTAGGCCACATAATAAATAAAGAGGGAATCTTAGTGGACCCTTCAAATATCAGTGCCATCATGGAATGGCCAGCACCAAAGGATGTGCATGAAGTGAGAAGTTTTATGGGTCTAGCAGGCTACTATCGGAAGTTCGTAAAGGACTTTTCTAAGTTAGCGGGACCTATCACTTCTTTGCAAAAGAAGGGTAAGAAATTTGTTTGGGACATCAAGTGTGAAGAATCCTTTAAGGAGTTAAAAGGTAGACTCACAAGTGCTTCGGTGTTGAAGATTCTAGATCCAAACGGGAATTTCTTAGTGGTAACCGATGCTTCAGGGGAAGGTTTGGGTAGAGTACTACTACAAGATGGGCATGTGGTAGCTTTTGAAAGTAGGAAGTTGAGGGTGCATGAAGTAAATTATGCACCACATGATCTTGAGCTTGTTACGATTGTTCATGTGCTGCAAGTATGGAGGCACTATTTGCTTGGAAAACCTTTTGAACTCAAAACAGATCATCTTGGGCTGAAATACATCTTTACACAGCCGAATCTAAATGCAAGGCAACGAAGATGGCTGGAGTTCCTAGAAAATTATGACTTTGATATAAATTACATTAAAGGAAAAGAGAATAGGGTGGTTGATGCCTTAAGTCGCAGAAATTATATTGCTGCTATAATTACATTAAGAACCCAGTTCAAAGATGAAGTCAAAAATGAGTTAACAAATGACCCCTACTACAATCATGTTAAAACAACTTTAGAAAAAGATCTGAGGGACAAAAGGTATGATGGTTTCAAGCTGGAAACAGATGGGATTATGCGTTATAATAACAGAATATATGTACCAGAGGGTAAAGAACTCAGAAGTAAAGTCATGAGAGAATTTCATGATGTTCCCTACTTAGGACATCTAGAGTAACAAAAATGATGGTGGACATCAAAAAGCAATACTTTTGGAAAAATATGAAAAGTGATGTGATTCTTTATGTCTCACAATGCCTGGAATGTCAGCAAGTAAAGGCTAAACATTCACATCCAACAAGATTATTATATCCTCACAATGTGCCAGAATATAAGTGGCAAGTTATAAGTATGGATTTTGTCCAAGGTCTACCTATGTCCCAAAATAAACATGATGTTATACTTGTAGTTGTAGACAAGTTAACTAAAGTGGCACATTTTATAGCAAGTAATTTAAAGGATAATTCACCCATACTGGCAAAAAGGTTTGTGCAAGAAGTTTTCCGATTACATGGAGTTCCAGAAATAATAATTTCAGATAGGGACTCAAGGATAACTTCCAAATTTTGGCAGACATTGTATGTTGCCTTAGGGACAAAACTGAACATAAGTTTTGCCTACCATCCTGAAACTGATGGTCAAACTGAAAGAGTAAATCAAGTACTAGAAGATTTACTAAGAATGTATTGCATGGATCAGCAATACAAATGGGAAGAGTATCTTCCCTTGGTTGAATTTTCCTATAATAACACCTACCATTCTTCCATTCAGATGGCTCCTTTTGAGGCCTTATATGGTCATAGGTGTAGAACACCAATAAGTTGGGATAATCCTGAAGATAGAGTACTAATTGGACCTGAAATGTTGTCGGAAATGGAAAAACAGGTTAAATTAATCCAAGAAAGATTGAAAGAGGCCGCAAATAGATAGAAAAGTTATGCAGATTTAAAAAGAATTGACAAAAAATTTAATGTGGGAGATAAAGTTTTTCTTAGGGTCAAACCTAAAAAGAGTTCCATTTCATTTGGCAAGTCAGCCAAACTATCTCCTAGGTTTGTAGGACCATTTGAAGTCCTAGAGGTCATTGGACCAGTAGCCTACAAGCTAGCACTGCCTCCCGCTCTATCCAGGATGCATAATGTATTTCATGTATCCTTGCTTAAGAAATATGTACCTAATTTAACACATGTACTTAATTGGGATTCATTACAGGTTCTGGATCTAAGGGTAATCGCATTGGTTGCCTATAAGGATACATGAAACCCATGAAGTTGTAATTGAAAAACCATGAGGTTTCACAATGTAAGGTTCAAATCAACAATACTCTGAAGAAAGTGCCACTTGGGAAAAT
Source organism: Taxus wallichiana var. yunnanensis (assembly GCA_018340775.1). NCBI lineage: Eukaryota > Viridiplantae > Streptophyta > Pinopsida > Cupressales > Taxaceae > Taxus > Taxus wallichiana. The sequence continues at coordinate 15,786,491 of CM031234.1, forward strand.
CTGGAAGATATCCAGACTACTTTTCCGCATCTGTTTGACTGATTTTAAAGAATATATTTTTGTTATAGTGTTAAATTCAGTTTTTCTGTAAAGAGGTAGATAAGTAAATCCTATAGATAAGCTTACAACTGAATATTGGAACTAAGGTACTTTTTGATGAATAATTATTGTTGAAGATTTTGTAATGAACTGTTAAAATATGTCGTTTAAGCAAGTAATGTACGTTATGCCTACATATTATGTGACTTATTTTCTATATATATAAGGGATGTTGTGACCTTTATGATTCAACTGAAATGATATTGATACAAATTTTAAACTAATTTGAAATATATTAATGCCACAAATGAATGATGGGTTTAGTTTTTCTATTTATCCTAAAATCATCGAGATGATGATTATTCTAAGGGGTGGAGTATGTAACATCCCAAATTTCTTGTAAGTTAAATTAACTATGGTTAAGTCTAAATAGGATTAGACGAGATCATCATTAGGTATAAAATTCATTTGACTCGTCATCAGCTTCTGCTGCGGGGCATGGCATTGCAGAACAAATAACCCCGCAGGGCCGCACCCACCTTGATGATCCTTCCTAAAACATGATTAGGCCTTAATCATAGCTTTATGAGAATATTCGAATTATTATTATTTACGGACTTGGTGATCTTTTTTTTTTCATTTGTTTGAATATTTTATATGGAACATGGGAATTCGAATAATTATTACGATAACATATTGTTGGCAATATGTGGACTTATATTATGATGATTAATTTTACCATTAAAGTTAGGTATCAATTAAAATTAAAATTTAAAAAAATGCATTTTTAATTTGTGAAATTATATATTTAAATCCTAAAAGGATTTGGCATGTAAATCAAAAGTTAAAAAGTATAATAATAATAATATTTTAATATTTAAAATCGAGAGTTTTAAAAAGGGACACGCCTTCATCTGACACCAAGTATGTGGCATCACGGCATGCATTGAAGCATGAAGCAACACTTGGAAGCCCGAAAATTCTCCATTATAGTATAGTTTCTTCATTATGATTTTTTTCTCCTTTGTCTGCTTTCATTTTTCTCTTCTGGAATACCTGCGTGAGTTTTGGAGGAAAGAAGGATTCAACTTGGTGGAGCGGAAAGAGTAAGAGGTTGTTGATTTTGGGTTTACTTCAGGCATGAATATCTTCTCCTTTCTCTGCAGCATTATTTGTAAATAATGAGGAAATATACATTTTGTTTTAAATGGCAATTAAATGAATTTGTGGACAGCTTCTGATTTAATTGCTTGGAAATGATGATTTCAAACAGTTTTGTTAAGTTGTTTGTTGATTGGAAGGTAAGAAAAACAATAGTTGAATCATGTACCATGTGAAGTATGATTTTCTTGTGGTTTAATCAGAATTCGAATGTTGAATGATTATGGTTTGATTATGTCTTGATCCTTGTGATTAGAGTGAAACATGATTGCTGAAATAGAAATTGGTTGTTCTATTTGTGTACATTCATAGTTGTATCTTGATGAAAAACATGTAATAATACATTCTTCATTGTATTACCATACGTTTGTTGATAAAATAACTTGTATATCATTTCATATTTTATTAAATAATTACATCGGAAATTGGAGTTAATATTCATGCCAGTTCATTTTGAACTGACAACATATCACTACTCCAGTCTTGCAGGACAATTAGCCATCACGTTCGGATGTGCGGAAACTTATGTCTTGTGAAGTTTAATCGTAGCATGGATCTAAATGAGATACTTGGATTTCAATTTGTAGAGGGATGATATCCTAGAATTTTGACTAAATTTATTGGGATCTTGGACCCATTGTTAATATTCAAACCTCACTATGTGAGAGTTTCCATAATAGTTATATATTTTGCCTTAACAAAGCATATGTAATTTATTATTTAAATAAAGAGATGATTACCTTGTATGTAATAATATCTCCATATGAGCAAATGCTAAATACTAGAAGTAAGAAATCTTACTTATCATAAATTGATATATTTATTTATTTGGTATTTGTCAATATATGAAGCCAATAATTGGGCAATTATTGTAACAATCAATTGTCTTTAATTTCTAAATTAAATAAGCTATTTCGTGGCATAGCTAATCGAAGGAATAATTAAATATACATGTTTAATATATATTTAATTCAGCCTTTTGGTAAACTTGGTATTAACATGATAAGATGGTAAATCCTGTTGTATAAAGAATGGAAGAGTATCGTTGTAAAAGGTAATTTAAGGTTAAAGAAACCAAGCATCAGGAAAAGAGAAACTAAATGGGAAGATAAATGGATGAAAATATCCATTAGGCATATTAAGGGATAAGTACATGCGAGAATGTTGAAAAAGATTTATATCAGCATAACGAGTGTACTTATCTCATGATGATCCTAGTTGGCCTTTGGCATATATCTCGGTATAAACTCTTGCAAGATAGGTTAAATTGGAAATAAAGTAAATACAAACTATAAGATCTAGATAATTGTGAAAGGGATAGTTATGAGGTGGTGAAAGACTTAAAATCATAAGACTAATGTGTTGTCATGAGTTTAGTGTAACTGCATGCGTGAAAACTTTGGCCAAAGTAATGCATTGATGGTTGTGCATTGTTTGATCACCTAGTCCTCTAATTAAACTAAAATTGTCAGTAACCTGATCATGGGAAGTTGAACACTAAAATTGAGGTAAGCAATGGGATACTGAAATACGAAGTTGGAAAACTAGCTTCATGGTAGACCCAAGGACTTTCACATAGTTCCCATGACCTTAAAAAAAATGTTGAGCTAAAATGCTAAGTAAGCATTGTCACTCAAAGTAGTGGCAAAGGGAGATCATGGAGATCTAGATACACCCTTCTCAGCCACACATGGCTTACATGGATGTTATCAGATAGATCAAAAGAAAAAAATTGATTTAAAGAATTTGATTAAATAAATTTGTATGAATGCAGTTGTGTAATCTATTTTTATGTATGTTTAAAAAAATATCCCCATTTTCCAGTTCTAGTAATTTTAAGTGTTACACGCCACAAAAACAATCAAAAACTCATTGAGACCCCATCCACTCCTCCTCTTGCCTTCCCAATTCCATGTCAGGAAGAAATTTCAAAAACCAATCAAGGAGAACAACAGGGAAGAGAGCCAAACAGAGAAGAAATGATCAAAAGCTTGGTAAGCTTGGCTCTCAAATTTGGGATAGAAAAAATCCCCTTGATGGTTAAACCTTCAGAGGAGGCTAGGATCAAACCACAGGTGGTGGAAGCTGAGTTTGTAATAGAAGGAGAACAAGAACAAGAACAAGAAGATCAACAATTTGTTTTCTCTGAATGCAGTGTCCATAATGGCACCTTATCTAAAGAGGATGCTGATCTAATCCAAGCTGCACAATCAGTCAAGAAGGAAGAAGAACAATCAGCTCCAAGTCCTATTGAAGAGGGGCAATCGGAAGAGATCGAATCAGAGTTGAAACCACTTGATGAAGAAAGCATTATTGAATTTTTTTGCTTTCATTTGAAGGACCTGATTTGATTGATGAATCCATGATGGAGGAGAGCTATCAAGAAGACCTTGCTGCCCCAAATAGTCCTCTAGAGCAGCGAATTGAAGATTTTTATCTGAAAAATTTCATGCTAGAGGAAGAGGCTATCTAAGAGAAATTTAGTCTTTAAGAAACAATGGAGGAACTCCAGAGCCAACCATGTGTTGCAGAAAATTATAATGATGTAAAAGAAACTTCATTAGATGTTGCAATCAATAACGATGAGCTGCAGATTAGAGAGGAGTTCCATACTACCACAAAGGAAGGAAACGAGCACGAATATACCATCTCTTCCACACCATCCACCCATGAAGGTTTGTAGGAAGACTCCATTTTTGGAGTTGAATTTCAGAGAAAAGGGCACATCCATCGGATCAGACCTTTCCTAATCAGGTACTTGGCTTCACTAGAGTTGTTGGCTTGGAAATTCATCTCGAGGGACAAATTGGTGGTTTCTAAAACATCACTATGAGAATATAAGTCCCTCTACATATAAAAAGTGTAGCTGCCATATTATGCATGAAAAACAAGTGGATTCAATGGTGGTCTTTGAACTAGAGATCCATAAGGGCACTCCACCGACCCTATGGCAAATCTCGTAATTTCTTGCAAGGATAGAAAGTGGTCTAAGAGTGGGAAAGGGAAGTGATAATGAAGGCACGGAGATCAATGATGGAGGTATAATATCGAGGCCTACAAACATAGATCATAAAGTTTATAACATGCATTAAAATGGAAGAAGAATACAAATTCGCAAACCAGAGCTACAAGACTGAATAAAAACACATTGGTCACAAAGTACCAATCAAATCCTTTGTCAAAGGGGCATAAAATCCTTCTTTTCTTATTGCATCTGAAGTAAAAAATTTTACAATGAAAGGAAATGGAAGAAATTCATAGAAAGGAGAAGCTTGGAAGAATGATGACTATTGTTTTTTGTCCTCTATTCGTGAAAATCATTTACAGTCTTAAAAAAATCAAATGCCAACCTCTACAATGACTTCCAAAAGCCATGAAATAGCTCACACAAGGTAGTTACAACTTCCCAAATGACAAAGAAGTAGTTACAGTGGAGATCCAATCATTTGGCACCATTTCAGATCCTTCTTTTGCAGAAAAAATAGTCATGGCGGGAAATGCCAGAGAGTTTAATAATTAAAACAGATTACAAACTTATTAGATTGAATGTGGGCCGTAAGATTTATATTTTTTTCCTTTAAATATGAGCCATCGACGTGGCATAAAGTGATTGGAGAGGCCACGGTGTGAGCTCCTTTGCTTCACGACTTTTTAGAATTTGAAATTTGGAACAATTTCCTCCGCCCCCAATTTGAATTTTCAACATGCATACGTGGCACCTCCGGATTCGATACAGGAGGCGGGTCCATTTAGAAAATTTTGAACCTTTGTTAGAAAAAGGTTCAAAGTCGCAACATCCTCCATCGGCCCGCATTCCCATGTACACATGGCACAATTTGATTTTTGCGGGGTTCAAACTTCATTATTTTCTCTACCCCTCGGGCTCGTAGATCCACAATCACCATTTACACCTTGTTACCAAAAAGGAAAAGTGACCAAGAAACATCCCCAGCCCCGCTGGTCTACCTTGGATAAAAAAAAAACAACTTAAGTCCGTCGAGCCATATCTTGAACAAAACAAGGAGTTAGAACAAATTATTTACCTTTTTGGAAAGGGGAAGAAATTTCCAATCTAATGAAGGTGTTTCTAAGAATCCTTGATCCCTTAGAAAGTGCCAGATTTCAAAATACTCAGACTGGACCATTTTCAAAGGGTAACAACTAAAAAATTTCTAAGTCCAGACTTGGAAAAAGAAGGAAAATTTTGAGGGGACAACAGTGGCTCTAGCTTGAGGACATGACATGGATTGAACAAGATGAAAACATGGCATGAGGATCCAGAATCTCAAGTTTTAAAATATATAACATTGACTAGTGCCTTATCCATTGGGCCTTGTAGAGTCATGTACAACTTCTGAGGAAAGCAAGAAGGAAGAAGAGGACACACAAACAAAAACACACCAAAATAGAAAAAAACAAAAACACATAAGAAAAAGAGGAAAAAACAAAACTATGTTACAAGGTGAGGGACAACTCACTTTCACTGATGATAAAGCTTCAAATATTGCCCACTCCTAGGCAATCCTAATGGAGTTCCATCCAAGTATGATAAGAGAAAAACATTCTCACCACAAGTTCCATGAATTTGAAAAGGTCCCAGCCACAAAGAATCAAACTTTCCATGGCTGCCCTTTGGTTCTCTTCTCTTGTCCCAAAGTAGGACAAAATCTCCAACTCTGAACTCTCTTGCCTTGGTCCTTTTATCAAAGATTTTTTTACTTTCAACTGATGTTATTTAATTTTATCAACCACCTAGGATCTGTTTTCTTCCAGCTTCTCAAGAAAGAGGATCCTTTTGTCAATGGAGTCTTTGTATTGGCCATCATCCACCACTTGAAGCAATCTTAGAGCTGGAATTTCAATTGTGATGGGGATCTCTACTTCAACTCCATACAACAACTGAAAAGGAAAAGTACCAATGGCCTTCTTGGGAGTGATCCTGTCATCCCACAATGCATCATACAATCTCTTGTGCCAATTCCTCTGATTCTCATCAACAAGCTTTTGAACAATGGTCACAATGTTCTTGTTACTTGACTTCAACCTAGCCATTTCCTTATGGATAATAGTTAGAAGAATGTGCTAGAGAGATTCTAAAACCATAATGTAACTCTCATTAGTTCACTTGAAGAGAAATAAGTGGCATTGTCTACAACAATCTTTTGAGGCACTCCAAAATGGACAATGATGTATTCTTTAATGAAACTGCAGACTACTTCAGAGATAGCTTGTTTTGTTGGAATGGCCTCCACCCATTTGGTGAAATATTTTTGTGGCAATGAGCACATAAGTATGCCCAATACTTTAATGATGATTCAACATGCCAATGAATTCCAACCCTCATTGTTGAAATGGTTCTTCAATAATCACAGCCTGAGAGGCAATGCAGCTAACTGTGGTCTTCCAATAAATTGTTGGCATGCTTTGCATTTAGAAACCCAGCTCTGAGTATCAGCAAAAAGAGAAGGCCAATAATACCTACCTCTGAGAATCTTATGAGCAGTGACCATGGCTGAGAAGTCTCCACCACATGCTTGGTCGTGATAGGCTTTAAGAAACTTTCCTTGTTGCTCTTTATCAACACATCGAAGGAAACAACCATCCATTCCTTTCTTATAAAGCACATGATTCCAGATCACGTACTTGTTTGCTTTCGGTTTGAGAGTTCTTCTTTTCTTGTAATCTAGATTGAGGGGAAATTCTCCATACGTGAGTAGGAAAGTGATATCCGGATACCACTCATCAAGAGTGGTGATAAAGAGAACTTCATGGGAAATCTTTCTGGGCAAGTTAAACAAATGTCATCTTTCTCTCTGTGCTAAGATTTGTGAATTTCATCTTCAGAAATCAACTTGAACAAAACATTTCCTCTTACTAGACTAGAGGGCTAAATCTCCAAGTCATACTCTTGAGTCTTAGCAATCCAATTTTCTCTTTTGGCTCTAGGATCTTGTTGTGTTAAAATAGATTTGATTGCACTTCCCAAGACCATTACCACAGTATAAGAATTGAGAATATAGAACATGAATTTTTTTACAGCTTTGACCACTGCAAATGCGTGCTTTTCCAATTGACTATAATTGAGCTCATGTTTCTTCAAAGGAAAGCTCATGAAAGCAATGGGTGCTTCCAAATCTTCATCGTTCTTCTAAACAAGGACAGTAGATAGAGTGTGTTGTGAGGCATAACAGTACAAGATGAACTCTTTTTTAAAATCTAGAGATATAAGAGTATGAGCTTTGGCAATAGCTCTTTTTATCTCTTCAAATGTAGTTTTCCCTTCATGGCTCCATTTGAAACTTGATTGAGGCCTCATCATAAAAGTTATGTGCTTTTTCAATTCAGCGAACTCAAGGACAAAGTGGTGAAGAAAGTTTACCTTCCCAAAGAACGAGTGTACTCCTTTCTTGTTGGTGGGCAGAGATAGTTCTTGAATAGCTCTTACTCTTTCAGGGTCAATATGTGCTCCATGATTGTTCACGATGTGTCCCAGCAACTTACCTTATGTGACTCCAAAGATGCATTTCTTTGGATTCAGTGATATACCGTGTTTTCTACACCTTGCAAGAACTTGTTCCAAATGACAGATGTCTCTCTCTCTCTTTTGTTCAAAAATACCGTGAGATCATCCAGATATATAACAATGTAATAATTCAGATCTCTCAAGGCCAAGTCCATTGCTCTTTGGACGCGTTCTCCCAAATTGATTAGGCCAAAATGCATTCTGCTATAAGCAAAAGTGCCCTAAGGAGTTGTGAATACTGTTTTGTTGTAGTCTCCTCTACCACTTTGATTTGGTTGTACCCGAAAACCCATCAAAGAGAGAGCATCTCGAGATCCAATGACTGTTTGCAAAATGTGATCCATGATGGGTAGAGGATAGTTATCTTTGAGTGAGGCTTGATTTATATTTCTGAAATCAACACATATCCTTAACTCCCCATTCTTCTTTCTTATTGGCACAATGTTATCCACCCACGTTGAATGGTGGATGGGAAAAATGATCCTGGCTTTCAGCATCTTGGTCACCTCTTCCTTGATGATATAAGAAAACTTTGGATTATAGGGCCTTTTCTTTTTCCGAATGGCTTAGCACCTTGCTTCAAAGGAATGGAATGGTGCATTTCTTTTGGCTGGAATGATTTGAGTTCCTCATAGAATAAGCCAAAATGTCGAGTATTTCTCGAGCAAAGCAAAAACCTTCTCTTATCCTCAAGTGAGTAACATTTACCAAATTTTACCATTCTAGATCTCTCGAAGTACCAATATTTTCTTTTTCAAAGTTAGATGGACACCGAGAAGATAACTTCTCCTTCTCTTTAACAAATCTATCATGCTTGTCAAACAGATCTTCCAAAGAGACTAAGGCTTTGGGAATCTTATTACCTTTCAATCTGATCATGCCCTCATCATCAACTTCATCAACTCCATCAACTTCTTCTTTAGTTATGGATTCCCTATGAGGATTTTCACTTCCTTCAAAGAAGAGATTATTAAAATTATCTCTTTGCTCTAAGAAGGTTAAAATATGATTGTCATGATTGAAGACTTGCCAATGATTTGCATTATCAGGCACACTAGGTCTGAATACCATTTCAATGGTTACTTTATCTTTTCCAAAATAAGGATGAGGTGTCATTAAAGAGGTTGACACTGCAAGAGAATTACCCCTTTTTTTTGTGCCCTTAGAACAGCTTCAATAGAGAAAGCATCGAATGATTCAATGTAATCCCAAACCCGATTTCTGTAGTATCTGAGCCTTGGGTTCTTCACTTGATATTGCTGGCGGATTTGTTTCACTATTACCTCTACATTTCCAAGGAATCTTAGTTTCTTTATTCCCATATCTTTCGCAACACTCATGCCCAAAAGAAGAGCTTCGTATTCGATATGTTGTTGGTGTTATCAAACCGCAGTTTGTAAGTAAAAGGATGCATTTCTTTTAAAGGTGAATACAAAACAACACCAACTCTAGAACCTACTCTTGAATGAATGCCATCAAATTCCATCATCCAGATCTGATCTTCTTCTTCCTCCATGAGAAGTGGCAGGTTTTCATCTTTTTGTGATACGAGGAAGTAATTTCCTAACTCAGAATGTTGAAGAAGGTTATTAGCTCTTGGATCATCGACTTCTTTTTGTGAACTTCATCTTTCTAATAGGAAGAAACCTCTTCATTTCACCTTTTACTAAGATCGTAGCAGATGACCACTCCATTTTAATTTCTCCACCTAGATCTCTACAAAAAATTCTACTCATAAGCATGCCAAAGGATGTTGGGATGTCTCGCCACTAAAATAGTTAGAGCTCCTTCTTGTCGTGGAAATCAGCCAGAGCTACTTGTGCATCCTTTATTCTTCCAATCAGTGGCACTTGTTTAGATTCCATGGAATAATAAGCTCCATTTACTCTCATCAAACTTAGGCCAAGGGAATTTGTAACTTTGAGTGGCATTACATTATCAGAGGCTTCGGAATTAATGATATAAGTTGTTCAACTCAAAGCCATTTATGAGGAGAGACAATAGAAAGGCTCAACTCTGGTTTTTTTGGAAGCACTGAGAGCTAAAATATTTTGAGATGAAGGTGTGGATGGTGTTGGAAGACATCCTTTAGAAGTGGAACTTGAGGATATAGAGCTATTTCCTGGACTACATTAATGAATCTGTCAAATTAGGCCGGGTGTGTTTGTAAGTACTCTAACTCTAAGAGTTGGACTTTGGTTTTGCTTGCATGCTCTACAAAATCAAACCAATAAATGATGGGTGAGGAGGAAGCTCATGGGATGAAAGAGGATTTACCTAGTGAGGGATTTGAAGGAATCTTGGATGTTTTGGATGAAGGATTTTCTCCTAAAGGTGAAGTAATCGGTTTAGTAGAAGGAAAAGGTACAACCTTTGGCTGAACTATGGGTACTTTGGCAGAGATTCCAATGGAAGGGGAAGTACTCTTAACAACTGTAGGACTAGAAGAAGGAGAAAAAGACTTACTTGGTATGACAACATGATCCTTGATAGTGACCAAGTCTTGTTTTTCTTTAGCAGAATCCATGGAGGGTGGAAATGGAGAACCTTTGTTGATAATCCTCTTCTGTGTGACCTCAGAAGTGGAAACTTCTTTGGTTTTATTTTCCTTTGCAGCCACCAAGGATGGGGTGTTCTTCTTGGACTGTATTATGGTGAAAACAAGTGCATGAAAAACTTGGCATTTCCTCCTCTTCTTCTTCATCATCATCAATGAATTCAAATAGGTCGTTGTGCATATTAACCTCCTCAACTTCTAGGTAGCTTTCATAGTTTTCTTCATCATCTCCGAGCTCATCAACTTCAGCTTCCTCTCGTTATATCTCAAGTGTCATAGGTAACATTGACTGGTGGTGCTTCAAGAGCAAGCTAACGAGGAGGTGGTGAAATCCGTTGCCTATCATTAAAGTTTGGTCTTCTTGGATTGTTCCTCACAGTGATTTGTGTGAGCATTTGCTTCTTCAAGACGTAACTAGAACATTGGCCATTTTTGAAACATGGGGTTTTTTGTGACTGATTTTGAACTCGACCCTTTTGCTTTCCATTTGGGCCCTTTACCTTTCCAGAAATAATTAAATCATCATCAATCTCAATTGCAAGGTTTTGAGCTTCCCTCAATGTTCTTGGTTGATCTCTTCTGAGGAAGAAACCAACTTCTATGATGGCAAGGAACTGATGAAGAACCTCTTCAAGTTGTTTTCAAGAGGAACTACATCTTTGGGGATTCTTCTTGTCAATCTATCAAATCTTGCTACGAAATATCTCATGGACTTAGAGAATTCTTTCTTCATTTGCACCAATTGAACTAGAAAGTCTTGGCCATCTTCTGTGCTCTTAAATCTACTTTCAAATGCACTCCTTATGTCCTCCCACCGGTGATAGATCTGGGGGAAGCATATTAAACCATTCAACAGCTTTCTCTTATAGTGACTCCATAAAAATTATAATCAACACATCTTCATCTTCAACACCTAACACACCACAAGCAAAGTGATGAAAGCTACTACGTGTTCCTCATGTAGTTGTGAGTTGTCTCCTTTAAATTTAGGAAAGTTCTTTCTTGAGCCTCTTGGTAGATCATGGAGTATTCGTGGGAGGGAAAGTGGACCAGTATTTCTTCCCCATGGTACATTGGGTCCATGTGCTTCACGTTCATTATCAGCCATTCTATTTCTATTTCTAGCCTCTTCACAGCCTAGGGTTTCTTCTCTTTCCTCTTCCTCTCTTTGGAGTCTTTCAATATCTTCAAGTTGAGCCCTAATCACTTCTTACCTTTCAAGTTTAACTCTATCCTCTTCCTCTCTTTCTATCTCTTGTTCTTCTTCCTTAAGCTCATTAAAAGTAGGATTAACAAATCCTCCCGATCTCAATTGCCGGGTATACCTTATGTCATCCCACTTGAAGACTTATTGTCTTCTCTCGGGGTGCCAAGATTTATCTTCATTCCTCCAACTCAAGTAGAAAGTTATTCTTCTTGATCAAAATTCTTGAAGCAATAGAGTAATGGTCTACACTCTTCCTTTTACACCAAACAACCTCCCTTAGGTTAGAAATGATGTCTTCTTGAATGTGAAAGAGCAAGGTAGGTCTCTCAACAAGAGGATGTGCGATAATTTCCATGATTGGTATCCATGTGGATCATAAGAAAATTCAAATTTTCAATGAATTCTAATGGTATTTAATGACCTTGTGGTCATTTCTAGGGTGCATATGCTGCAAAATATGCCCCACGGTGGGTGCCAAAACTATTGGCTTGGAAATTCATCTCAAGGGACAAATTGGTGGTTTCCAAAACAAAACTATGGGAATCTAAGTCCCTCTATTTATAACGGTGCAGCTTGTTGTATTATGCATGAAAAACAAGTGGATTCAATGGTGATTTTTGAACCAGATATCCATAGGGGAACTCCACGACCCTATGGAAAAGCCTTTAATTTCTTTCAAGGATAAAAAGTTGTCGAGAGTGGGAAAGGGGAGTGGGAATGAAGGCAAGGAGATCAATGATGGAGGTAGAATATCAGAGGCCTACAAACATAGATCATAAAGTTTATAACATGCATTAAAATGGAAGAAGAACACAAATTTGCAAACTAGAGCTACAAGACGGAATAAAAGTGCATTGGTCACAAAGTACCAATCGAATCCTTTGTCAAAGGGGCATAAAATCCTTCTTTTCTTATTGCAATTTGAAGTAAAAAAATTTTACAATGAAAATAAATGGAATAATTTCACGAAAGGAGAAGCTTGGAAGAATGGTGACTATTGTTTTTTGTCCTTTGTTCATGAAAATCATTTATAGTCTTCAAAAATCAAATCCCAACCTCTACAATGACTTCCAAAAGCCATGAAATATCTCGCACGAGGTAGTTACAACTTCCCAAATGGCCAAGAAGCGATTCTATAAATTGAGATCCAATCATTTGGCATCGTTTCATATCCTTATTTTGCTAGAAAAAATGGTCATGGCGAGGAAATGACAAGGAATTTAATAATTAAAATGGTTACAAACTTGCAGGATCTAATGAGGGCCAGTAGATTTATCTTTTGTGCCTTTAAATATGAGCCATCCACGTAGTAGAAAGTGATTGGAGTGGCCGCGGGTGAGCTCCCTTTGTTTCACGACTTTTTAGAATTTGGAAATTTGGAACAATTTCCTCCGTCGGCCCGGTTTGACTTTTCAACATGCATACGTGGCACATTTTGATTGGATACGGGGTCGCGCTCCATTTAGAACATTTTGAACCTTTGTTAGAAAAAGGTTCAAAGTCACAACATCCTCCACCGACCCATACTTCCGTGTACACGTGCAACAATTTGATTACTGCGGGGTTCAAACTTCATTATTTTCTCCACACAAAGTTGGGCTCACGGATCCGCCATCCCCATTTAAACCTTTTTCCGAAAAGGGAAAGTGACCAAGAAACCTCCTCAGCCCCGCTGGTCCTCCTTGGGCAAAAAAACAACTTAAGTCCATCTAGCCATATCTTGCACAAAACAAGGAGTTAGAACAACTTCTTTATCTATTTGGAAAGGGGAAGAAATTTCCCATCGATGGAGGTGTTTCTAAGAATCCTTGAACCCTTAGGAAGTGCTAGATTTCAAACTAGACCATTTTCAAAGGGTAACAACTCAAAATTTCTAAGTCCAGGACTTGGAAAATGAAGGAAAATTTTGAGGGGACAACAAGAGCCAAGAGAGGAGCCAACACCAATCATGCTTGTTCCTGAGCATGAGGATGAGTTTCAGAGTACCAGGGATCAGTTGCAATGCCTCTTCAATACAAATGCAGAACAACTAAAAGAGGTATTTTTCTTGTTTCCAGTTGATACCTTGATAATTTGGGTGGAGGATCGGCCTCTTGTCATTTTTTCACTCATACAAACAGCCAGATTCAGTGCTAAATCATATACATGGCTGCCTATTTTGAGAAAGGGAAGCTACTTCTCCCTACCAGTTGCAGGATTTGTTTGAGTTCCCTTTGCTTCTGGTTAGCGCAGAGTAGGTAGGTTTTCTTGCAGCATAAGAAGTGCTTTTGCACACTCTGCATGTTCCACTTGGGGCATGTATGATCTTTCCCTTTTGTACATAGTGTGTTGTGGTGTTTGTTGCTCTTGCACAATCTATTTCAGACAAGGCATGTTCATGAGGAAATCAGGTTTTAACAGTAGTTCCAAACATTCCTAATCGGCATATGTTTCAGACTTCTACAATACTTCATCTTTTTCCATGATTTGATTCGGTTTTCTTCAAAACTTGGAAAAATCATATTTTGGGACAATTTTAAAGCTCATCCTTCATCCTAACAGATCACTTGTAGAAGAAAGAGATTCATTTTAGTTCCAAAACAATTTTCCGCTCACATAATTGTTTATTCAAAAGATTTTTATAATGTGAATGGTCAATTCGAATAAAAGCAAATCAGTTCGAGTGTTCAAAGATGCTCAAATAGACCAGATTTACAAAAATCCAGTGAGGGAAAAGCTTCTAATTTTTAGGAAATTTTCTCCTCTCACACACCTCGACTTCAAGGTTTTCTTATAAAGGATGAGAGTGCAAACATCGGAAAGGCGGTCCCAGATCGATATGAGACTACTAGGAAGACTCCATGCCCAATGGATTGCTACAGGAAGCTGGCCATGTTTCATCTGACAGGCAGATAACCCCGCTGAGTCACCAAATTGTTGTCCAAAATAAGCTCATGCCTAATTTTGGTCAACTAACACCATTTTCCCCCTTTTAGTGCTTCAATCTGATTTTTACATATTTCAAATACTTAAGGATTCCCGAAAGCATCTTCATCATATAGGAAATTTCTTCCCCTTTCCGAAAATATAGAGAAGTCCTTCTAACTCTTCATATTTTGCAAGTTACGAGCCTGGGGGGATTTTTTACAAAATTTGCCAATTTCAGGATTTTGGGCCTAGGGGAATTTTTGAGAATTTTGCCAATTTCGGGATTTTTGGCCTAGGGGAATTTTTGAGATTTTTGCCAATTTCAGGATTTCGGGCCTAGAGATTTTTTGAGAATTTTGCCAATTTCGAGCTTTCGGGCCTGGTGGATTTTTTACAAAATTTGGAAATTTCTGGATTTCGGGCCTAGGGGAATTTTTGAGAATTTTGCCAATTTTTTAGGATTTCGGGCCTAGGGGATTTTTGTGAAATTTTCCAATTTCAGGATTTCGGGTATGGGGATTTTTTGAGAATTTTTCCAATTTTGGGATTTCGGGCCTAGGGGATTTTTTGAGAATTTTGCCAATTTCAGGCTTTGAATTTTTGAGAATTTTACAATTTTTGCAAATGGTGCAATTTTTATTTTCAGGACCTAAGGTCTGTTTTGCAAATTTGCATTGTCACCATTTCTTGTGGGGAGTAATGTAAATTTTCAAATGGGCATAACGTGTACCCGGTGCTCGAAATTTAATAAATTTTATATCGTTGGAAATCTCTCAACATCCTCTATGCCATGGAAACCCGAAATATTAATTTTGGTGAGGGTAGATGGGTGAAAAGGAAGGAAATGTATCTAGTTCCAAAATTTAAATATCCAAATTCCGACAAAAGACAAAAATTCTGGTGGACCCAAACACAGCTACCTCCACTCAAAATGCCATATCTTTTGCATTTCTTAATGAAATCACACAAAATCAGCATTCTTGGAATCATAGTTTTGAATCCAATGTACATAGATCAATAAATCTTGGGTTCAATGAATAATCAATAGTTATTTTTCTGCGAACACGGACAGGATCTTAACAACATTTTTTTGTAGTGAGGCGTACGCTAAATAAAGCATGGGTGAACTTTTTTCTTTGCTGCACATTTTGGGACAACATGGTGGACATTTTTCAAGTAACATGTCATCATTTCACTCCATTTTTGCATCATGCAGGTTGCATGAATGGATATTTCCAGGATTTCCACTTCTTTTGCCCTCTTTTCCAGGGAAAATTCTATAAGTTAGAATGTTGGGCTCACAACTGGGAAGTAGTTTTTCCGTAGAAAAGCTCTATCAAATTTGTTTTGTGAAGCCTATGTGTTGTAGGCCCTTGTAGTGGACTCCTTGCATGGTGATCCAGACCCTTATCTTGTAATAGATTGGATTGTGCATACTCATGAAGTAATAGATGCAAGTTTGTGGATGTATCTTCCCCTACTGTGTTTGTTGCATTCCTCTTGCCCCTTCAATCTTATTGCATATATATTGTGTTTATTCTATGTTGTTGCAGGGATTCATTATTATTGTGCATGTATGAACTATGATTGTGAATGCATTTGCCAGATTGTGGAGGACTGTTATCACCCCTTTTGGTATGTATTTTGCTTTTTTTTCACACATTGGAAAACTATCCTCATTCCCTCCTTTTTTGGTGTATCACCACTTTAGTGTAGGCTTTATTTTCATGCAATCTCCCTCCCTAGTCCCTTGGAAAGTTAGATTAGGATTAGATATTTTTTCCTGCATTAGAGTAGATTGTGGCAGGTATTTTAGGAGCAAGAACCAGCTTTCTCTGGAGGTCTATCTCAAGAAGCAAGTCCCACAACTTGGAGATAGTACCCATGTTATCCAATCACACTGTGAGCTCAAGTAAACACACTTTTGTAAACCATAGGGTGTTGTGATTCGGTGATAACAATTGCACACTCGTTGGGACCGGTTTAAAGCACCTTACCACTTCATTTCATATGGTTGATGTGTTATTGGTGAGATTCAGCCTTTAGAGGCACATGAAAAGCACATATGGTGACTCCATCTGGTCAACAACCCATTCTCTGAGTTGCAGACTTTCCTTCCATCCATTTCCACCCATTCTTCTTTCCACATCTTTCATCTTCTTCCATCCCATGAAGTTGTGCAATCATGACTTCATTCCCATCTTGGAATTCACACTTGCAGCAGTGGTAGTGCAGTCCACCTCCAATGTATTTCTCATCTCCTCCAGATCAGCATTATGATCAAATTCAAAACCATTATGCTTACCCATATGAGCAGTGTCAAAACCAGTCTAGTTATGAAACATATCAGGAACAAGGGTATGCATACAATGAAAATAGTCAAATGGAGAATGTTGATCTGCTGGAGAAGATTCAAAGAATGGAGGCTAACATGGTTCAATCTAGGGCTACAACACAGATGAAAGCTTTCAGAATTGGTTGTAGGGCACCTTGTCCATGGGAAGGCCCTTTTCCAAGACACTATAGCTCACAGGAGAAGCTTGATTTCATGGTTGAAATGCTGCCCCAACTTGCACAGTGGACTGAGGAGATAGAAGCATATGAGAAAAATGCAAGACAACCTTGTCAATGGGTAAGTCAATCACCAGCTCCTTATGCTCCTTTTTCTTCGTCCCAAGATTTATCATTTCAATAGTATCAAGATTCAAGCCCATTGTATGTTGCCCCAAGTGTTGATTTCCCTTCTCCATCCTCTGATCTTCCATCTCATCTCAATTCCTCTGCCCTTTTCTCTTCTAAACAGTCACTCCCTCCAAAGAAACAAGAAAGTCCACTTCCCTCGCCACCACAAACAATCACAAAACTGGTTGAGACCCCATCCACTCCTCCTCTTGCCTTCCCAATTCCATGTCAGAAGAAATTTTAAAAACCAATCAAGGAGAACAACAGGGAAGAGAGCCAAACAGAGAAGAAATGATCAAAATCTTGGTAAGCTTGGCTCTCATATTTGGGATAAAAAAAATCCCCTTGATGGTTAAACCTTCAAAGGAGGTGGGATCCAGACCACAAGTGGTGGAAGCTGAGTTTGCAGCAGAAGGAGAACAAGAACAAGAACAAGAAGATCAACAATCTATTTTCTCTGAATGCAGTGTCCATAATGGCACCTTATCTAAAGAGGATGTTGATCTAATCCAAGTTGCACAATCAGTCAAGAAGGAAGAAGAACAATCAGCTCCAAGTCCTATTGAAGAGGGGCAAAGGAAGAGATCGAATCAGAGTTAAAACCACTTGATGAAGAAATCATTATTGAATATTTTTTGCTTTCATTTGAAGGACCTAATTTGATTGATGAATCCATGATGGAGGAGAGCTATCAAGAAGACCTTGCTGCCCCAAATAGTCCTCTAGAGCAGCAAATTGAAGATTTTGATCTAAAAAATTTCATGCTAGAGGAAGAGGCTATCCAAGAGAAATTCAGTCTTCAAGCAACAATGGAGGAACTCCAGAGCCAACCATGTGTTGCAGAAAATTATAATGATGTAAAAACAACTTCATTGGATGTTGCAATCAATAACGATGAGTTGCAGATTAGAGAGGAGATCCATAATGCCACAAAGGAAGGAAACAAGCACAAAGATACCATCTCTTCCACACCATCCACCCATGAAGGTCTACAGGAAGACTCCATTTTTGGAGTTGAATTTCAGAGAAAAGGGCACATCCATTAGATCACACCTTTCCCAATCAAGTACTTGGCTTCATTAGAGCCAAGAGAAGATCCAACACCAATCATGCCCTTTCCTGAGCATGAGAATGAGTTTCAGAGTACTAGGGATTTGCTAAAATGCCTCTTCAATACAAATGCAAAACAACTAAAAGAGGTATTTTTCTTGTTTTTAGTTGATACCTTGATAATTTGGGTGGAGAATCAGCCTCTTGTCGTTTTTCACTCATTCAAACAACTAGATTCAGTGCTAAATCATATACATGGCTGCCTATTTTTAGAAATGGAAGCCACTTCTCCTGTCAATTCAAGGATTTGTTTGAGTTCATGTTAATACAAAATCACAACACCCCAAATGATTTCTAAAGATCTACTTTTCTAAGGCAAGCACATTTGGTGTGATTTCATAACATTGAACTTTCCCAAGGTTTGGGACCTTGCAAAAATGGAAAAGCTCTCCAGATTAAATGTTGGTTCCTTATTCTCTGTTTAGGTGCATGCGTGGGAGCTTACAGAGTGTTGGCTTGGAAATTCATCTCGGGGAAAAATTGGTGGTTTCCAAAACAACACTATGGGAATCTATGTCCCTCTACTTATAACGGTGCAGTAGCCTATTATGCAGGAAAAACAAGTGGATTTAATGGTGGTTTTTGAACCGAGAGATCCATAGGGGCACTCCACTAACCCTATGAAAAAGCCTGCAATTTCTTACAAGGACAAAAAGTGGTCCGAGAGTGGGAATGAAGGCAAGGAGATCAATGATGGAGGTAGAATATTAGAGGCCTACAAACATGGATCATAATGTTTATAACATGCATTAAAATGGAAGAATAATACAAATTCGCAAACCGAGCTACAAGATAGAATAAAAATGCATTGGTCACAAAGTACCAATCGAATCCTCTATCAAAGGGGCATAAAATCATTGTTTTCTTATTCCAGCTGAAGTAAAACTTGTACAATGAAAGGAAATGGAAGAAATTCACAGAAAGGAGAAGCTTGGAAGAATGACGACTATTGTTTTTTGTCCTCTGTTCGTGAAAATCATATACATTCTTCAAAAAATCAAATGCCAACCTCTACAATGACTTCTAAAATCCATGAAATAGCTCACACGAGGCATTTACAACTTCCCAAAGGACCAAGAAGCAGTTACAGTCGAGATCCAATCATTTGGCACCATTTCAAATCCTTCTTTTCTGAAAGAACAATCATGACAGAAATGCGAGAGAATTTAATAATTAAAATTGTTACAAAATTTCCAGATTGAATGTGGGTGTTAGATTTATCTTTGCACCTTTAAATATGAGGCATCTCATGCAATAGAAATTGATTGGAGTGGTCGCGGGCAAGCTCCCTTCGTTTCACGAATTTTTTAGAATTTGGCAATTTGAAACAATTTCCGCTGCCCAGCTTTGAATTTTCAACATGCATACGTGGCGCTTTTGAATTGAATACGTGGTCACGGCTCCATTTATAAATTTTTTAACCTTTTTAGAAAAAGGTTCAAAATCACAATATCCTCCACTCGGCACGCACTCCCGTGTACACGTGGCACAATTTGATTACCTGCGGGGTTCAAACTTCATTATTTTCTGCATGACTTGGGCTTACGGATCCACCATCACCATTTACACATTTTTTTCGAAAAGGCAAAGTGACCAAGAAACCTCCTCAGCCCATGCGTGACCGCCTTAGGAAAAAAAAACAACTTAACTCCCATTGAGTCGTATCTTGCACAAAACAAGGAGTTAGAATAACTTCTTTACCTTTTCGGAAAGTGGAAGAAATTTCCCATCGATGGAGGTGTTTCTAAGAATATTTGATCCCTTGGGTAGTGCTAGATTTCAAAATATTCAGAATGGACCATTTTCAAAGGGTAACAACTAAAAAATTTCTAAGTCCAAACTTGGAAAAAGAAGGAAAATTTTAAGGGGAAAATAGTGGCTCTAGCTTGGGGACATGGCATGGATTGAACAGGAGAAAACATGGCATTAGGATCTAGAATCTCAATTTTTAAAACATATAATGTTGACCAGTTCCTTATCCATTAGGCCTCGGAGAGTCATGTACAACTTCCGAGGAAAGGAAGAAGGAAGAAGAGGACACACAAACACAAAACACACCAAAAAGAAAAGGGAAAACAAAACACACAAATGAAAAGGGGAAAAAAACTATGTTACAAGGTGAGGGACAACTCACTTTCACCGATGATAAAGCTTCAAATATTGCCCACTTCTAGGCAATCCTAATGGATTTCCATCCAAGTATGATAAGAGAAAAACATTCTCAAAACAAGTTCCGTGAATTTGAAACGGTCCCAAACCCACAAATAATCAAACTTTCCATGGCTGCCCTTTAGTTCTCTTCTCTTGTCCCAAAGTAGGACAAAATCTCCAACTCGATCTCTCTTACCTTGGTCCTTTTATCAAAGATTTTTTTACTTTTTAGCTAATGTTCTTTAATTTTATCAACCACGGGATCTGTTTTCTTCCGACTTCTAAGAAAGAGGATCCTTTTATCAATGGAGTCTTTGCATTGGCCATCAACCACTGCTTGAAGCAATATGAGAGATGGCATTTCAATTATGATGGGGATCTCTACTTCAACTCCATATAATAGCTGAAAAGGAGAAGTACCAATGGCCTTCTTGGGAGTGATCCTATCATCCCACAATGCATCATACAATCTCTTGTGTCAATTCCTCTGATTCTCATCAACAAGCTTTAGAACAATGGTCACAATGTTCTTGTTACTTGACTCAACCTAGCCATTTTCTTATGGATAGTAGTTAGAAGAATGTGCTAGAGAGATTCTAAAACCATAATGAGAACTCGTCAATTGACTTGAAGAGAAATAAGTGGCATTGTCTATAACAATCTTTTAAGGCACTCCAAAATAGACAATGATGTATTCTTTAATGAAACTGTAGACTACTTCAGAGATATCTTGTTTTGTTGGAATGGCCTCCACCCATTTGGTGAAATATTTCATGGCAATGAGCACATAAGTATGCCCAATACTTTAATGATGATTCAACAGGCCAATGAATTCCAACCCTCGTTGTTGAAATGGTTCTTCAATAATCACAGTGCCGAGAGGCAATGCAGCTAACTGTGGTCTTCCAATAAATTGCTAGCATGCTTTGCATTTAGAAACCCAGCTTTGAGTATCAGCAAAAAGAGAATGCCAATAATACCTACCTTTGAGAATCTTATGAGCAAAGTGACCATGGTTTGAGAAGATTCCATCACATGCTTGGTTGTGATAGGCTTTAAGAAACTTTCGTTTTTTTCTCTTTATCAACACATTGAAGGAAACAACCATCCATTCCTTTCTTATAAAGCGCATGATTCCAGATCACGTACTTGTTTTCTTTTAGTTTGAGAGTTCTTATTTTCTTGTAATCTAGATGAGAGGGAAAATCTCCATACATGATTAGGAAATCGATATCTACATACCACTCATCAAGTAGTGGTGACAAAGAGAACTTGCAGGAAGTCTTTTGAGCATGTTAAACAAATGTCATCTTCTCTCTGTGCTAAGCTTTGAGAATTTCATCTTCACCAATCAACTTACACAAACCATTTCCTCTTACCAAACTAGAGGGTTGAATCTATAGGTCATACTCTTGAGTCTTAGCAATCCATTTTCTCTTTTGGCTCTAGGATCTTGTTGTGTTAAAATAGATTTGATTGCACTTCCGGGACAATTACCATAGTATGAGAATTGAGAATGTAGAACCTAAAGTTTTTGACATGCTTTGACCACCTGTGAATGCATGATTTTCTAATTGACTGTAATTGAGCTGGTGTTTCTTCAAAGGACATCTCATGAAAGCAATGGGTGCTTCCAAATCTTCATCATTCTTCTGGACAAGGAAAACAAATAGAGTGAGTTATGAGGCATAACAGTACATGATGAACTCTTTGTTAAAATCTAGAGATACAAGAGTAGGAGCTTTGGCAATAGCTCTTTTTATCTCTTCAAATGTAGTTTTCCCTTCATGGCTCCATTTGAAACTTGATTGAGGCCTCATCATAGAAGTGATGTGCTTTGTCAATTCAGCAAACTCAGGGACAAAGCGGCAAAGAAATTTTACCTTCCCAAAGAATGAGTGTACTCCTTTCTTGCTGATGGGTAGAGATAGCTCTTGAATAGCTCTTACTCTTTCAGGGTCAATATGTGCTCCATGCTTGTTCATGATGTGTCCCAGCAACTTGCCTTATGTGTCTCTAAAGATGCATTTCTTTTTATTTAGTGATATACCATTTTTCTACACCTTGCAAGACCTTGTTCCAAATGACAGATGTGCTCTTCTCTTTTCTTTGAAAATACCATGAGATCATCCAGATATATAACAATGTAATGTTTCAGATCTTTGACTGCCAACTCCATTGCTCTTTGTAACATTACTCCCACATTGATTAGGTTGAAAGGCATTTTTTTATAAGCAAAAGTGCCCCCAAGGAGTTGTGAATGTTGTTTTGTTGCAGTCTTCCTCTACCACTTTGATTTGGTTGTACCCCAAAACCCATCAAGAAGAGAGAGCATCTCGAGATCCAGTGTCTGTTTACAAAATGTAATCCATGATGGGCAGAGGATAGTTGTCTTTGAGTGAGGCTTGATTCAGATTTCTGAAATCAGCACATATCCTTATCTCCCCATTCTTCTTTCTTAATGCACAATGTTAGCCACCCACGTTGAATGGTGGATTTGAAAAA
This sequence comes from Taxus wallichiana var. yunnanensis, assembly GCA_018340775.1. Classification (NCBI taxonomy): domain Eukaryota; kingdom Viridiplantae; phylum Streptophyta; class Pinopsida; order Cupressales; family Taxaceae; genus Taxus; species Taxus wallichiana. The sequence goes on from CM031234.1 coordinate 15,809,333, forward strand.
TTATCCTCGCATTCAACATCTTGGTCACCTCTTCCTTGATGTTATCAAAGAACCTTTGGATTATAGGGCCTTTGCTTTTTCCTTAATGGATTAGCACCTTGCTTCAAAGGAATGGAATGGTACATTTATTTTGGCTGGAATGATTTGAGTTCCTCATAGGAATAATCCAAAACATCAGAGTATTTCTTGAGCAGAGCAACAAACCTTCTCTTCTCCTCAGGTGAGCAGCATTTACCAATGTTTACCATTCTTGGATCCTCTGAAGTACCAATATTTTCTTTTTCAAAGTCAGATGGACACCGAGAAGATAACTTCTCCTTCTCTTGAACGAATCTATCATGTTTGTCAAACAGATCTTGAAAGAGACTAAGGCTTTGGGAATCCTATTACCTTTCAATCTGATCATTCCCTTATCATCAAATTCATCAACTCCATTAGCTTCTAATTTAGTTACGGCTTCCCTATGGGGATTGACACTTCCTTCAAAGAAGAGATTATTAAAATTATCTCTTTGTTCTAAGAAGGTTAAAATATGATTGTCATCATTGAAGACTTGCCAATGATTTGCATTATCAGGCACACTAGGTCTGAATACCATTTCAATGGTTACTTTGTCTTTTCCAAAAGAAGGATGAGGCGTCATTAAAGAGGTTGACACTGCAAGATAATCAGCCCTTTATTTTTGTGCTCTTGGAACAACTTCAATAGAGAAGGCATCGAATGATTCTATGCAATCCCAAACCTGATTTCTATAATGTCTTAGCCTGTGATCTTCACTTGATATTTGGGATTTGTTTTACTATTACCTCTGCATCACCAAGGCATCTCAGCTTCTTGATTCCCATATCTTATGTAATGCTCATGCCCAAAAGAAGAGCTTCATATTCTACTATGTTGTTGGTGTTATCAAACCTTGCAGTTTTTAAGCAAAAGGATGCATTTCCTTTGAAGGTGAATACAAAACAACAACAACTCCAGAACCTTCCCTTGAATGATCGCCATCAAATTCCATTGTCCAAATCTGATCTTCTTCTTCCTCCATGAGAAGTGGATGGTTTTCATCTTTTTGTGATACGAGGAAGTAATTTCCTAACTCGAGAATGTTGAAGAAGGATGTTAGCTCTTGGATCATCAGACTTCTTTACTATGAACTTCATCTTTCTAATCGGCGCAACCTCTTCATTTTACCTTTGACTAGGATAGTAGAAGATGAGTAGTCCATTTTAATTTCTCCACCTAGATCTCTGAAAAAACTTTGGCTCAATCATGTCGAAGGATGTTGGGATGTATGCCACTAAAATAGTTAGGAGCAACTTCTTGTCGGGAAATCAACCAGAGCTACTTGTGCATCCTTTATTCTTCCAATCAGTGGCACTTGTTTAGATTCCATGGAATAATAAGCTCCATTTACTCTCATAAAATTTAGGCCAAGGTAATTTGCAACTTTGAGCGGCATTCCTTTGAAAATGGTCTAGTCTCTGAGTATTTTGAAATCTGGCACTTCCCAAGGGATCAAGGATTCTTAGAAACACCTCATCGGATAGAATTCTTTCCCCTTTCAAAATTTTAAAAAGGAAGTCCTCCTAACTCCTGTGTATTTTGCAAGTTATGGCTCGGACGGAGTTTGGGGGAAATTTTCCTTACTAGGGCGGGCCCGTGAGGTAAGGAGGAAATTTTGCCAAGGAAATTTTGCAAGGTTGGTGGAGAGGAGCGCGGAGAGAAATTCGACACTTAGCCTTTTGGCTAAAAAAGGTGAAATGTTGGACCACATCTCCGCATCGAATCAGAAGGTGCCACGTGTCCACATCAGCAGCGGAGGTTGGGCCGGCGGAGGACTTTGGGAAAATTTTCCCTTCATGGGAAAAAAGGGTGAAATGTTATTCTGAAGCCCGTGGATGAACCAAAAAGTGCCACATGTGTCATTCGGGTTGGTGGGGGCATGGAGATTTTGGGGAAAATTTTCCCAATTTGAAAAAAGAGGGAAAAAGGTCACATTTTGGCCCGCAGACCCAAATTTTGCCCTAATTTTGCTAGTTTTGCCCTAAATCTTCAAGAGGCCATATCTTTCGATCTAGAGCTGGATTTTCACATTTTTGGTATCAATGGAAAGTTGGTGAAATTATCCACATGATGGACACTTCAATTTTAAATTTTGATGGAGTTTTGTGGGAGAAAATTGAGAAAACGTCTCTGGCATGCAAAAAATGCAAAAAGTTTCCCCGACTCCACTCCAATGTTCTCCTGCCACGTGGATGGCTCATATTTAAAGGCAAAAAAGATAAATCTAATGGCCCACATTCAATCTAGAAAGTTTGTAACCATTTTAATTATTAAATTCTCTGGCATTTCCCGCCATGACCATTTTTTCTAAAAGAAGGATCTGAAACGGTGCCAAATGATTGGATCTCGACTATAACTACTTCTTGGTCATTTGGGAAGTTGTAACTACCATGTGAGCTATTTCATGGCTTTTGGAAGTCATTGTAGAGGTTGGCATTTGATTTTTTGAAGACTGTAAATGATTTTCATGAACAGAGGAAAAAAAAACAATAGTTTCATTCTTCCAAGCTTCCCCTTTTTGTGAATTTCTTCCATTTCCTTTCATTGTACAAGTTTTTACTTCAGCTGCAATAAGAAAAGAAGGATTTTATGCCCCTTTGATGGAGGATTCGATTGGTACTTTGTGACCAATGCATTTTTATTCAGTCTTGTAGCTCTGGTTTGTGAATTTGTATTCTTCTTCCATTTAAATGCATGTCATAAACTTTTTGATCAATGTTTGTAGGCCTCTGATGTTCTACCTCCATCATTGATCTCCTTGCCTTCATTCCCACTCCCCTTTCCCACTCTCAGACCACTTTCTGTCCTTGCAAGAAATTGCAGGCTTTGCCATAGGGTCAGTGGAGTGCCCCTATGGATCTCTGGTTGAAAAACCACCATTGAATCCACTTGTTTTTCATGCATAATATGAAAGCTGCACTGTTATAAGTAGAGGGACTTAGATTCCCATAGTGTTGTTTTGGAAACCACCAATTTGTCCCCCGAGATGAATTTCCAAGCCAACAGTTTTGGCACCCACCGTGGGGCAGATTTTGTAGCATCTGCACCCTAGAAATGACCACAGGGTCATTAAATACCATTGGAGTTCATTGAAAATTTGAAGTTTCTTATGATCCACATGGATACCAATCATGGAAATTCTCACACATCCTCTTGTTGAGAGACCTACCTTGCTCTTTCACATTCAAGAAGATATCATTTTTGACCTAAGGGAGGTTGTTTGGCATAAAAGGTAGAGTGTAGACCATTACTCTATTGCTTCAAGAATTTTGGATCAAGAAGAAGAACTTGCTGTTGAGTTGGAGGAACGAAGACAAATCTTGGCACCCCAGAGAAGACAATAAGTCTTCAAGCTGGCTGACAAAAGGTATACCCGATAGTTGAGATTAGGAGGACCTGTTAATCCTACTCTTGATGAGCTTAAGGAAGAAGAACAAGAGCTAGAAAGAGAGGAAGCAGATAGAGTTCAACTTGAAAGGGAAGAAGTGATTAGGGCTCAACTTGAAGAGATTGAAAGACTCCAAAGAGAGGCAGAGGAAAGAGAAGAAGCCCTAGCTGCTGAAGAGGCTAGAAATAGAAATAGAATGGCTGATAATGAATGTGAAGCACGTAGACCCAATGTACCATGGGGAAGAAATATTGGTCCACTTTCCCTCCCATGAATACTCCATGATCTGCCAAGAGGCTCAAGAAATAACTTTCCTAAATTTAAAGGAGATGGCTCACAACTACCTGAGGAACACGTAGCAAGCTTTCATCACTGCTTGTGGTGTGTTAGGTGTCGAAGATGAAGACGTGTCAGTTAGAATTTTTGTGGAGTCACTCCAAGAGAAAGTTTGAATGGTTTTATATGCTTCCCCCAAGATCTATCACTGGCTGGGAGGACATAAGGAGTGCATTTGAAAGTAGATTCAAGAGCACAGAAGATGGCCAAGACTTGCTGGTTCAATTGGTGCAAATGAAGAAAGAAGTCTCTGAGTCCATGAGATTTCATAGCAAGATTTGATAGATTGACAAGAAGAATCCCGAAGATGTAGTTCCTCCTGAAAACAACTTGAAGAGGTTCTTCATCAGTGCCTTGCCATCAGAAGTTGGTTTCTTCCTCAGAAGAGATCAACCAAGAACATTGAGGGAAGCTCAAGACCTTGCAATCGAGACTGATGATGATTTAATTCTTTCTGGAAAGGTAAAGGGCCCAAATGGAAAGAAAAAGGGTCAGAGTTCAAACTCAGTCACAACAGACCCCATGTTTCAAAAAATGGCCAATGATCTAGTTGCCTTGAAGAAGCAACTATCACAAATCACTATGAGGAACAATCCAAGAAGACCAAACTTTAATGATAGGCAAGTGGATTGCACCACCTCCTCGCCAACTTTGCTCTTGAAGCACCACCAGTCAATGCTTCTGTGATACCCGAGATATAAGAGAGGAAGCTGAAGTTGATGAGCTCGAGGGAGATGATGAAGAAAACTATGAAAGCTACCTAGAAGTCGAGGAGGTTGACATGCACAATGGCCTGTTCGAATTCATTGATGATGATGAAGAAGAAGAGGAGGAAATGCCAAGTTTTTCATGCATTGTTTTCACTAGAACACAGTCCAAGAAGAACACCCCATCCTGGTGGCTGCAAAGGAAAAGAAAACCAAAGAAGTTTCCACTTCGAGGTCACACAGAAGAGGATTATCAACAAAGGTTCTCCATTGCCACCCTCCATGGATTCTGCTAAAGAAAAACTAGACTTGGTCACTGTCAAGGATCATGTTGTCATACCAAGTAAGTATTTTTCTCCTTCTTCTAGTCCTAGTTGTTAAGAGTACTTCCCCTTCCATTGGAATCTCTGCCAAAGTACCCACAGTTCAGCCAAAGGTTGTACCTTTTCTTTCTGCTAAACCGACTATTTCACCTTTAGGAGAAAATCCTTCATCCAAAATATCCAAGGTTCCTTCAAAGCCCTTGCCAGGTAAATCCTCTTTCATCCCAGGAGCCTCCTCCTCATCCAAGTATTGCCCCATTTGATTTTGTAGAGCATGCAAGCAAAACCAAAGTCCAACTCTTAGAGTTAGAGTACTTGCAAACACACCCGACCCAATTTGATAGATTCATTAATGCAGTCTGGGGAAATAGCTCTATATCCTCAAGTTCCACTTCTAAAGGACTTCTTCCAATGCCATCCACACCTCCATCTCAAAATATGTTAGCTCTCAGTGCTTCCAAAACAACCAGAGTTGAGCCTTTCTATTTGTCTCTCCTCATAAATGGCTTTGAGTTGAACAATTGTATCATTGATTCAGAGCCTCTGATAATGTAATGCCACTCAAAGTTGCAAATGCCCTTGGCCTAACTTTGATGAGAGTAAATGGAGCTTGTTATTCCATGGAATCTAAACAAGTGCCACTGATTGGAAGAATAAAGGATGCACAAGTAGCTCTGGCTGATTTCCCTGACAAGAAGGTGCTCCTAACTATTTTAGTGGCAGACATCCCAACATCCTTTGGCATGCTTCTGAGCAGAAGTTTTTGTAGAGATCTAGGTGGAGAAATTAAAATGGACTGGTCATCTACTACTATCCTAGTCAAAGGTGAAATGAAGAGGTTTCTGCTGTTAGAAAGATGAAGTTCACAGTAAAGAAGTCTGATGATCCAAGAGCTAACATCCTTCTTCAAGATTCTGAGCTAGGAAATTACTTCCTCGCATCACAAAAAGATGAAAACCTACCACTTCTCATGGAGGAAGAAGAAGATCAGATCTGGATGATGGAATTTGATGGCAGTCATTCAAGGGTAGGTTCTAGAGCTGGTGTTGTTTTGTATTCACCTTCAAAGGAAATGCATCCTTTTTGCTTACAAACTGTAGTTTGATAACACCAACAACACAATAGAATATGAAGCTCTTCTTTTGGGCATGAGCATTGTAGAAGATATGGGAATCAAGAAGTTGAGATGCCTTGGTGATGTAGAGGTAATAGTGAAACAAATCCACCAGCAATATCAAGTGAAGAACCCAAGGCTCAGACACTACAAAAATCGGGTTTGGGATTGTATTGAATCATTCGATGCTTTCTCTATTGAAGCCATTCCAAGGGCACAAAATGAAAGGGCTGATTCTCTTGTTGTGTCAGCCTCCTTATTGACACCTCATCCTTCCTTTGGAAAAGATAAGATAACCATTGAGATGGTTTTCAGACCGAGTGTACCTGATAATGCTAATCATTGGCAAGTCTTCAATGATGACAATCAAATTTTGAGCTTCTTAGAGCAAAGAGATAATTTCAATAATCTCTTCTTTGAAGGAAGTGTCAATCCTCATAGAGAAGTTGTTGTTGAGGAAGAAGTTGATGGAATTGATGAAGTTGATGATGAGGGAATGATCAGACTGAAAGGAAACAAAATTCCCAAAGGCTTAGTCTCTTTGGAAGACCTGTTTGACAAACATGATAGATTCATTCAAGAGAAGGAGAAGTTATCTTCTCGGTGTCCATCTGACTTTGACAAAGAAAATATTGGTACTTTAGAAGATCCAAGATTGGTAAACATTGGTAAATGCTGCTCACCTGAAGAGAAGAGAAGGTTTTTTACTCTGCTCAAGAAATATTCTGATGTTTTAGCTTACTCTTATGAAGAACTCAAGTCATTCCAGCCAAAAGAAATGCACCATTCCATTCCTTTGAAGCAAGGTGCTAAGCCTTTCAGGAAAAAGCAAAGGCCCTATAATCCAAAGGTTTTGATATCATCAAGGAAGAAGTGACCAAGATGTTGAATGCTAGAATCATTTTTCCCATCCACCACTCAACGTGGGTGGCTAACATTGTGCCAGTAAGAAAGAAGAATGGGGAGATAAGGATATGTGTTGATTTCAGAAATCTGAATCAAGCCTCACTCAAAGACAACTATCCTCTACCCATCATGGATCACATTTTGCAAGTAAGTCACTGGATCTGAGATGCTCTCTCTGCTTGATGGGTTTTGGGGTATAACCAAATCAAAGTGGCAGAGGAAGACTGCAGCAAAACAACATTCACAACTCCTTGGGGCACTTTTGCTTATAGCAGAATGCCTTTTGGCCTAATCAATGTGGGAGAAATGTTCCAAAGAGCAATGGACTTGGCCTTCAGAGATCTGAAACATTGCATTGTTGTATATCTGGATGATCTCATGGTATTTTCAAAGAAAAGAGAAGAGCACATATGTCATTTGGAACAAGTTCTTGCAAGGTGTAGAAAACATGGTATATCTTTGAATCCCAAGAAATGCATCTTTGGAGTCACAAAGAAGGCAAGTTTTCAGAAGGACACATCATGAACAAAACATGGAACACATTGACCCAAGAAAAGAGTAAGAGCTATCATTCAAGCACACATTAGTAAGAGCTATTCAAGCACTATCTCTACCCACCAGCAAGAAAGGAGTGCATTCATTCTTGGGAAGGTAAACTTTCTTCACCGCTTTGTCCCTGAGTTCGCTGAACTGACAAAGCACATCACTTCTATGATGAGGCCTCAATCAAGTTTCAAATGGAGCCATGAAGGGAAAACTACATTTGAAGAGATAAAAAGAGCTATTGCCAAAGCTCCTACTCTTGTATCTCCAGATTTTAACAAAGAGTTCATCATGTATTGTTATGCCTCATAACACACTCTATCTGTTGTCCTTGTCCAGAAGAATGATGAAGATTTGGAAGCACCCATTGCTTTCATGAGCTGTCCTTTGAAGAAACATGAGCTCAAGTACAATCAATTGGAAAAGCACGCATTCGTAGTGGTCAAAGCTGTAAAAAATTTCCGCTTCTACATTCTCAATTCTCATACTGTGGTAATGGTCCCTGGAAGTGCAATCAAATCCATTTTGACACAAGCAAGATCCCGGAGTCAAAAGGGGGAATTGGATCAAAAACTCAAGAGTATGACTGGAGATTTGGCCTTCCCATCTGGTAAGAGGAAATGGTTCTGTGCAAGTTAATTATCTGAAGATGAAACTCTCAAAGTTCAGCATGGAGAGGAAGATGACACTTGTTTAACTTGCCCAAAAACTAGCCCGCAAGTTCTCTTTGTAACCACTACTGATGAGTGGTATGCAGACATCACTTTTCTACTTACTTATGGAGAATGTCCCTCTCATCTAGATTACAAGCAAAGAAGGACTCTCAAACTGAAAGCAACCAAGTACGTGATCTGGAATCATGCGCTTTATAAGAAAGGAATGGATGGTTGCTTCCTTCGATGTGTTGATAAAGAGCAACAAGGAAAGTTGCTTAAAGCCTATCATGACCAAGCATGTGGTGGACACTTCTCAAGCAATGGTGACTGCCCACAAGATTCTCAGAGGTAGATATTATTGGCCTTCTCTTTTTGTTGATACTCAGAGCTGGGTTTCTAAATGCAAAGCATGCCAACAATTTGTTGGAAAACCACAGTTAGCTGCATTGCCTCTCAGGCCTGTGATTATTGAAGAACCATTTCAACAATGGGGGCTGGACTTCATTGGTGTTGAATCCCCATTCAAGTGTTGGGCATACTTATGTGCTCACTGCCATGGACTACTTCACCAAATGGGTGGAAGCCATTCCAACCAAACAAGCTAGTTCTGAAGTAGTTTGTAGTTTCATCAAAGAATACATCATTGTCCATTTTGGGGTGCCTCAAAAGATTGTTGTGGACAATGCCACTTATTTCTCTTCAAGAGAATTGATAGAGTTCTATTATGGTTTTGGCATCTCTCTAGCACATTCTTTTGACTACTATCCACAAGGAAATGGTCAAGCTGAGTCAAGTAACAAGAACATTGTGACCATTTTCGAAAGCTTGTTGATGAGAATCAGAGGAATTGGCACAAGAGATTGTATGATGCATTGTGGGCTGATAGGATCACTCCCAAGAAGGCCATTGGTACTTCACCTTTTCAGTTGTTGTATGGAGTTGAAGTAGAGATCCCCATCACAATTGAAATGCCAGCTCTCAGATTGCTTCAAGTGGTGGATGATGGCCAATACAAAGACTCCATTGACAAAAGGATCCTTTTTCTTGAGAGGCTGGAAGAAAGTAGATCTCAGGTGGTTGATAAAATCAAAGAACATCAGCTGAAAGTGAAAAATCTCTTTGACAAAAGGACCAAGGCAAGAGAGTTCAGAGTTGGAGATTTTGTCCTACTTTGGGACAAGAGAAGAGAACCAAAGGGAAGTCATGGAAAATTTGATTCTTTGTGGCTGGGACCTTTTCAAATTCTTGGAACTTGTGGTGAGAATGTTTTTCTCCTATCATACTTGGATGGGACTCCATTAGGATTGCCTAGAAGTGGGCAATATTTGAAGCTATATCATCAGTGAAAGTGAGTTGTCCCTCACCTTGTAGCATAGTTTTTTTTTTCCCCTCTTCTGTTGTGTGTTTTGTTTTCCCTTTTCTATTTTGGTGTGTTTTTGGTTTGTGTGTCCTCTTCTTCCTTCTTGCTTTCCTCGGAAGTTGTACATGACTCTGCAAGGCCCAATGGATAAGGCACTGGTCAACATTATATGTTTTAAAACTTGAGATTCTGGATCCTCATGCCATGTTTTCTCCCTGTTCAATCCATGCCATGTCCCCAAGCTAGAGCCATTGTTGTCCCCTCAAAATTTTCCTTCTTTTTCCAAGTCTGGACTTAGAAATTTTTGAGTTGTTACCCTTTGAAAATGGTCCAGTCTGAGTATTTTGAAATCTAGCACTTCCCAAGGGATCAAGGATTCTTAGAAACACCTCCATCAGATAGAGAATTCTTTTCCCTTTCCAGAAAGGTAAGGAAGTCCTCCTAACTCCTTGTATTTTGCAAGTTATGGCTCGAGTGGAGTTTGGAGGGGAAATTTTCCCTAGGCGGGCCCGTGGAGGTAAGGAGGAAATTTTGCCAAGGAAATTGGTGGGTTGGTGGAGGCGCGGAGAGAAATTTGACACTTAGCCTTTTGGCTAAAAAACTCAAAGGTGAAATGTTGGACCGCATCTCCGCATCAAATCAGAAGGTGCCACGTGTCCACATCAAGCAGCGGAGGTCGGGCCGATGGAGGACTTTGGGAAAATTTTCCCTTGCGGGAAAAAAGGGTGAAATGTTATTTTGAAAGCCCGCGGATGAACCAAAAAGTGCCACATGTGTCATCGGGTTGGTGGGGGCATGGAGATTTTGGGGAAAATTTTCCCAATTTGAAAAAAGAGGGAAAAAGGTCACATTTTGGCCCAGACCCAAATTTTGCCCTAATTTTGCTAGTTTTTCCCTAAATCTTCAAGAGGCCATATCTTTCGATCTAGAGCTCAGATTTTCACATTTTTGGTATCAATGGAAAGCTGGTGAAATTATCCACATGATGGACACTTCAATTTTAAATTTTGATGGATTTTTGTGGGAGAAAATTGAGAAAACGTCTCTGGCATGCAAAAAAATGCAAAAAGTTTCCCCGACTCCACTCCAATGTTCTCCTGCCACGTGGATGGCTCATATTTAAAGGTGTAAAAGATAAATCTAATGGCCCACATTCAATCTGGAAAGTTTGTAACCATTTTAATTATTAAATTCTCTGGCATTTCCCACCATGACCATTTTTTCTACAAAAGAAGGATCTGAAATGGTGCCAAACGATTGGATCTCGAATCAGAACTACTTCTTGGTCATTTGGGAAGTTGTAACTACCTCATGTGAGCTATTTCATGGCTTTTGGAAGTCATTGTAGAGGTTGGCATTTGATTTTTGAAGACTGTAAATGATTTTCATGAACAAGAGGACAAAAAACAATAGTCACCATTCTTCCAAGCTTCCCCTTTTTGTGAATTTCTTCCATTTCCTTTCATTGTACAAGTTTTTACTTCAGCTGCAATAAGAAAAGAAGGATTTTATGCCCCTTTGATGGAGGATTTGATTGGTACTTTGTGACCAATGCGTTTTTATTCAGTCTTGTAGCTCTGGTTTGTGAATTTGTATTCTTCTTCCATTTAAATGCATGTCATAAACTTTTTGATCAATGTTTGTAGGCCTCTCGATGTTCTACCTCCCAGTGGAGTGCCCCTATGGATCTTGGAGGGTGGCAATTGTTGATAAAACCACCATTGAATCCTACGAAATCTCTCATGGACTTAGAGACTTCTTTCTTCATTTGAACCAATTGAACTAGCAAGTCTTGGCCATCTTCTCGTGCTCTTGAATCTACTTTCAAATGCACTCCTTATGTCCTCTCGGCCGGTGATAGATCTTGGGGAAGCATATAAAACCATTCAAGCAGCTTTCTCTTGGAGTGACTCCACAAAAGTCTAATCGACACGTCTTCATCTTCGACACCTAACACACCAAAAGCAGTGATGAATGTTGCTACATGTTCCTCAAGTATTTGTGATCCATCTCCTTTAAATTTAGGAAAGTTATTTCTTGAGCCTCTTGGCAGATCATGGAGTATTCATGGGAGGGCAAGTGGACCAATATTTCTTCCCCATGTTACACTAGGTCTACGTTCTTCACATTCATTATCAGCCATTCTATTTATGTTTCTAGCCTCTTCAGCAGCTAGGGCTTCTTCTCTTTCCTCTGCCTCTCTTTGGAGTCTTTTAATCTCTTCAAGTTGAGCCCTAATCACTTCTTCCCTTTCAAGTTGAACTCTATCCACTTCCTCCCTTTGTAGCTCTTGTTCTTCTTCCTTAAGCTAGTCAAGAGTAGGATTAACAGATCCTCCCGATCTCGGCTACCGAGTATACCTTCTGTCAGCCACTTGAAGACTCATTATCTTCTTTGGGGTGCTAAGATTTTTCTTCGTTCCTCCAACTCAACAACAAGTTTTTCTTCTTGATCCAAAATTCTTGAGGCAATAGAGTAATGGTCTACACTCGCCTTTACGCCAAATAGCCTTCCTTAGGTCGAAATGATATCTTCTTGAATGTGAAAGAGCAAGGTAGGTCTCTCAAATGGAGGATGTGTGAGAATTGCCATGATTGGTATCCATGTGGATCATAAGAAACTTCAAATTTTCAATGAATTCCAATTGTATTTAATGACCCCGTGGTCATTTTTAGGGTGCAAATGCTACAAAATCTACCCCACGGTGGGTGCCAAAACTGTTGCCTTAGAAATTCATCTCTAGGGACAAATTGGTGGTTTTTAAAACAACACCATGGTAATCTAAGTCCCTCTACTTATAACGGTGCAAATTATCGTATTATGCATGAAAAACAAGTGGATTCAATGGTGGTTTTTCAGCGAGAGATCCATAGGGGCACTCCACTAACCCTATGGCAAAGCCTCGCATTTTCTTGCAAAGGCAGAAAGTGGTCCGAGAGTGGGAAAGGGGAGTGGCAATGAAGGAATGAAGATCAATGATGGAGGTAGAATATCAGAGACCTACAAACATAGATCATAAATTTTATAACATGCATTAAAATGGAAGAAGAATACAAATTCACAAACCAAAGCTACAAGATGGAATAAAAACACATTGGTCACAAAGTACCAATCGAATCCTCTGTCAAAGGGGCATAAAATCCTTCTTTTCTTATTACAGCTGAAGTAAAAACTTATACAATGAAAGGAAATGGAAGAAATTCATAGAAAGGAGAAGCTTGGAAGAATGACGACTATTGTTTTTGTCCTCTATTTGTGAAAATCATTTACTGAGTCTTCAAAAAGCAAATGTCAACCTCTACAATGACTTCCGAAAGCCATGAAATAGATTGCATGAGGTAGTTACAACTTCCCAAATGACCAAGAAGCAGTTAAATTTGAGATCCAATCATTTGGCACCATTTCATATCCTTCTTTTGCAAAAAAATGGTCGTGGTGGGAAATGCCAAAGAATTTAATAATTAAAATGGTTATAAACTTTCCAGATTAAATGTGGTCCATTAGATTTATCTTTTGTGCCTTTAAATACGAGACATCCACGTGGTAGAAAGTGATTGGAGCGGCCACGAGAGAGCTCCTTCGTTTCATGAATTTTTAGAATTTGGCAATTTGGAACAATTTCCTCCATTGACCGGTTTGAATTTTCATCATGCATACGTGGCACCTTTGGATTGGATATGGGGTCGCAGCTCCATTTAGAAAAATTTTAACCTTTGTTAGGGAAAGGTTCAAATTCACATCATCCTCTGCAGCCCGCACTCCCATGTACATGTGGCACAATTTGATTACTGCGGGGTTCAAACTTCATTATTTTCTCCACCCAACTTTGGCTCGTGGATCCGCCATCACCATTTACACTTTTTTTTTGAAAATGCAAAGTGACCAAGAAACCTCCTCAGCCCCGCTGGTCCGCCTTGGGCAAAAAAACAACTTAAGTTCGTCGAGCCATATCTTGCAAAAACAAGGAGTTATAATAACTTCTTTACCTTTTTGGAAAGGGGAAGAAATTTCCCATCTGATGGAGGTGTTTCTAAGAATCCTTGATCCCTTGGGAAGTGCCATATTTAAAAATACTCATACTGGACCATTTTCAAAGGGTAACAACTCAAAAATTTCTAACTCCAGACTTGGAAAAAGAAGGAAAATTTTGAGGGGACAACACAGAGGATCTATTCTTAATCCTAATCTAAACCTTACCAAGGAGACAGGGATAGAAGGAATTCAAAAATTAAAAACAAATCTAAACTACGAGGTGATGCACCAAAGGAATGATGAACACTTGTTTTGCTAATAGACACAAACCAATGGAATGCATACAATAAACATGCACAGATAGCTAGATATGTAATGGGAGACCAGATGAAAGCAAAAGAGACAAGAGAGGATCTAAAATTGATCACAGATGTGTTTTATTGCTTTGTAGATTGATACAGTCCATTACAAAATAGCTAAGAGGAAGAAACGTTTTAGTGGAAGGTCTAAACCCCACAGATCCCTTTGCTAGAAGGAGGAGGAGCCTGCAAAACAAAGAATGTCCAACCCTTTACAATGAATCTTGCCCCCATATTTATAGAATCAATCAGAGAGAAGGAGAGAGAGAGAGAGAAGCGAGAAAATGTAGGTCGAAGCTCAACCACCATCGTTAATGTTTTTGTTGAAATCTACCCCAAATCCATATTTACGGCATCAATCCTTGGTTCGACACCTTGAAGGAAGAGGAAATGATTGAAAGCAGATCGAATCGATCTAGTTGTTGAGACATATGGATCCAAAGCATTGAAGGCCTCAAGACATTTTCTCCATTTTCTTCACCTAACCTCCTCAAAATTAAAGTTTGAGACCCATGGCATGCGTGACACTGAGATCTTTCCAACGGCATCAAATTTGTAATATTTCGAGCCATGAGTCGAAATATATGCCCTTTGAAGTTTGTATCAGGTCTATACAGGAGGGCAGGAAACCATCTTGAAAAATGGGTTCCCTTTTGATATCGGACACACGGCAGCTAGATTGGAACAAAATCGGGCCTTCGGGTCCATGATTTGCCCCTTTCTTCTGATTCTCGCTTTGACTTTGACTCAGGCCCAGATGCTAAATTTTTCCCTGTGACACATGGTAGTCTGGAATTTGTTTAGAAACATTCTCTGTCCGCCTTTTGACTATGTTTCCTCTTATGCGGGATCATGGTCGATCCAATATTTGGCACGAGGGTGAAATATGGATAACGGTTCCCTTTGTTTCTAGTTAGTGTAGAGTAGGTAGGTTTGTTTGTAGCATAAGAAGTGCTTTTGCACACTCTGCATGTTCCACTTGGGGCATGTATGATCTTTCCCTTTTGTACATAGTGTGTTGTGGTGTTTGTTGCTCTTGCACAATCCATTTCAGACAAGGCATGTTCATGAGGAAATCAGGGTTTAACAACAGTTCCAAACATTCCTAATCGGCATATGTTTCAAACTTCTACAATACTTCATCTTTTGCCATGATTTGATTTGGTTTTCTTCAAAACTTGGCAAAAATCAGATTTTGGGACAGTTTCAAAGGCTCATCCTTCATCCTAATAGATCACTTGTAGAAGAAAGAGATTAATTTTAGTTCCAAAACAATTTTCCACTCACATAAATTTTTATTCAAAATATTTTTATAATGTGAATGGTCAATTCAAACAAAAGCAAATTGGTTCCAGGTTCAGCATGCTTAAGCAGATCAGATTTACAAAAATTCAAGTGAGGGAAAAGCTTCCAATTTTCAAGCAATTTTCTACCCTCACACACCTCGACTTCAAGGTTTTCTTACAAAGGATGAGTGTGCAAACAATAGAAGGTAGTCCTAGATCAGATATGAGACTACCAGAAAGACTCCATGCCCAATGGATTGCTACAGGTAGCTGGCCATGTTTCATCTGACAGGCAGATAACCCCATTGAGTTGCCAAATTGTTGTCCAAAATAAGCTCATGCCTAATTTTGGTCAACTAACACCATTTTCCCCATTTTAGTGCTTTAATATGATTTTTACATATTTCATATACTTATGCATTCCCAAAAGCATCATCATCATATAGGAAATTTCTTCCCCTTTCTAAAAATATAGAGAAGTCCTTCTAACTCTTCATATTTTGAAAATTACAAGCCTGGGGGGATTTTTGAGAATTTTGCCAATTTCAAGATTTTAGGCCTTGGGATTTTTTGAGAATTTTGCCAATTTCAGGCTTTCGAGCACTGGGGATTTTAAGAAAAATTTGCCAATTTCAGGATTTCGGGCTTAGGGGATTTTTGAGAATTTTGTCAATTTCAGGATTTCGGGCCCTGGGGATTTTTGAGAATTTTTCCAATTTCGGGATTTCGGGCCTAGGGGATTTTTTTGAGAATTTTTCCAATTTCGGGCTTTCAGACCTACAGAATTTTTGAGAATTTTGTAATTTTTGCAAATGGTGCAATTTGCAATTTCGGGCCTTAGGGTCCGTTTTGCAAATTTGCATTGTCACCATTTCTTGTGCAGATTAATGTAAATTTTCAAATGGCCATAACTTTTGCCCCGGTGCTTGAAATTTAATAAATTTTATATCATTGGAAAGGTCTCAACATCCTCTTCCAAATTTAAATATCCATCCGACAAAAGATAGAAATGCGGTGGACCCAAAACAGCTGCCTCCACTCAAAATGCCATATCTTTTGCATTTCTTAATGAAATCACACAAAATCAACGTCGTTGGAATCATGGTTTTGAATCCAATGTACACAGATCAAGAAATCCAGGCTCAATGAAGAATCGATAGTGATTTTTCTGAAAAATGTGGATAGGATCTGAACAACGTTTTTGGTAGTGGGGGTGCACTAAATAAAGCATGGGCAGACTTTTCTCACTGCTGCATGTTGTGGGACAACATGGTGGACCTTTTTCAAGTAACATGTCATCATTCCACTCCATTTGGAATCTTACAAGTGGCATGAATGGAGATTTTTGGGATTTCCACTTCTCTCTCCATCTTTATCTTGGGAAGATTCTATAAGTCAAAGTGTTGGGCTCACAACATTGGGAAGTAGTTTTGTGTAGCAAAACTCTGTCAAATTTGTTTTGTGAAGCCAATGTGTTGTAGGCCCTTGTAGTGGACTCCTTGCATGGTGATCCAGGCCCTTATCTTGTAATATATTGGATTGTGCATACTCATGAAGCAATAGATGCAAGTTTGTGGATGTATCTTCCCCTGTTGTGTTTGTTGCATTCCTCTTGCCCCTTCAATCTCATTACATATATATTGTGTCTATTCTATGCTGTTGCAGGGATTCATTATTATTGTGCATGTATGAACTATGATTGTGAATGCATTTTCCAGATTGTGGAGGACTTTTATCACCCCTTCTGGTAAGTATTTTGCTTATATTTGGTGATAACATGAACTTAACCATAATATATGATACATATAGAAGAATGCATATATTTCTTCACAATACACTTGAATCCCCTGGGAGTAAGCATATTCTCAGTCTCTATAGGCACATACATACCACACCATACTCTTCAATACATGTAACATATTGTTTTAAGACACTCTCTCACACTGAATTTATGACCTGTAACATCACCTTCCAACTGGTTTTCATGGATTCTTTTTTTAGGGATCATTTCATGCTTCTAGCACCATAAGCACTGTAGATGTCCATTTTGATATTGTATAAACAATTCTATAGTCTCTACTGATCATGCTTAGCTTTGAAGATACTAATTTCCTTGCCAAATTGAATATATATTCTCATGATGGAACTTTCATTGTAGTTCAAGACACCTTCATAGTGTTTTAGACACTAGTCAAACCTTTTCTTTGTCTTTATTGAACCTTCTAACTTTATCTCAAGACCATAATGGATCTAATAACACTATGACCATGACTTTAATGAAATACATAAGGTTATACAAACCTTAACAACTTCTTTACATACTAAACATGTTCTTTATGCACAGAGACACGATCATAGGAACATATGATGTTATTGACATGTCTCAATAGCTCACTTAAACCACTTTCTAGACCTTGACCTAGTACAAATGAGGTCATCTCACATTATATTGAGTCATCATACTCTTGCTTGGTCTAACTTGACCATGAAAAATATATATAATTAGAACAATACTAACCTATTGTATGATCATAGAATTTGGAACATACTCACATACATAGGACAACTGAAATGACACACTTTAAGACACATTTGAAAAAGGTTAAGGAAAATCCATTTGTGCTAGACCATGACACTCTTTGAGCTTCAACCAACTTGTGTAGGGAACCCCTTGAAGACTGATGCACAGGTCAAGAACTCAATTTGAAGACTCGGATAAAACCTAAAGACACACTCAACCATGACAAAAACTTCCTTTCTCAAACTACTTCCATCATGTGGTTAATTAGCATATTTTCTCACTTTTTGTAGTCCATAGTTTTCCTTCCATCTCAACCACAGGAGCGAACACTTATGCAAAGACTGATCAAACCTTGACTTCATTGCAAATTAATTGTTTTCATGTTTAAAACCTTATCAATAAGTGTCTTAATCCACTATTACAGGTCATTAACCCTTCTTGAGCTCTTTATCAACTGAGAGTTTCATATTTTGTTACTGACTATACTAAGACACCACTTGTAAGACAATTTTCGATGTTCACAAGCATTTTGACACCTTTATGATGCTACAAACCATCTTAACACAAAATTGGCCTTGTTTGTGAGCATTAAACATACTCAGACCTAATACAAATGACAATTACCTTCAAGATTCATACAACCACCATGAAAATATTTAAGACACATATGATACCTACTTTTGAATTTCATGACAAATACCTCATATACTTTTAACTAAGGATTAACACTATTGTAATGAAATCACTAACTTGTTTACACAGTCATGCTCCACTTTGAGACACAAGGAATAAAATCTAAGCCAATGAACTCTTGATATCTCCACCAAAATTCTGAGGCATTTTCATAGCTTCACAAACTTTTACATATTCTTAGACATACATGGTTCAAGCCCTTGAGGCTCATGACAGACTTATAACACACTATAGAATTCATATAGGATTCTCTGCAACTCCACAGACTTTAGACACTCAAAAACTATTCAAGACACCGAAGAGGATCCTTTTCATGATTAATAAGACATCATAGACACCTGGAGAAACTTGATACATACTTTTTCAACTCATGATGGTATTCATGACAATTTATAAGACTCAGACTTCACAAAATGACCATGTCTTAACAATGAATGACTGTGTGTACCTAAATAGACCTCTCACACCATATATTACTCCTTTAAGACCACTTCAAGCTTTACATACATCATACACACATGGGAATGCATGAAACATGCTACTTAGGTCCATGACAACTCATGATACATTGTTTTACTTGGAGAGAACTTCTTAGAGACATCACCGACCACTAAACATGTCAATAGTGCTAGACACACATATTTTAACCAAATGAAGGCCTCATGAATGATTACCAAAATACAATAATCTCCTTTCAAATACATCAATATGAATCATACTCACTGAAACATAATTTTCATGTTATTTCTTCTTGACAAGACATACTTAGACCTCAAGAGTTCAGCCAACTATGCAACACTAGATTATATGCTATAAAGAACAACAAGACATGAAACTTGACATACCCAACATGACTAACCAATAAGAACATGCTAAATGACTTTAAGAGACATACCTCAAAACCATGAAGAGGAAACATACTAACCAAGACAACTCCCCCTCACTCCAAAGCTTCATTTGCACCTATATACCTCTAAGAAGCCTAGTAGATGCATATGTCATCATGGAAGAGATTGATGAGATACCTAAGAAGGTATCAAGCCCTCTTCTTTCACCTTGAATGATTCTTATTTTTCTAATTCTACTTTTTTACAATAGATCCCTCTTGGAATCCTCTTTAGTACTTTGACTAGCTTCTTCCTTCTTCTTAAACTTCTAAACTTGTGGCTTGGGTCTTTGAATCTCTTTCTTTAGCTGACCTGCATCACAAAACATTACAATGTGCCCTACCTTGTGGCACCTAAAGCATTCCAATTTTCTTCATTTTCACTCAAAATCCCTATGACTATATTCATTGAAAGCATATCAAAAACCTTTGAACTTGCTTACATACCTCCTTATGTTTGATGGCCCATTTTTCAATACTTTGCTAGATGTCCTTTCTCATGATAGTGATAACATCCAGCTCCATATATTTGACCTAATTTTTTTCTCTTCCTTGCCTTGACATTCCTATTCCTTCTTTCTTTTAGAGTGATGTTCTTGAGTCTTTTCTTTGCAATCTTCTTTCTTTTCAACCTTAGGACTACACATACTAGCCCAATGTCCATAAGCACCCCACTTGTACCAATAACCATGAAAATTCACATATTTATATGCATTTTTATGTCTTATGGATGATATTCCATGAGATGAAAGTCGTGTACTATCTCTCTTACTTGACCACTTTTTCCATTAGATCCTTGACTTGATTTTGCATCATTTTTCTGTATATTGCATGAATCTCCTATGAAACCTAGGCATGTATTATAATCATATGAATTTTTTTTTCCTAATATCTTATTTAGATTTCATGAGATTTATTGAAAAGATAATACCTTGCTTGTCATGGTGCTTAACTCCTTCAGTTCCTCTTTCTCATCTAGGGATTCCTTAAGTTGAGTCTGTATACACTTTATTACTTCCTCATAGGATACACATAATTTTTCCGGCTTCTATTTACATAACTCTACTTCCCACCATATGTAATCAAGATCTCCCATCCTTGTCAAAAATATCTCCCTCTAGCTTGTTAAGGATATTTCCAAGGGCCTGATCTGATACAAATTGTTAGAAGTGACAAAGGACTGGGGGTGAATCAGTTATTTATAAAACATTTCTCTTTTCAATTTCAAACATCAAACACACACCCTCATAAACTACAAACATTAATCTTGATCATCATTAGATATAGTTCATTATGAAATGCATACATAGTAGGAAAACAAGATATACTCAACGCCTTTCTTTAATGATATTCAAAGTAGAGTACAATGACTTGATCTTCTCATCAACAATATACAATATACAATCAAGATCTCATAAATAGTGTACTGACATCAATATGTTGTGACAATATCATTCAACTACAAAACATCAAGACTACTCTCCTTCATCAACTTGTTATTACAGAGAATTCATCATCTTTGTTTCACTACAACCAACTACTAACCTAGAAAATAATTCCAGGGATGTTTGTCTAAGCCCAAGGGGTTTTGATTTACAAAAAAAATATCTTCTTATAGAAGATAAAAGGGGTTTTTCATCAACAATTTCCAAGTATAAATCATCTTCCTTTTTTACACCATTCACTTGAATCTTCATCTTACATTACCTTTTCATTTTTCATGCCTTAGACTAGTTTTCACTAATTGAGCCATATCACTCTCTTCATATTCACCAAGTAAGTTCAAGAGTCCTTTTACACTTGACTTTGCATAATAAATAAAAATGTATTTTCATTTTCTCACAATGAGCTAGGGGAGTGTTTCATGAGTTTGTAACTGTTTATGAACCTTTAGAATTTTTCAAAAAAATCATTTGCTTCGACCTAGACCCTTAGGCTTCCTTAAGAGACTAGGAATTTGTACATTAACATGTATTTTTGAACTCAAACAACTTCTCTAGTTTTAACTAAAAATAGAGTTTACTCTAGGGTAAAGGATCCACTTACTTGTTAGATCATGCTAGAACAAGATCATAAGCCTTCAAATGATCTCCAAGATAGCCAAGGACTTTGAGACAAAATAATTTTAGAGAAACATTGACATTGACAAATATATTGCAGTTTCTTGACTAATTCATCCATACTGTCAACTGTGATAGTGACCCTACTATGCAAAATTTACCTTTCATGTAAGAGTAACAATCTTCCCACGTTCCTTGATTCCTCTACTAGCCTTTGGTGACTTGACATGAATATTTCA
This sequence comes from Taxus wallichiana var. yunnanensis, assembly GCA_018340775.1. Classification (NCBI taxonomy): domain Eukaryota; kingdom Viridiplantae; phylum Streptophyta; class Pinopsida; order Cupressales; family Taxaceae; genus Taxus; species Taxus wallichiana. The sequence goes on from CM031234.1 coordinate 15,830,742, forward strand.
ATCACCCTTCATACAAAAAGTGTATTTTGAAGATGCTTTTGTACTGGTTCATCATTGTTACAAGTGACTTTGAATATCAAGACATTACAAGTGCTCTGTTAAACTGGTTAGACCACAAATGATCTGAGTGAAAGGTTGAAGGAGCTTCTATTTCGAGATTAAGAAAAAAATTGCACTAAAAAATACCCAACTCAGACCCTACACAATGTCCCAAAAATATTCAAAACCTATGTCAATAATTTCTCACAGTGCACTTGATGAAAACAAAAAAATATTTTGGAACTGATTCGTGCCTTCAATACAGAGGTCTTCAAAAAATTTCAAGGACTTTCGTTGGATAAATTATGAGATTCGACCAAAAAGGGTTTCAAACCCTAGAACCAGGTTATGGAGCAATTGTGCATACCCGAGACCACATTAAATTGTTTTTCAAGCTCAAATCATGATGGAATTTTAAATTCCCAACTACCGAGTCTTTGTGAGACCAACTTCCAACTTTCCAAAACAATTAAATACCATGAAATGGCTTCATTTTCTCCCAGCAATCAGGAATAACAATGTATAGTGTGATACAGACCCTGACAGTGTCTTCTAGATCAAAGTAAGATGATTCTAGGTCTGTAATAGTGCATGGTGAGGCTTGAGTAAATTATTTATAATCCGTGGGTCATATTGGAATAGTCAACAACACCTTTTAGAGAAATTATTTGTCTTTGAATGTAGACTCTTTCTTTTGCACAATCATACATGGTTCCTTCAAGCATCAAATTTTGACCTTACTTGCTTCTCCAAGTTTCAGGGATCTAAAGCTAAGAAGACCAAATGAGCACCTGAAGACACCTTTTGTTACAACTTGTAGTCACTTGAAGAAATGCATTCAGTCTTATATCATAAACATTGGTGGCTCCAACTACATGCCTTACTTCTATCTGGTATAGTTGGGGTCAAAATTTTGACTTGGAAAAGGTTTTATAGCCTTTTGAGGAGTGAACATAGTTGCACCAATGATTTAGAGTTGGAAAACTTATGTTTAGCCTATAAAATCAAGAAGAAGCCCTAGAGAGAGAGCAAACATTGGTAGAAGAATGCACATAACTGTCTTAAAACTTGTCCATTTCACTGAATTTTTTTCCATGCTTCAATCTTGAAATCCTCTACAAATATTCCTTCTATGATTTATTTTAAGGAAGCACTTTATTTTTTTCTTGAGTGCTAAGAAGCAAGGCAACTTATTATGCACTTTTCAAAAATCTTGTTTTAGAGAAACTAGCATAACTTTCACATACCATATCAAAACTTGATAAATTTTTGTATGAAGAACTACAAGACATACCTCACACATTCCATGTGTTGGTTAGCCACAGGTCTTCTTGTACCTCTCAGACATATTTCATTTGCATCAACCTACACTGTAAGTTCTCAAAGTCAACTTTGGATAGCTTTTGAATTTTTCCTCCAGGAGATAAAATAAATCTTGTTTTATCCCACACATTCCCTAGATAACATTTCTAGGATGATTCCATGTTTATATTACATTAACATGACCTATACCATCCTTTCACACCTCATCAGACTCCATAAATAGGCCTAAAATAGACAGTTTCAACTGCAGCTTCCACCAAATGATATGGAACACATTGTAAGAGTTATACCAAAAGTAAAATTTGAGTACATTAGACCCTCCTCATTGTATATATGTTATATTTTATTATAATAATTTTGGACCCCGATGGAAACTCAGCTTACTAGCGCATGTATATGGGAAAAAATGGAAAGTGAACTGAAAAGGAAAACTCCAAGTTGAATCAGGTCTTTAAAATGGTGGTAATGGAATTAGTACATCTTTTAGAGTCAAAATCATATAATGTTTTCCCTCCGAACTCCATGTCTTGCTCCCGAACTTGAATAATTTGAGATTGATGACATCACCATTCCAAAAAGCTTGGGCGGGGTTTTGTAGGCTTGATGTTCCTTTATCCCTTTTTCCCTTGGTGCAAGGGGACATTACGGATATAAAAATGCACTCCCCCATCAAGTGTTATGTTGTGTCACTTAAAGTGACAACTTAAAGTGGTTAGAACATGGTATAAACTCACCTTAAGTTGGATTTTGACCACTTTTCATGACATATAGACCCATGGAGACCATTTGAATGTGTGATGTCCCTAAATACCTTTATCCCAAATTCTAAGGGGGCATGTGGGACACAAAAATTCACTCCCCTATGGAGGAAAATTTTGTCACTTAAAAGTGACAACTGAGATATTAGAAAAATGTCAACAACTCACTTTTTCATGAAAATTTCCTCCCTTCTCATGAGAGCTTCAACCATGGAAATTTTTGGAGATTGGATGCCCCTTTATCCATTTCCCCTATTTTTAGTGTGCAACCACACCTCCAACCTCCACGAGACCTGGGTTAGCCAATTTGATTTTAAGTTGAGTTAAGGTGTGCAAATGGGAGGGAAAACAATTTGAAATGGGGAAAACCATTTTAATACAACATTTAAACATTTTGTGATCATTTGTGTTATTTACTCTCCTCCATTATTTTGGTATGTAGTTATGCTACTAAATTTTTTTCAAACATCCTCCATGCCAAAATCTTCTTTTGTTTATATCTCCCAAATCCCATGTCTGATTGCCATGAGATTTTAATTGTAGCTTCCTTGCAAAAACACATTTAAGAAGAGTATTTACATGTATCCATTTATGATATATATAATTTTATACATCCATTTGAAATATTCATCCATAAAAATTATTTTTTCAGATCTACAAAAACTTGGCAATTGAAATCCTCCAAAAATTGGAGTAAAGCCTCCTTGTGAATTCATAAAACTTCTAAGATTGATTTCATTTCAATCAAACACCAAGAATACCCACTTCTAAAATAGTAATCCTTCCTAATGCCTCATTGCTTTAAATAGTAAATGTTGCAAACAATTCATTTTCACAGTTTTCATTGCCCTTTGAACATTAGGGAAACTCAGAAGTTCCAAATTAAGCAATTGGTAACTAAAATGGACTTCTCAAAATAAGGATTACTAAAATAGTGAGTGTCAAAATATTGGTCAAGAAACAAGGATGTGTGTGTGTGTCCCAAAGATCACAACTTCTATCACTATTATTTCTTAAGTTTGATGACATATTAGATGGCTACAGAGGAGGTATAGATAGACACAGGAGGGGAGAATAAGGATATGAACTACAATTTGGACAATATTGGGATGGTGAGGTTGAGATGAAAGATGGTAGTGGCATGTACAGTTGGTAAGATGAGATTGGCATCACTCCTACATAGGAGGCACATGAGGTATTAGAAGGAATTGCCGCCTCTTCACCAATGAAAAGGGTTGATCTAACTACTAAAGGAAAAAAGGTTATGTATGCTTGAAATGGGGTGGAAATTGTTGAGCAACTAAAATTGAAAACTTGTAATGAGGTTTTGGACATGATTTTGGAACGACGACTTCATGAGGCTTTAAATGAGGATAGATATAGTTGTATTCCTAAGAAATTTGGGTGGGATCAACAACTTTGGGATGAGGACATACATGGCTCATTCTCTTAGGGTGGAGTTTTTCTACCTTTCATGGAATTGGACATGATTAATGCTAAAGAGTTGTTTGTGGCAGTTGTGGGAGGTTTGGAGAGGGATTTTATGGTCCAAGTAAACTGTATGAATTAGATGTATGCTAAAATCATGCATTAGATAATAGTCAATGTCATCTCGTAAAACCTTTTTACCAACAAAATACATCAACCACATTCGATGTCATCTTATAAGAGAGATTGTGACTTCAAGTTATGTTCTCATATGAATATGTGTAATATTTGTCATTTATCTATATATCCTTATCACATAGTATGCTCTAATTTTACTCACAAATATACCCTTGAATGTGGTTGTCATGCTAAATTTCTAGCATGTAAAATTTAAAATTTTGGTCATGACAACCAAACCCACACTTGAAATTTCTTTTCCCGCCCAATGTGAACCTTTCCTCCACCAACATTTCAATCTGTGTTACCCTCATTTTGGTCGAGAAGAATGTGCTAACATGATTTTTAAGTGTGTTTCATGTGTAAATAAGTGTACCTAGATTTATTCTTGGATCTAATGAGATCTATTGATGTAGAGCACCACCAAACTCAACTCATTCCACAAGTTAGATTCTTTCAAATAACTCCAATTGCTCAAAATTGTCAAATTTACTCTCAAATCCAAGTCAAGAAAACCTTGCAAATTATGAATTTTATGAATTAAAAGGCCAAATTGGCTTATGAAACCAACACACCCTGTGTCTTAGGCTTAATAACATGCTAATCCAACCATAAAATTTGTCCAAATCAGTCAAAAGCCTCATTTTTCACTTCTATCCACAAAACTGTCATGTTTGGCTTCATGAGGCAAGGTTGAAGGTGAAAATCATTGGGAACAATCTAAAACTCCCAAAACAAATGACACTTGATCTACACACCCATTTGCTTCCTTGATGTGTATGATACATTTTTGGCCATATGGTGGAGTTTATAGTCCTTTTTAGAAATATTATTTAGAGTCTAAAATAGGTAGCTAGATTGAGGGTATTCATTGCAAATTATTGAGAAATTTATAAACAAAGTAATGGATTTATAAATAAATATGGTATATGAAAAGTACAAAATACTTATCTTTAGATAGACATCTAGGTCAATTCTAGATTTTGATCAATGAATGCATTGTTTGATCACCTAAGTCCTCCAATTAAAATAAAAATTATCTGCAACCTAATCATGGGAAGTTGAACACTAAACATGAGGTAGACAATGGTTGGATATAATAATAGAGAGGTCGGGAAATTAGCTTCATGGTAGACCCAAGGAATTTCACATAGTTAAAAAATCATGGCCTTCAAAAGGTTGAGCCGAAATGCTAGTAAGCATTGTCACTCAAGTAGTGAAAAGGAGATCTGGAGATCCGAATACACCCTTCTCTTTTTGCTATGGCTTACATGAATGTTATGATGATAGATCAAAAGAACCAATTTGATTAAATAAATTTGTACGATTGCATGTTGTGTAATTTGTTTTTATGTTTAAAAAATCCTCATTTTGTAAGCTCTTGTAATTTTGAGTATTTTTTCAATAAATGTTTGATTACCAAATCCACAACCTTATGCATGAGTGAGAATTTGTACAAGAAACAAGTGAAGTCAAGTCCTAGTGAGTTTTATTGCTCAAAATATTATCAATGTAAATGTGTTTGCCAAGACATTGTTTGATAAAAATACCAAATGTATTTTTGAATTTTTGAACAACTTGAACGTAATGTATAATTTGTTTAAATACATGTCTATTTTACACATTAACACCACAATTATGCCATTTTTAATTTCTTAATATTTTCTCAATATTAAATTGTTATTATTTCTTGTCTTTACAATATTTCAAGTGCGATAATATATTACTTGATATGTTTATTAAGAAGGTATTATTTATTCGATGTATGTCATTCTATTATATTTAAGGAAATATGATTTATTTTTTCTTGAGTGCTAAGAAGCAAGGGTTTTAATAAATTATTATGCACTTTTCAAAAATCTTGTTTTAGAGAAACTAGCATAACTTTCACATACCATATCAGAACTTGATAAAATTTTACATGAAGAACTACAAGACATACCTCACGCATTCCGTGTGTTGGTTACCACAGTCTTCTTGTACCTAAAACATATTTCATTTGCATCAACCTTACACCATTGTAAGTTCTCAAAGTCAACTTTGGATAGCTTTTGAATTTTTCCTCCAGGAGATAAAATAAATCTTGTTTTATCCCACACATTCCCTAGATAACATTTCTAGGCTAATTCAATGTTTATATTACCTTCCCATGACCTATACCATCCATTCACACCTCATCGAGACTCCATAAATAGGACTAAAATAGACAGTTTAACTGCAGCTTCCACCAAATGACATGGAACACATTGTAAGAGTTATACCAAAAGTAAAATTTGAGTACATTAGACCATCCTCATTGTATATATGTTATATTTTATTATAATAATTTTGGACCCCGATGGAAACTCAACTTACTAGTGCACGTATATGGGAAAAAATGGAAAGTGGACTGAAAAGGAAAACTCCAAGTTGAATCAGGTCTTTAAAATGGTGGTAATGGAATTAGTACATCTTTTAGAGTCAAAATCATATTATTTTTCCTCTGAACTCCATGTTTTGGTCCCGAACTTGAATAATTTGATTGATGACATCACCATTCCAAAAAGCTTGGGCGGGGTTTTGTAGGCTTGATGTTCCTTTATCCCTTTTTCCCTTGGTGCAAGGGGGCATTACGGATATAAAAATGCACTCCCCCATCAAGTGTTATGTTGTGTCACTTAAAGAGACAACTTAAAGTGGTTAGAACATGGTATAAACTCACCTTAAGTTGGATTTTGATCACTTTTCATGACATATAGACCCATTGTGACCATTTGAATGTGTGATGTCCCTAAATACCTTTATCCCAAATTCTAAGGGGGCATGTGGGACACAAAAATTCACTCCCTATGGAGGAAAATTTTGTCACTTAAAAGTGACAACTGAGATATTAGAAAAATGTCAACAACTCACTTTTTCATGAAAATTTCCTCCCTTATCATGAGAGCTTCAACCATGGAAATTTTTGGAGATTGGATGCCCCTATATCCATTTCCCCTATTTTTAGTGTGCAACCACACCTCTAACCTCCACTAGACACAGGTTAGCCAATTTGATTTTAAGTTGAGTTAAGGTGTGCAAATGGACGGGAAAACAATTTTGAAATGGGGAAAACAATTTTAATACAACATTTAGACATTTTGTGATCATTTGTGTTATTTACTCTCCTCCATTATTTTTGGTATGTAGTTATGCTACTAATTTTTTCAAACATCCTCCATGCCAAAATCTTCTTTTGTTTATATCTCCCAAATCCCATGTCGATTGCCATGAGATTTTAATTGTAGCTTCCTTGCAAAAACACATTTAAGAAGAGTATTTACATGTATCCATTTATGCTCTATATAATTTTATACATCCATTTGAAATATTCATCCATAAAAATTATTTTTTCAGATCTACAAAAACTTGGCAATTGAAATCCTCCAAAAATTGGAGTAAAGCCTCCTTGTGAATTAATAAAACTTCTGAGATTGATTTCATTTCAATCAAACACCAAGAATACCCACTTCTAAAAATAGTAATCCTTCCTAATGCCTCATTTCTTTAAATAGTAAATGTTGCAAACAATTCATTTTCACAGTTGTCATTGCCCTTTGAACATTAGGGAAACTCAGAAGTTCCAAATTAAGCAACTGGTAACTAAAATGGACTTCTCAAAATAAGGATTACTAAAATAGTGAGTGTCAAAATATTGGTCAAGAAACAAGGATGTGTGTGTGTGTCCCAAAGATCACAACTTCTATCACTATTATTTCTTAAGTTTGATGACATATTAGATGGCTACATAGGAGGTATAGATAGACATAGGAGGGGAGAATAAGGATATGAATTACAATTTAGACAATATCGGGATGGCGAGGTTGAGATGAAAGATGGTAGTGGCATGTACAATTGGTAATATGAGATTGGCATCACTCCTACATAGGAGGCACATGAGGTATTAGAAGGAATTGCCGCCTCTTCACCAATGAAAAGGGTTGATCTAACTACGAAAGGAAAAAAAGGTTATGTATGTTTGAATTGGGGTGGAAATTGTTGAGCAACTAAAATTGAAAACTTGTAATGAGGTTTTGGACATGATTTTGGAACGACGAGTTCATGATGCTTTAAATGAGGATAGATATAGTTGTATTCCTAAGAAATTTGGGTGGGATCGACAACTTTGGGATGAGGCCATACATGGCTCATTCTCTTAGGGTGGAGTTTTTCTACCTTTCATGGAATTGGACATGATTAATGCTAAAGAGTTATTTGTGGTAGTTGTGGGAGGTTTGGAGAGGGATTTTATGGTCCAAGTAAACTGTATGAATTAGATGTACGCTAAAATAGTGCATTAGATAATAGTCAACGTCATCTCGTAAAACATTTTTACCAACAGAATACATAAACCACATTCGATGTCATCTTATAAGAGAGATTGTGACTTCAAGTTATGTTCTCATATGAATATGTGTAATATTTTTCATTTATCTATATATCCTTATCACATAGTATGCTCTAATTTTACTCACAAATATACCCTTAAATGTGGTTGTCATGCTAAATTTCTAGCATGTAAAATTTAAAATTTTGGTCATGACAACCAAACCCACACTTGAAATTTCTTTTCCCGCCCAATGTGAGCCTTTCCTCCAGCCAACATTTCAATCTGTGTTACCCTCAATCTAGTCAAGAAGAATGTGCTAACATGATTTTTAAGTGTGTTTCATGTGTAAAGGAGTGTACCTATATTTATTCTTGGATCTAATGAGATGTATTGATGTAGAGCACCACCAAACTCAACTCATTCCACAAGTTAGATTCTTTCAAATAACTCCAATTGCTCAAAACTGTCAAATTTACTCTCAAATCCAAGTCAAGAAAACCTTGCAAATTATGAATTTTATGAATTAAAAGGCCAAATTGGCTTATGAAACCAATACACCCTGTGTCTTAGGCTTAGAACATGCTAATCCAACTATCAAATTTGTCCAAATCAATCAAAACCCTCATTTTTCACTTCTATCCCACAAAACTGTCATTTTTGGCTTCATGAGGCAAGGTTGAAGGTGAAAAATCATTGGGAACAATCTAAAACTCCCCAAAACAAACTGAGACTTGATCTACGCACCCATTTGCTTCCTTGAGGTGTATGATACGTTATTATTATGTCGGGAGAGATTATTCTTAATATGTCGGGTGAGATTATTCTTAATATGCCATTTGTTATTATTTCTTGTCCTTACAATATTTCAGGTGAGATAATATATTACTTGATATGTTTATTAAGAAGGTATTATTGATTCGATGTATGTCATTCTATTATATTTATAAAAAAATATTTTTAATATCCTTGTACTTCTTGAATTATAGGTTTTAACAAATATATTAGAGGCACACCCTCAATTCAACGCAAATGTTCTATTTATTGCCTTAGGAAGCTACAATCTAGTTTGAGAACAATAATCTTTAAATTGGTAACGGGTTGTTTAATCTGGCATTTACGAAGGGTAAAGCTTAACCTATCCATCAATCTAAAATAGGGGGATCCCTTCAAATTTGATCGCTGATTGGACCACCATTTAGTTTTTCAGTTTCTTTTAAAAATTTGGAAATATTAATTGAAAAATCATAATGTCGGTATTAATCCTCCTTACACAATGTATCCAAAAGATTACATTTGTTCTCTGACCTGCGATATAAATCTCAAATCTTTAATCATAATGTCTTTACCCATATGCAAATATATTACTTTTTACTTAATTTTTTCCATGTCCAATAAACTCTAAAAATGATAAAACAAAACAAAAAATAAAAAATAAAACAAAAACAATTTAGGGCCCTAGTATAAATATCTGAATGAACCACATAAGTGGCTTTTTCATATGGATTTATTTTTTCAAAAAAGGACGCTTTAGTTTTAGATTTATTGAATTTAGTTTAAGCTTTGGTCTCCTAATGCAAATCTTCAGCGCTTCTCTTCAGTTCCGTTGATTCTAGGCTGCACGGATCAAGGAAAAATCGTCTTAAACACCGTTGATTCTAGGTTGCACGGATTGAGGAAACACCGTTGATTCTCGGCTGCACGGATCGATGAAAAGTTTCATTAAACACCGTTGATTCTCGGCTAGGACACGGATTGATTCAACAATACTGTACTACTGTACACCATTCATCCTCGGATGAAGAAATAGATTGCCCTATTATTTAACAAATATATAATATTATGTTATGATAACTCTGCAACGGTTATACGGAGACATCCAGATAAAGGCCGCACTTTTGACATGTGTGTGTGTGTGTGTGTGTGTGTGTGATTTTTCATCAACAATTTGTAAGACTAAATCATCTTCCTTTTGTACACCATCCACTTGAATCTTCATCTTACACAACCTTTTCATTTTTCATGCCTTAGAATAATTTTCATTATTTGAGCCATATCAGTCTCTCCATATTCACCAAGTAAGTTCAAGATTCCTTTGACACTTGACTTTTCATAATAAAGACAAATATGTCTTTTCATCTTCTCACAACGAGCTAGGGGATTGTTTTATGAGTTTTTAACTGTTTAAGAACCCTTATACATTCTCAAAAAACTCATTTGCTTCAACCTAGACCCTTATGCTTCCTTAAGAGACTGGGAATTTGTACCTTAACACATCTTTTTGAACTCAAACAAATTCTCTGCTTTTGAACTAACCAAACTGAGTTTACTTTGAGGTACATAATCCACTTACTTGCTAGAGCATGGTGGAACAATATCGTAAGCCTTCAACTGATATCCAAGATAGCTAAGGACTTTGAGACAAAACAATTTTAGAGAAACTTTGACATTGACAAAGATATTGCAGTTTCTTGACTAAATCATCCATCTTATCAATTGTGACACTCGACCCTATTATGCAACATTTACCTTTCATGCAAGAGAAACAATATTCCCATGTTTCTTGATTCCTCTCTCAGGATTTGGAGGCTTGACATGAAGATTTCATTCACCTTTCATACTAAAATTGTATTTAGAATATGCTTCGTACTAGTTCATCATAAGGCATTACAAGTGAATTTTACACAGTGATTCTAGGTTGCACGGATTGAGGAATCACTCCTACACATGAGGCATATGAGGATTAGAATAATTGTCACCTCTTCACCAATGAAAAGGGTTTATCCGAATACAGAAGGAAAAAAGGTTGTGTATACTTGAAATTGGGTGGAAATTGTGGAGCCACTAGTATTGAAAACTTTTAATGAGGTTTTGGACATGATTTATGAACAACGACTTCATGTGGCTTTAAATGAGGATAGAGATAGTTGCATTCCTAAGAAATTTGGGTGGGATTAACAGCTCGGGGATGAGGACATACTTGATTCAATCTCTTGTGGTGGATTTTTTCTTCCTTTCACAAAATTGGATGTGATTAATGCTAAAGAGTTGTTTATGTCAGTTGTGGGAGGTTTGGAGAGGGATTTGATGGTACAAGTAAATTGTATGAATCAAATTTGTGCTAAAATCATGCATATGATAATATTCGATGTCGTCTCGTAAAACCTTTTTACCAATGGACTACATCAACCAAATTTTATGTCATCCTATAAGAGATATTTTGAATTCAAGTTATGTTCTCATATAAATATGTGTAATATTTGTCATTTATCTATATCCTTATCACACAATATACTCTACTTTTACTTAAAAATTTACCCTGAAATTTTGTTGTCATATTGAAAGAGCCTACTTCATGGTGAAACAATCAAAGAATATTTTTGGGGGTGTGAGAAAGTGGAAAATTGTCCATCAGTGTAGCACAAGAGTCTTTCTACAAAGTGGAATTTTCTCAAAGGGTTTTAGACACCTTTGGAAGAGTTTGTCAGAACTGACAAAGGACTAAGAGGGGGGGATAAATCAATTCTTTATAAAACCTTTCTCTTTTCAATTTCAAACGTCAAACATACAACCTCATAAACTACAAACATTAAGCTTGATCAACATTAAATATAGTTCATCATGAAATGCATATATAGTAGGAAAACAAGATATACTCAGAGCCTTTCTTTATTGATCTTCAAAGCAGATTACAATGAATTGATCTTCTCATCAACAATCTACAATATACAATCATCTCATAAATATTATACTGACATCAATATGTTGTGACAATAACATTCAACAAAAAACATCAAGACTGCTCTCCTTCATCAACTTGTTATTGTAGAGACTTCATCATATTTGTTCCACTACAAAAATCTACTAACCTAGAAAAGAATTCCACGGATTTTGGGCTAAGCCCAAGGGGTTTTTGTTTGCAAAAAAATTCTTCAATAGAAGATAAAGGGAATTTTTCATCAAAAATTTGCAAGACTAAATCATCTTCCTTTTGTACACCATCCACTTGAATCTTCATCTTACACAACCTTTTCATTTTTCATGCCTTAGAATAATTTTCATTGTTTGAGCCATATCAGTCTCTCCATATTCACCAAGTAAGTTCAAGATTCCTTTGACACTTGACTTTTCATAATAAAGACAAATATGTCTTTCCATCTTCTCACAACAAGCTAGGGGACTGTTTTATGAGTTTTTAATTATTTATGAACCTTTATACATTTTCAAAAAACTCATTTGCTTCAACCTAGACCCTTATGCTTCCTTAAGAGACTGGGAATTTGTACCTTAACATGTCTTTTTGAACTCAAACAACTTCTCTGTTTTGAACTAACCAAACTGAGTTTACTTTGAGGTACATAATCCACTTACTTGCTAGAGCATGGTGGAACAATATCATAAGCCTTCAACTGATATCCAAGATAGCCAAGGACTTTGAGACAAAACAATTTTAGAGAAACATTGACATTGACAAAGATATTGCGGTTTCTTGACTAAATCATCCATACTGTCAATTGTGACACTGACCCTGTTATGCAACATTTACCTTTCATGCAAGAGAAACAATCTTCCCATGTTTCTTGATTCCTCTCTCAAGATTTGGAGGCTTGACATGAAGATTTCATTCACCTTTCATACTAAAATTGTATTTGGAATATGCTTCTGTACTGGTTCATCACTGTTACAAGTGAATTTTACTATCAAGACATTGCAAGTGGTCCTTTAAACTAGTTAGACCATGAACAAGCTAAGTGAAAGGTTGAGGGAGATTCTATTTTGAGATTAATAAAGAAAATGAACTCAAAAATACCCAACTCAGACCCTACACACTGTCCCCACGAGAATCAAAAACTCTGTCAATAATTTTTCATTGTGCACTTGATGAAAATGAAAAAAATATTTTGCAAATGATTTTTTCCTTCAAGACAGAGGTCTTCACAAATTTTCAAGGATTTTTGTTGGATAAATGACGAGATTTGACCAAAAAGGGTTTCAAACCCTAGAACCAGGTTATGGAACAATTGTACATACCTGAGACCACATTAAATTGTTTTTCAAGCTCAAAGCATGATGAAATTTGAAATTTACAACTTCTAAGTCTTTCTGAGACCAACTTCCAACATTCCCAAAAAATTAAACACCATGAAATGGCTTCATTTGATCCCACCAATCAAGAATAACAGTGTACAGTGTGATACGGACCCTAACAGTGCATTCTAGATCAAAGTAAGATGATTCCAGTTCTGTAATAGTGCATGTTGAGGCTTGAGTAAATTATTTAGAATCCTTTGGGCATATTGGAATAACTACCAACACCTTTCAGAGAAATTCATTTTCTTTGAATGCAGACTCTGTCTTTTGCACAACCATACATGGTTCCTTTAAGAATCAAATTTTGACCTTACTTGCATCTCCAAGTTTCAATTTTGCTTCAACATATTTGAAGAAGGATCTAAAGCTAAGAAGACCAAATGAGCACCTGAAGACACATTTTGTTACAACATGTAGTCACTTGAAGAAAAGCATTCAGGCATGTATCATAAACATTGGTGGCTCCAACTACATGTCTTGCTCCTATCTGATATATTTGGGGTCAACATTTTGACTTGGAAAAGGTTTTCTTTCCTTCTAAGGAGTGAACATAGTTGAACCAATGATTTAGAGTCTGGAAACTTATGTTTAGCCTATCAACTCAAGATATGGTTGTGGCTGTGGTTGTGACTGTCCCCCAAAGATCACAACTGGCTGTGGCTGTCCCCCAAAGATCACAACTTTTATCACCATAATTTCTTAAGGTTGATGACATATTAGATGGCTACAAAGGACGTATAGATAGACACGAGAGGGGAAAATAAGGATAGGAACTGCAATTTAGACAAGATCGGGATGACGAGTCTAAGATGAAAGATGGTAGTGGCATGTACAGTTGGGAATAAGATATTGGAATCACTCCTACACATGAGGCATATGAGGATTAGAAATAATTGTCACCTCTTCACCAATGAAAAGGGTTTATCCGACTACAGAAGGAAAAAAGGTTGTGTATACTTGAAATTGGGTGGAAATTGTGGAGCCACTAGTATTGAAAACTTTTAATGAGGTTTTGGACATGATTTATGAACAACGACTTCATGTGGCTTTAAATGAGGATAGAGATAGTTGCATTCCTAAGAAATTTGGGTGGGATTAATGCTCAGGATGAGGACATACTTGACTCAATCTCTTGTGGTGGATTTTTTCTTCCTTTCACAAAATTGGATCTGATTAATGCTAAAGAGTTGTTTATGTCAGTTGTGGGAGGTTTGGAGAGGGATTTGATGGTACAAGTAAACTGTATGAATCAAATTTGTGCTAAAATCATGCATATGATAATATTCGATGTCGTCTCGTAAAACCTTTTTACCAATGGACTACATCAACCAAATTTTATGTCATCCTATAAGAGATATTTTGAATTCAAGTTATGTTCTCATATAAATATGTGTAATATTTGTCATTTATCTATATCCTTATCACACAATATACTCTACTTTTACTCAAAAATTTACCCTTAAATTTTGTTGTCATATTGAAAGAGCCTACTTCATGGTGAAACAATCAAAGAATATTTTTGGGGGTGTGAGAAAGTGGAAAATTGTCCATCAGTGTAGCACAAGAGTCTTTCTACAAAGTGGAATTTTCTCAAAGGGTTTTAGACACCTTTGGAAGAGTTTGTCAGAACTGATAAAGGACAGAGAGGGGGTAGATCAATTCTTTATTATACCTTTCTCTTTTCAATTTCAAACATCAAACATACAACCTCATAAACTACAAACATTAAGCTTGATCATCATTAAATATAGTTCATCATGAAATGCATACATAGTAGGAAAACAAGATATACTCAGAACCTTTCTTTATTGATCTTCAAAGTAGAGTACAAGGAATTGATATTCTCATCAACAGTATGGTTGTGGCTATGGCTGTCCCCCTAGCCATAGCGACAACCATAGTGTACAGTGTGATATGGACCCTGACAGTGCATTCTAGATCAAAGTAAGATGATTCTAGTTCTGTAATAATGCATGTTGAGGCTTGAGTAAATTATTTAGAATCCTTTGGGCATATTGGAATTACTACCAACACCTTTCAGAGCAATTCATTATCTTTGAATGCAGACTCTATCTTTTACACAACCATACATGGTTCCTTTAAGAATCAACTTTTGACCTTACATGCATCTCCAAGTTTCAAGTTTGCTCCAACATCTTTGAAGAAGGATATAAAGCTAAGAAGACCAAATGAGCACCAGAAGACACATTTTGTTACAACATGTAGTCACTTGAAGAAAAGCATTCAAACATGTATCATAAACATTGGTGGCTCCAACTACATGCCTTGCTCCTATCTGATATATTTGGGGTCAACATTTTGACTTGGAAAAGTTTTTCTAGCCTTCTGAGGATTGAACATAGTTGAACCAATCATTTAGAGTCTGGAAACTTATGTTTAGCCTATCAACTCAAGAAGAAACCCTGGAGAGAGAGTAAACACTAGAAAAAGAATGCTCATAACTTTCTTAAAACTTGTTCATTTCACCTAAAACTTTTTGCCACACTTCAATATTGAAATCCTCTACAAAAATTCCTTCTATGATTTATCTTAAGGAAGAACTATATTTTTTCTTGAGTGCTAAGAAGCCAAACAACTTATTATGCACTTTTCAAAAATCTTGTTTTAGAGAAACTAGGATAACTTTCACATATCATCTCAGAACTTGATAAATTTTGTTTGAAACACTAAAATACATCCTTATACACATTTCATGTGTTGGTTAGCCATAGGTTTGTTTGTACCTATCAAACCTATCTCATTTGCATCAACCTACAATATCAGTTATCAAAGTCAACTTTAGATAGATTTTGAATTTTTCCTCCAAGATCTAACCTTGTTTTAGATCACACATGCCCTAAACAACATTTTTAAGCTAATTCCATGCTTATATTACTTTCCCATGACCTATACCATCCTTTTACACCTCATTAGGCTCTAGAAACAAGCCTAAATGATCAGTTTCAACTGCAATTTCCACCAAATGACTTGGACACATTCTAAGAGTTATTAAATTTGCTGAAAACATTATATCTAACATTAGAAACATCTGAACCAAGCATACCAACCATGTCCAAGATTCCACTGGACTCCTTCCTCACCAACCATGCCTGTAGAGCACTAAAACCATCATGAAATATCTATCTGAAGCTTCAATCATCATCAAAAGGAACTACCAATCAACCTTCATGTCCCTTATAGAGCCTCAGTTCACTTTTCACTACTTTTCCATCAATGCCACTTGACATGAATGACAACACAAATGACTAGGGTTCAACAATCTCCCCTTTTATCATTGATGACAACCACTTAGAAACCTTTGATGGAAAACACAAACCAACTGCTCACATCATCCTTCATGGTTTCTGACAACACTCTCTCCCCCTTCGACATCTATGACAAAGGGTTCTTGGACACTTGACATGAACAATGAGAATTGAAAATAATTATGCATGAGAAAATAGGCTTACCCATCTACAAGCTCCCTGTAATGTCCCTCTCTTCCTAAGAGATCACTTGGTTATTCAAATTGTCTTATTACCGCATTCTCGTAGGATAATAGAGATGGTAATGGAATGCTTTGTAGAAAATACATGGGTTTAGTCACTTTAGCTCACTTTATGTCTTTTATTATTCAAGTGACTTTATTAAAATAACTTTATTTTATAAAGTGACTTTATAATATTAAAGTGACTTAATAAAGTTGAAGTGACTTTATTAAAATAAAGTGCAAATATTAAAAGTGAAATAAAATACTATTTTTCCCAAAGGGGATGACCCATATTGGAGACCTAAAAGTTCATAAAATGAGATTTAAGAGGAATTTGGAGTCCATGGTTGGTTCGTTGGAATCTATATATTTTTCTCTTTCATTTCATGTGGGCATTATGTCATTTCTTAAAAAAATAGATTTTGCAAATTTAGAGCAACGCTTCAGATCAAACTAGTTGAGGATAAATCCCTCTTTTAGTTCATCCATAGGGGATGGAAACCCTCTATTGGATACTTTTATTTTGGGATGAAAACCTCTAGATACGAAGGGCATTCATATTATGTGATTGCAAGGGTGTGAAAGGTATTCTATAATCAAGTTTTCAAATATTTTTATATCAGTTTTGGGACAACATTAGAGAGCATCCTGTGGATCGATTTGGGGGAAGAATACAACCCAAAAAGGAGATGTCTAGGGCAGAAGTGTGTGGAAAATAATGTGTGGGTTGTCTGAGGATTCTAAGACAACGTATGATTTTCTCCAATAGGGACGACTAGGGAATCAAAACATATTTCTATTTGTAAGGAGTTTCCCCTAATTTCGGGTATGCCATTGTTCTTTATTTGAGATAATAATATTAAAATTCCATTGTAATCATAGGCTGTCATAAACAGACCAACAACATATGAGTTCTGATTCATATTGTAAAACCCTCTTATCTGATATTGGAAAATCATTATTTTGGGTTCCATACTGTGTTATCTATGTACTCTTTCATATATATGCTTTATTGTTGTTATCTAACGTTGTAAGAAAGGATCCAAGCCCAAATCAATCAGAAAAAGAGGGTAGCATAGGAGGGATCTTTTAGTGGTATCAAAATAGTGTATTCTCCTAGCATGTGAGAGAAGGAATATAAAAAATACCAGAGCAATGATCCTACCAGCCTGCAGGGTTCTGATTTGATTCTATGCAACCATGAGAGATTGGTCCACATAGATATTACACACGTAGACGAGTACAACAAGAGACTAGTCTAGAAACAAGTGTTAAAGTTGAAAGCATGGGTGATAGACATGAAGATCATCATAGCCCTCCCAATTGTAATCTGTTGTCAAAATTTCACCCCCCAGGGTAAATTTCGATAACATGCATCAGAGTTTTGCAGTTCCAAGCAAGTAGATTGAAACAGGAAAAATCGTGAAAATTGGCTAAGTCCTTCTCAAGGTCGCCTATGGGACATCTGGGACAAAAGTGCGCGAACCGGCCGGATCGGCCGAAATGAGCACAAACAGTCAAAGCAAATGGGACATCTGGGACAAAAGTACGTGAACCGGCCGGATCGGCCGAAATGAGCACAAACAGTCCGAAAGCAAATGGGACATCTGGGACAAAAACGCGAACCGTGAGATCGGGCGAAATGAGCACAAACGATTCAAAGCAAATGGGACATCTGGGGAAAAGGACGCGAAAGACGCGAAAGAGAGCGGCAGGCCCGAGAACCAACCAAATCATGACACGTGTCGCAAGGGAAAGAGTCCAAAAGTCAAAGGGTGAGTTTTGAAGGGTCAGCCCGAGCCAATCAGAAGAGGACACGTGTCCAAGTTTAAGGGGCCCATAGGGAAATTTCAAAAATCCATGGAAAGGTGGAGGAGAGAGAATTGCTCAGTGAATCAGAGCCTACCACGTGTCATCCAAGTGGCAGAGCGCGGAAAAAGTTCAAATATTTTCCTGCCGACCCGTTTTGGCCTGTTTTTTCCCTAAATCTTCAGATCACCATAACTTTCGATCCAAAGCTCGGATTTTCATGTTCTTTATATCAATGGAAAGCTGGTGAAATTCTCTACATGATTCCGGGGTCAATCTTGCATTTTGGTTCAGTTTGGAGAGATAAAATCAAGAAACGCCTCTGGCGTGAAATAACAAGCAGAAGTAATGCTTCAACAAACAACTTTAATGCAGCAGACAGTTCGCCGCTTCTGTTAGACAGCCCGCCATTTTGCCAGGATCCGCCGCTTCTGCCATAATGAGATGAATTGAATGCAACCTAGAGGTGGTTGGGGTAGATTTGGCTTTCCTCTCTCTTCCCTCTCTCATTCTTTCTATATATTGTAAAGAGGAGCTTCATTAAAAGGTGGAACATTTTTTCTGTTTTGCCTCTCCCTTCTTCTCCTCAGGTGAATTTGTGGAGTTCGAACCTCTCATTTGAACTATAATACTATTCTGCCTCTTGGCATTCTGTAGTGTATTGTATCAATCTTTGGAGCAAGTAATACATGTCTGTGGATGATTCTCAACCCTCTCTGTGTTCATTTTTGCATCCTCCTGGTCTTTCACTGCAGGTTTTGTCATCTGTGCATGATCTTATATCACATTCAAATGGTCTGTGTTTATTGGAAAAATAGGTGTTCTTCATTCCTTGGTGCATCACCTCTATTAGTTTAGATTTATTTTTATGCATTTTCTTACCTCGTCTCCTTGGCAGATTAGATTAGGTTTTGAGAAAACCCTCTACATATTTCGTGTGCATCTGAACAGAGGAATAGGAACCAGCCTTCTCTGGAGAATCCTTTCTCAAATTTTCAAGTCCCACACTTGGAGAAGGGATTCAATGTTATGCAATCACACTGGATGCTAGAG
Organism: Taxus wallichiana var. yunnanensis; assembly: GCA_018340775.1. Classification (NCBI taxonomy): domain Eukaryota; kingdom Viridiplantae; phylum Streptophyta; class Pinopsida; order Cupressales; family Taxaceae; genus Taxus; species Taxus wallichiana. The sequence goes on from CM031234.1 coordinate 15,850,255, forward strand.
TGATCAACCTAGAAATCTGATCTGCATCCAGGGGTGCTGTGATTTTGCACTAACTTGATTTTGGCACACCGGTGGGACCTAGAGGTCTCATTTTTATCAGCAGCAAAGTTGATGTGCATCTGCTGCAATTTTCTTGCTTGAAAAGAGCTATTATTCACATATCTGGTGACTCCAAGAAGAGGAATCAACTGGTTTCAGCAAAGTACATGCTGAAAGCTTATGAGAAGAATCACAAGGTCAAGAGTTGGAGAAGAAGAAGTGTTGTTTGAATACTTGCAATTATCTCCAAGAAGAAGGCAAAGAGGAAGAAGGATTCAAAGGTCTCCATCTCCACCAAACAAAACTATCTCAACTCCTCCACCTGATCGGCCTTTCATTCAGTATTCAAGAGTTCTTCGACCAATCAGAATGGCGCAACCACTGAACCCCTATGTCAACTTCACAGGCAGCAGCCCACTTGCTCTCAATGCACAAAATCCAATCCCAGTTGCAGCATTGAAGAACATTTCGTACTTCACTGGAGAAAATCAGACCACTCCTGGTGATCATGTCAAGGACATTGCTAACATTTGTGCAATCCATGAGATTGATGAGATGCAAGTAGCTGTCAAATTGTTGGCGTCTTCATTCAAGGGGAAAGCATTGCAATGGTTTAGGAGCCTTGGAGCTGGCTCTATCACAAACTGGAATCAGCTGTGTATTGCACTTCATGATCAATTTGGAGAGAAGGGAGACAACTTGTCTCTTTTGGAGCAATTGACAACCATCAAGAGAGCTTCCAATGAGTAGCTAACTGACTTCAACTTCAGATTTCAAAGGTCTTGGGATAGAATTCCAGTGGCAGTCAGGCCAATAGCAGAAGGTGATTTTCTATATTACCTTAAAGCTTTAAATTCTGATATTTCTATGTTGGTTCAATCTATGGGAGGCACAATTGTCCCTGCTACTTAAAGCATTGCCATTAGAGCTGAAAATTGTCTGATTCAAGCTGGCAAGCTAGCTCCTAGGCCTCCAATGCCATTATATCCAAGTTTAGAGAGCCCAAGTACTAGTCAAGCACCTGTCTTAGCTCCTATTCCCACTCCTAGAAATCAGAGTTCAAATGAAGCTTCCACTTCATCTCCAAGTGCCCCAAATGAGCTTCAAGAAGTCATGAAGCAACTGCAAAATTTAGGTAATGAGCTGGTCACACTCAAGAGACAGCAAGCTCAAGGTTTTAGACCTTCGTATCAGCCTCAAGCTCAACCTAATAGGCAGCCATATCAGCCTCAAAGACCACCTAATCCAGCTGCAAATATGAATCAAACAAGGCCTCCTGCCAATAGACCATTCCAGCCCTATAATCCAAATGCCATATCTGCCTCTAAGGCATTAGTGCCAACACAAAACAACATTGCTTAGGAATATGATTGGTGCTTTCCATGCAACGAGCCTCATAACCAATCCATGTGTTTCAATGGTGCTCTCAATCAAGCACTAATGGTGACAACTACTAGTGTGGAGGGTGAGAGAAGTCAAGAAAACAACCAACAACAAGAAACATTCCAACAACAATCAGCCCCAAATGACACCACATTGGTAAATTGGCAAGTAGAGGATTTTTGTGGCATGAACCAGGCAGTTTCTCAAGGTGTTGCAGCCAACACAAGGTCAAAAAGGAGAAATTTGGGTGAAGAACAGCCATTAGCCCCAGCCAATCCACAACCTTCCATGGCTCCACAAATGATTGGCAAGCAAAGTCCAATTTCAAATGCACAAGGGCAGCCAAGAACAGCCCTAGGCCAACTCAAATGCCAGCTGTTGCTGCCCACATACAAGGAGTAAATGTGCAAACCAAGGGACAGCAAAGAGATCCTTCATCACCATTCAGTATCATTGATTAGATGAAGAAGACAAACGTCAATATATCTATGTGGGAATCCCTATCCATCCCAGGCCAAAGAGATCTGTTGCAAGCTGCCATGAAGGATTGGCCAACTTCGAATCAGCAGGTTCAGATGCAAGACAAAGTGCTTACAAATGCTGCCCAATCTGAAGGAAATCATGGAGCACAACAAGGTAAAATGTTGAAGCCCCCCCTTTCTATGTTTCGTTAATCATTGGAAATCAGCTAGTGCACAATTGCATGATAGACTCGGGGCAAGTAGCTCAGTAATACCTAAACAGATAGCTGATCAGCTAGGGCTCCAGTATGAAATAACATCTAAAGGAGTAGTGCAGCTAGATGGGACAGCAATAGCAATAGTTGGAGTGATTAGAAATTTGAGTCTTACCTTGCATGCATGTCCAAATGTTGTTGTTTTACAAGATGTGTCGACCATAGACCTTCCACCACTCTTTGCCCTATGCTTGTCAAGGGACTTCCGCCAAGATTGGGGGTATTTGTCTCCGCTGATTGGTCACACATGCTATTCGAACTGAGATATGGAACTAAGACCACAATCAGATCCGAACCTATTGCAAACTTCCATATTGAGCCTTACACTCCAAGTCGATTAATGCCAATTGCTCTCGGCATTTGATCAAGAAGATCACCCAAGCAACCGATGAAACCGACACTAAAGTTGGAAACATCCGGATCTAACTCTTGATGAATGGGCAAGCAAGGTGCATGCTTTTGATCCTTATCAAGGAATAGAAGAATCGAGCTAGGAGTCTATTGTATACACGAAGAAAATCAACCTATTCCTAGCTCCACCAAGCCAAACCACAAGGATGACAATGAGGTGTGGCAAGCTGTTTTTGATGGATCAAGGAGTAGAAAAGGTGCGGGAGGTGGAGCCGTGCTTATTTCACCTAAAGGAGTAAAGTACTATTCAGCTTTTAGATTTCAATTTTCATGCTCCAATAACTGCTGAATATGAAGCCTTGGTGCGCAAGGGATGCATTGGGCAATCAAAAAAAATAAAAAAGAACTTGCAAGTCTTTGGGGACGGTGAATTGATTGTAAATCAGGTCAAGGGACAACATGCGCCAAGAATGATCTACTCAGGTGCTACAAGAATAGGGTGTGGGACCTCATGGAAGATTTTGAGGGTTTCGGCATCAAAGCCATTCCTAGGAAAGAGAATCAAGTCTTTGCAGGCTTGCGGTGAGAGTAGGGCAGCCTTTGACATTGTGGAAAACATTCAACAAGATAAGGTACAGCCAAACATCCAAGTGATTGTGAGGCCTTTAGTGCGGATAATGATGTCGGTTAGCCAAGGGTATTTGAGAATGACCAGCAAATCATCCATTTCTTGCAAGAAGAAGCTGAGTTCTTAGCTAAGAATCAAGAAAAGTTGGAACAACAATATGGTGACCAAGTAATACAGCTGAGAACTGACAAGTTGCCCAAGGGACTTATCACTTTGGAGTCCATTTTTAACCCCAATGATCAGTTTAGAAAGGAGAAAGCAAACATTCAGGTCAAGAGAGAAGATTCGGTATCCATCTTGGTAGAAGAGAACAAGCCATTGCAAATTGGAAAGATGACAACTGAGCAAGAAAGGTGTGAGTTCATACAGCTGTGTCAAGAGTTCCCTGACGTGTTTGCTTGGAGCTATGAAGAATTGAAAGGTTTCAATCCCAACCTAGCTCAGCATACCATTGAATTGGATCCAAATACTAAGCTGTCAGGCGAAACAAAGACAGTCAACCCACACATGGAGCCTCTCATGAGGAAAGAATTGGACAAGTTGATTGAGTGAAGAATCATATTCCCAATCAAGCATTCTAGTTGGGTTGCCAACTTAGTTCCGATCGAGTAAAGAAGAGTGGAGAAATCAGCCGTGTGTTGACTTCAGAGATTTGAATAGAGCTTCTCTCAAGGATCACTATCCACTCCCTTCCATGGAGAAAATATTGCAAGTTGTGGCTGGCTCCGAGAGGTTCTCATTACTTGATGGCTACTCGGCTATAACCGAGATAATGGTGAAGGAGGAAGACCAGTTTAAGATAGCCTTCACAACCAAATGGGGCACATATGCTTACAAGAAGATGCCATTTGGACTGTCGAACGCCGGAGCAACATTCCAGCGAGCTATGGATATGGCATTCAAAGGCTTGATCAACAAGATAGTGCTGGTATACCTAGATGATATCACTGTCTTCTCAAAGAATGCAGCAGACCATTTCTTTCACCTCAGGCAAGTGTTTCAGAGGTGTAGAAAGTTTGGAGTGTCTTTGAATCCTAAGAAGTGCATCTTTCTTGCACATGAAGGGAAGCTCCTTGGCCATATTGTCTCCAAGGAAGGATTAGCAATTGATCCAGAGAGGGTTGAAGCCATAAGAGCTCTACCATTGCCAAGCCACAAGAAAGCCCTTCAGAGTTTCCTGGGAAGGATAAACTTTGTTCGGAGGTTTGTCCTAGATTTTGCAGCCCTTGTCAAGCCCATCACCAAAATGTTAAGGAAAAGCATGGCTTTCAAGTGGACGGCAGAAGGCAAGGAGAGTTTTGAAGCAATCAAAGAAGCCATCTCCCAAGCACCCACTCTCATCAACCCAGACTTTTCCAAGGATTTCATCCTCTATGCATTTGGAGGTGATGACACTATTTCTGCCATTCTGGTACAGCAGAACAAAGATAATGATGAGAATGCCGATTGCCTTCTTCAGCCAGAGCCTAGATGACTGCGAAGTGAGGTACTCTTTTATTGAAAAACATGTGCTTGCAGTAATCAGAAGCTTGAAGAAATTCAAGCATTTAGTCTCAAACAACAAGGTCCAGTTGCTGGTCTCACATGCTGGGGTTAAGGACTTCCTCCTCAACAAGGATTTGAATGAGAAAAGGGCAGGTTGGATCACCCGTGTCATGGAGTATGACATTGAGATCAAGATCACCAAGCTGGTAAGAGGGAAAGGATTGTGTGAGCAGCTGGTTTTGGGGAAGCAAAAAGAAGTATGCAACGAAGAAGAGGCTGTTTTGACAGTTCAAGACAGCCATGAGCCGAGTGGCAGGCAAGAAGAAGACAATGCTGCCCCGACTCCTTGCTGGACCCAAGGCATTATGCACTTCCTACAAACAGGCCTATGCCCTCCAGAAATGAGCAAAGCGAAGAGGAGATACTTCAGGTTGCAGGCTGTTCCATATACCATCATTGATGGAGTTTTGTTCAAGAAGGATGTGAATGGAGTGCTGCTGAGATGCATTAGCATAGGTCAGATCCAAAGGGTATTAGAAGAGTTTCATGATGGACCAGCTGGTGGCCATTTTGCACCAAGAGTGACAGCTCTAAAAATCATGAAGGTTGGTTATTATTGGCCTAAAATCTTTGGTGATTGCTATGCATGGATCAAGAGATGTAAGAATTGTGCATTCTTCACAGGAAAAGAGAGACTCGCTGCCCTTCCATTACATCCAATCTCAGTTGACCAGCCATTCATGCAATGGGGTTTAGACTTCATTGGAGCCATCAATCCCAATTCAAGCCAAGGGCACAAATGGATTTTGACAGCCACGGACTACTTCACCAGATGGACAGAAGCAGTAGCACTCAAAGAGGCAAATGAGTCTAGCATCTTAGACTTTTATGAGGGGATAACTACCAGATTTGGTGTACCTGCTACAATAATCTCTGATAATGCATTGGCATTCATTGGATCTAAGGTGACTGAGTGGGCTGTCAAGAACGGGATCTACCTAAGCACTTCATCAAACTATTACCCTCAAGGTAATGGCCAGGCCGAGTCTACAAACAAGAACTTGCTGAGGATCATTAGGAGGACTCTTGATGAGAATCAGAGGGCTTGGCATACCAAACTGAAATCAGCCTTATGGGCTGATAGGATCACTCCCAAAAGATCCACAGGTAATTCTCCATTTAAGCTTGTCTATGGAAGAGAGGCAATCTTGCCCATGTCACTTGAGTTGCCAACATTGGAACTCATGAAGCAGCTGGAGTTGCTTGAATTTGAGCCTATGGAGGTGAGATATGCAGAGCTGATGGAGCTGCAAGAGATCAGAAATTAGGCATCCCAAGCAATGGAAAAGGATCAAGCTTTGATCAAGAAGACCTTTGACAGAAAGGCCAAGGATAGATCTTTTCAAGTTGGAGATCTAGTGTTGAAATGGGATGCAGATCGGGCAAAACCAGGAAGGCATTTCAAATTTGATGCCATTTGGAGTGGCCCATACATGGTCACGAAGTGCAAGAGCAGCAATGCTTTCCAATTGGCCTCATTGGATGGTGAAGAACTGCAGATTCCAGTCAATGGAATCTATCTCAAGCGTTGCCTCTAGAGGGAAGTTCATTACCTTGTAAATATTAATTAGATTTTCAATTCCTCTAAGTGCGTATGCACATTGTCTTGTTATAGTTAGGTTTCAATTTCCCTAAGTGCTTTGGCATAGGTTTTGTTGCTCCTAGGTTGAGTTTTTATAGTTCAGCATGCTCTCATAGAGGGAGTTGCAGTGTCGTGCCTGTTTGAGTTATTGCTTATGACTCCATGCCCAATGGATCGCTAAAAGGCCACTGATCTTCTACCTAGCAGGCAGGTGACCCCGCTGAGTCGTCAAAACTGTTGTCAAAATTTCACCCCCCAGGGTAAATTTCGATAACATGCATCAGAGTTTTGCAATTCCAAGCAAGTAGATTGAAACAGGAAAAATCGTGAAAATTGGCTAAGTCCTTCTCAAGGTCGCCTTTATGGGACATCTGGGACAAAAGTGCGCAAAACCGCCGGATCGGCCGAAATGAGCACAAACAACCAAAGCAAATGGGACATCTGGGACAAAAGTATACGTGAACCCGGCCGGATCGGCCGAAATGAGCACAAAAATTCAAAAGTAAATGGGACATCTGGGGACAAAAATCGCGCGAATCGGCCGGATCGGCTTAAATGAGCACAAACAACCTGAAAGAAAATGGGACATCTCGGGACAAAAGGACATGAGAGACGCGAAAGAGCCAAAGCGGCAGAGCCCGAGAACCAACCAAATCATGACATGTGTCGCAAGGGAAAGAGTCCAAAAGTCAAAGGGTGAGTTTTGAAGGGTCAGTCACCCAAGCCAATCAGAAGAGGACACGTGTCCAAGTTTAAGGGGCCCACAAGGAAATTTCAAAAGAAAGCCCACGGAAAGGTGGAGGAGAGAGAATTGCTCAGCGAATCAGAGCCTGCCACGTGTCATCCAAGTGGCAGAGCGGAAAAAGTTCAAATATTTTCCCGCCGACCCGTTTTTGCCTGTTTTTGCCCTAAATCTTCAGATCGCCATAACTTTCGATCCAAAGCTCAGATTTTCACGTTCTTTATATCAATGGAAAGCTGGTGAAATTCTCTACACGATTCTAGGGTCAATCTTGCATTTTGGTTCAGTTTGGAGAGATAAAATCAAGAAACGCCTCTGCATGCGAAATAACAAGCAGAAGTAATGCTTCAACAAACAACTTTAATGCAGCAGACAGTTACCGCCGCTCTACATTAGATGACCCCATCATTTTGCCAGGATCCGCCACTTCTGCCATAATGAGATGAATTGAATGCAACCTAGAGGTGGTTGGGGTGGATTTGGCTTTCCTCTCTCTTCCCTCTCTCATTCTTTCTATATATTGTAAAGAGGAGCTTAATTAAAAGGTGGAACATTTTTTCTATTTTGCCTCTCCCTTCTTCTCCTCGAGCAAATTTGTGGAGTTCGAACCTCTCATTTGAACTATAATACTATTCTACCTCTTGGCATTCTGTAGTGTATTGTATCAATCTTTGGAGCAAGTAATACATGTCTGTGGATGATTCTCAACCCTCTCTGTGTTCATTTTTGCATCCTCCTGATCTTTCACCGCAGGTTTTGTCATCTGTGCTTGATCTTATATCACATTCAAATGGTCTGTGTTTATTGGCAAAATAGGTGTTCTTCATTCCTTGGTGCATCACCTCTATTAGTTTAGATTTATTTTTATGCATTTTCTTACCTCATCTCCTTGGCAGATTAGATTAGGTTTTGAGAAAACCCTCTGCATATTTCGTGTGCATCTGAACAGAGGAATAGGAACCAGCCTTCTCTGGAGAATCCTTTCTCAATTTTTCAAGTCCCACACTTGGAGAAGGGATTCAATGTTATGCAATCACACTGGATGCTAGAGTGATCAACCTAGAAATCTGATCTGCATCCAGGGGTGCTGTGATTTTGTACTAACAAGAACTAAGTGGAACTAGATAGAGAATGTTTTAGGACTATGGTAGCCACCTAACAACGAATGATTCAGTCCATGGAACATTTGGGCACTACTCTGGATAGGTTGGCCTTGGATAGGCCAAGAGATAGATATGATAGGAGAGATAGATCCATATCGGTTGCCATCAATCATAAGAGGCACAATAGATCACCTTTGGAGATTGGTAGTGCGAGGGGATCTCCTGCCATGAGAGGAGGCACACTCATACAAATGATATGATACCTACCCAAATAGTAGATAGGTCTGTGAAACCTAGTTTCTTTCCTAGAGATGACTCACCGGTGGTTGAAGATCCACTTGAGGGAGTGGAGTTCCATGAAAATGTTATGGCAGCCAGTGATGAGTGGAGGAATTTACCACATCATGTGAGATATGTTTTTCCCCTTCCACAGTATTGTGCAAAGAGAGGAGACATAGTTTGAGAGCTAGATAGGATAAAAGGCCTAGATCACAACACAATAGGGAGCAGAAAGATCAGTGCCAAAGCTTATATTTATAAGCTTGACACGTACCTTACCCTTAAGCCTATGCAGGAGTAGGAGGCTATTCAGTTCACCACTCTACACTTTGAGGGAGTAACATATGATTTGTGTCATCATAGGCTGGTTACATAGAACCATGATCTTCTATGGTCTTACAAGGATTTCTAGTGAGATATTTATTGCGAGATTTGATCGCAAGGATGTGGAGCTATATAAAAGAGATTTGGCACAACTCCGCCAGAGTGGACATGTTGATGCCTACATCAACGAATTTCAATGCATAACAGTGATGGTTCTGGAGATGCCCGAGAAAAGGGTAGTAATGTTATTCATAGAGGGGCTTCATGAAAGGATGAGAGGATTTGTCAAGGCTCTTAATCCTAGGATGTTTCATGATGTCATTTAGATGACATTATATTTGAACACATCCCCCACTTCTTATCAGCCCAATAAGAAGTTTCCCATGAGCTCCAAACCATTTCAGTTCTCTACTATTCAGTAGAAGAGTCTACCCCCTCCTAGGATGGACCAAGATACTCATAATGAGTTGAGTAGGAAGAAGCTTTGATTCTCTTGTAAGGATCCTTGGGAACCTGGACATCACTGCCTTGGTAAAGGCAAGGTACAACTCATTGAGGTGGTTTCATGTGTGGATTATGAGCACTTACAAGATACATATTCAGAGGGAAGTGACAACGGTCATGATGTACCTGAGGGGAAACCTCAGATAGATTTTGGAGAAGATGAGGCATTGGATTTATCAAATGTCAAGTATTGCCTCACTTTTAGGAGTCCCTATGTATAATCCCTTTTAGCTGAAAGGAGTAATTAAGGGCTAGTGAGTTGTTTGTTTGATAGACAATAGAGCTACACACAACTTCATAGATGAGAGGGGTTGGTGCGAAGCATGGATTATAGGTTGATGAATTTGAGGGGTTTAATGTACGAGTTGCAGATGGATTTGCTATGATTTTTACTAAGAGGATTCCTCAGCTTAGCATCTTGATGGGGGAATAAACATTGACTGATGATTTCTATGTAGTTGGTCTTGGTGAGATTGATACAGTCTTGGGAATTGTTATCCAAAATTCACCCCCCCAGGGTAAATTTTGATAACATGCATCAGAAGATTCAAATCCCAAGTAAATTGATTGAGTCAGAGAAAAATCAGGTTTCTAGGGTCCCTTCAGATATTTTTCTAACTCCCCTGGCCGAAGAAACAGGGAGCAAGCTCTGAGAAAATGCAAAAAAGGTTGCAGAAAGGCAAATAGGTTGATCCAGGAAAAAGTGTGAAAATTGGCTAAGTCCTGCTCAAGGTAGCATTTGGGAGAAGTGGGACAAAAAGGCGCGGATCGGCCGAAAAGCCTCTAGGCGGCCCAAATTGCATTCGGGACAATCGGGCCAGAAGTACGCGGCGGGCGCGAAAAGCCGATCCAGCCGAAAGAGGAAGAAAAATTGGCTAAGTGTTGCTCGGGACGTTCGGGACAAAAGGGCCCGAACCGGCCGGTTCGGCCGAAATGAGCACAGGCAGCCCAAAAGAAAATGGGACAAATGGGATGAAAGTACGCGGCGGCGCGAAAAAGCACGGGCAGGCCGAGAACCAATCGAAGCCGCCACGTGTCTCGGTGGAAAAAGAGGTCAAAAGGTCAAAGGGCAAGTTTTAAAAGGTCACCGAACCAATGAAATAGCGCCCGTGTCCAGCTTAAGGGCCCCACAAGTGAATTTCAAATGAAATCCCGCAAAGACGGAGGAGAGAGAATTGATCGTCAATCAGCACGTCCCATGTGTCGTCCGGTGGCGTAGAGCACAGAAAGGATTTCAAAACAAAGCTTTACTGTTTTGTGCCCTAGATCTTCGAGATAGCCATAACTTTTAATCCAGAGCTCAAATTTGCACGTTCTTTATATCAACGGAAAGCTGGTGAAATTCTCTACATGATTCCAAGGTCAATCTTGCGTTTTGGAGCAGTTTGGAGGGAGAAAAATCGAGAAACGGCTCTGACGCGTATTCATGGCCGGAAATGACATTCCAGTGACCAGAGTTAATGCAGAATGGGTCGCATTCTCCTGTAATCCGGTCAAAATGACAGGGTATGGGTTTGTAAGGTCCTCCATTCTGTTTTAATACACCTGCAGTCAAGAAAGAATGGGCTCCCATGCCTTTGTACGTCTCCTGTTCCCTGGGTTCGACCCTTGCATTTTAAAAGCCAGTTTTGGGCTCATTTCACATACGAGGAACATTTTTGGGCATAGCAGACTTCTTCTTTCACCTTCTTCAAGGGATTGATGAAGTATCAGACCTCTCCAAGGATTGTAATAGTTTTCTTTACCTCTCTCGATGGTGTAATGCGTATTTTGATATTAAATTGATAATGCAAGCTATGTGAATGGGTTTCAATCCTCTGTTTGTATTATTTGCTTGATTTCGTATGCTAAATTATACATTATCGTATGTGTATGTTTTTATGTTTTGAACCTTGGTCTATGTCTATTTGCATGACTAATATGTTTCACCACTCCTTTTGGTGCATCACCATCTTTAGTTAGTTTCAATTTTTGCACTTCTACCCCTGTCTCCTTCGCAAGTTAGAATAGGATTAGGATCTAGACTCTCGTAGCTTTGCAAAATATAGATCTAAATAAGAGGAGTTTGAGGAACCAGCCTCTAACTGAGATTCCTCTCTCGATTCCAAGTCCCACACTTGAGAGAGAGGTTTCCATGTTGTGCAATTACACCTTTGGATGCAAGAGTCATCAACCTAGAAATCGATCTGGCCCGTGGGTGCTTGTAATTTTGCACTAACATTTTGGCATGCCGGTGGGACCAGAGGTCTCATTTTTTCGCAACAAAGTTGATGTACATCTACTGCAATTTTCTTGCTTGAAAAGAGCTATTATTTGCATATCTGGCGACTCCGAGGGGAAGAATCAACTGTTTCAAAGAAATGTGCCTAAAAGCTTATGAGAAGAATCACAAGGTCAAGAGTTGGAGAGGAGGAAGTACTGTTTGAATACCTATAATTATCTCCAAGAAGAAGGCAAAGAGGAAGAAGGATTCAAAGGTCCCCATCTCCACCAAACAGAACTCTCTCAACTCCTCCACCTGAGCGGCCTTTCTTTCAATATACAAGGGTTTTAAGACCAATCAGAATGGCGCAACCAGTGAACCCCTATGTCAACTTCACAGGCAGCAGCCCACTTGCTCTCAATGCACAAAATCCAATCCCAGTTGCAGCACTGAAGAACATTCCATACTTTACTGGAGAAAATCAGACCACTCCTGGTGATCATGTCAAAGACATTGCTAACATTTGTGCAATCCATGAGATTAATGAAATGCAAGTAGCTGTCAAATTGCTGGCATCCTCATTCAAGGGAAAAGCATTGCAATGGTTTAGGAGCCTTGAAGCTGGCTCTATCACAAACTAGAATCAGCTGTGTATTGCACTTCACAATCAATTTGGAGAGAAGGGAGACAACTTGTCTCTTTTGGAACAGCTGACAACTATCAAGAGAGCTTCCAATGAGCAGCTAACTGACTTCAACTTCAGATTTCAAAGGTCTTGGGATAGGATTCTAGTAGTAGTCAGGCCAACAGCAGAAGGTGCTTTTCTATATTACCTTAAAGCTTTAAATTCTGATATTTCTATGTTGATTCAATCTATGGGAGGCACAACTATCCCTGCTGCTTATAGTATTGCCATTAGAGCTGAAAATTGTCTGATTCAAGCTGGCAAGCTAGCTCCTAGGCCTCCAATGCCATTATATCCAAGTTTAGAGAGCCCAAGTACTAGTCAAGCACCTGTCTTAGCTCCTATTCCCACTCCTAGGAATCAGAGTTCAAATGAAGCTTCCACTTCATCTCCAAGTGCCCCAAATGAGCTTCAAGAAGTCATGAAGCAACTGCAAAATTTAGGTAATGAGCTGGTCACACTCAAGAGACAGCAAGCTCAAGGTTTTAGACCTTCGTATCAGCCTCAAGCTCAACCTAATAGGCAGCCATATCAGCCTCAAAGGCCACCCAATCCAGCTGCAAATATGAATCAAACAAGGCCTCCTGCCAATAGACCATTCCAGCCCTATAATCCAAATGCCATATCTGCCTCTAAGGCATTAGTACCAGCACAAAACAACACTGCCCAGGAGTATGATTGGTGTTTTCCATGTAATGAGCCTCATAATCAATCCATGTGCTTCAATGGTGCTTTGACCCAAGCTTTAATGGTAACAAGTGCTGGTGTGGAGGGTGAGAGTAGTCAAGAAAACAACCAACAACAAGAAACATTCCAACAGCAATCAGCCCCAAATGACACCACATTGGTAAATTGGCAAGCAGAGGATTTCTGTGGCATGAATCAGGCAATTTCTCAAGGTGTTGCAGCCAACACAAGGTCAAAAAGGAGAAATTTGGGTGAACAACAGTCATTAGCCCCAGCCAATCCTCAACCTTCCACAGCTCCACAAATGATTGGCAAGCAAAACCCAGTTTCAAATGCACAAGGGCAGCCAAGAACAGCCCCTAGGCCGACTCAAATGCCAGCTGTTGCTGCCCACATACAAGGAGCAAATGTGCAAACCAAGGGACAGCAGAGAGATCCTTCATCACCATTCAGTATCATTGATCAGATGAAGAAGACAAACGTCAATATATCTATGTGGGAATCCCTATCCATCCCAGGCCAAAGAAATCTGCTGCAAGCTGCCATGAAGGATTGGCCAACTTCGAATCAGCAGATCCAAATGCAGGAGAAGGTACTCACAAATGCTGCCCAGCCTCAAGGAAATCATGGAGCACAACAAGGTAGAATGCTGAAGCCTCCCCTTTTATGTTTCGTTAATCATTGGAAATCAGCTAGTGCATAATTGCATGATAGATTCCGGGGCAAGTAGCTCAGTAATGCCTAAACAGATAGCTGATCAGTTAGGGCTCCAGTATGAATTAACATCTAAGGGAGTAGTGCAGCTGGATGGGACAGCAATAGCAACAGTTGGAGTGATTAGAAATTTGAGTCTTACCTTGCATGCATGTCCAAATGTTGTTGTCTTACAAGATATATCAGTCATAGACCTTCCACCACTCTTTGCCCTCTGTTTGTCAAGGGACTTTACTGCCAAGATTGGGGGATATTTGTCCGCTGATTGGTCACACATGCTGTTCAGAACGAGGTATGGAACTAAAGCTACAATTAGGTCAGAACCTATTGCAGACTTCCACATTGAGCCCTATACTCAAAGTCATGTTAATACCAATTGCTCAAAGCATTTGATCAAGAAGACTACCTGCACCGATGAAGCCAACACTAAGGTTAGAAGTATCCCAGATTTGACTCTTGATGAATGGGCAAACAAGGTACATGCTTTTGATCCTTATCAAGAAGTAGAAGAATCTGAGCTAGGGGTCTATTGTATACACGAAGAAATTCAACCTATTCCTAGCATCACCAAGCCAAACCACAAGGATGACCACGAGGTATGGCAACTGTTTTCTTATGGATCAAGGAGTAGACAAGGCGCAGGAGGTGGAGCCGTGCTTATTTCACCTCAAGGAGTAAAGTATTATTCAGCTTTTAGATTTCAATTTGCATGCTCCAATAACACTGCTGAATATGAAGCCTTGGTGCAAGGGATGCATTGGGCAATAAAGAGAAAAATAAATAACTTGCAAGTTTTTGGGGACAGTGAGCTGATTGTAAATCAGGTCAAGGGACAACATGCTACCAAAAATGATCTACTCAGATGCTACAAGAACAGGGTGTGGGACCTCATGGAAGATTTTGAGGGCTTTGGCATCAAATCCATTCCTAGGAAAGAGAATCAAGCTGCTGACAGGCTTGCAGCAATAGGGGCAGCCTTTGACATTGTAGAAAACATTCAACAAGACAAGGTACAGCCAAACATCCACGTGATTATGAGGCCTTCAGTGCCGGATAACGATGTCCAGTTGGCAAGTATTTGAGAATGACCAACAAATCATTCACTTCCTCCAAGAAGAAGTTGAGTTCTCAGCTAAGAATCAAGAAAAGTTGGAACAGCAATATGGTGACCAGGTAATACAGCTGAGAACTGACAAGCTGCCCAAGGGACTTATCACTTTGGAGTCCATTTTTAACCCCAATGATCAGTTTAGAAAGGAGAAAAAAAAAAATTCAGGTTAAGAGAGAAGATTCGGTATCCATCTTGGTAGAAGAGAACAAGCCACTGCAAATTGGAAAGATGACAACTGAGCAGGAAAGGTATGAGTTCATACAGCTATGTCAAGAATTCCCTGACGTGTTTGCTTGGAGTTATGAAGACTTGAAAGGGTTCAATCCCAACTTAGCTCAGCATACAATCGAGTTGGATCCAAATACTAAGCCTATCAGGTAGAAACAGAGACCAATCAATCCACACATGGAGCCTCTCATGAGGAAAGAATTGGACAAGCTGATTGAGTCAGCAATTATATTCCCAATCAAGCATTCTAGTTGGGTTGCCAACTTAGTTCCAGTCAGAAAGAAGAGTGGAGAGATCAGGCTATGTGTTGACTTCAGAGATTTGAATAGAGCCTCTCTCAAGGACCATTATCCACTCCCTTCCATGGAGCAAATACTGCAGGTCGTAGCTGGTTCAGAAAGGTTTTCACTACTTGATGGTTACTCAGGCTTCAATCAAATTATGGTAAAGGAGGAAGACCAGTTCAAGACAACCTTCACAACCAAATGGGGCACATATGCTTACAAGAAGATGCCATTTGGACTGTCGAACACCGGAGCAACATTCCAGTGAGCTATGGATATGGCATTCAAAGGCTTGATCAACAAGATAGTGCTGATATACTTAGATGATATTACTGTCTTCTCAAAGAATGCTGCAGACCATCTCTTTCACCTCAGGCAAGTGTTTCAGAGGTGTAGAAAGTTCGGTGTGTCTTTGAATCCTAAGAAGTGCATCTTTCTTGCACATGAAGGGAAGCTCCTTGGCCATATTGTCTCCAAGGAAGGATTAGCAATTGATCCAGAGAGGGTTGAAGCCATAAGAGCTCTACCATTGCCAAGTCACAAGAAAGCCCTTCAGAGTTTCCTGGGAAGGATAAACTTTGTTCGGAGGTTTGTCCCAAATTTTGCAGCCCTTGTCAAGCCCATCACTAAAATGTTAAGAAAAAGCATGGCTTTCAAATGGACGGCAGAAGGCAAGGAGAGTTTTGAAGCAATCAAAGAAGCCATCTCCCAGGCACCCACTCTCATCAACCCAGACTTTTCCAAGGATTTCATCCTCTATGCATTTGGAGGTGATGACACTATTTCTGCCATTCTGGTACAGCAGAACAAAGATAATGATGAGCAGCCGATTGCCTTCTTCAGCCAGAGCCTAGGTGACTGCGAAATGAGGTACTCTTTTATTGAAAAGCATGTGCTTGCAGTAATCAGAAGCTTGAAAAAATTCAAGCATTTAGTCTCAAACAACAAGGTACAGTTGCTGGTCTCACATGCTGGGGTTAAGGATTTCCTCCTCAACAAGGATTTGAATGAGAAAAGGGCAGGTTGGATCACCCGTGTCATGGAGTATGACATTGAGATCAAGATCACCAAGCTGGTAAGAGGCAAAGGTTTGTGTGAGCAGCTCACTTCCAAACAACCAGACAACCCAGAAGATGAAGAAGACGCTGTCCTGCTATTACAAGATGATAAAAAATAGGAAAATGATGATGTGTCCACTCCCTGTTGGACTCAGAATATGATACATTTCCCACGAGACGGCTCGTGCCCTCCGAGAAATGAGAAAAGCAAAGAGGAGACATTTCAGATTGCGAAAAGTTATTCCATATACCATCATTGATGGAGTTTTGTTCAAGAAGGACGTGAATGGAGTGTTGCTGAGATGCATTAACACAGGTCAGATCCAAGGGGTATTAAAAGAGTTTCATGATGGACCAGCTGGTGGCCATTTTGCACCAAGAGTGACAGCTCTGAAAATCATGAAGGCTGGTTATTATTGGCCTAAAATCTTCAGTGATTGCTATGCATGGATCAAGAGGTGTAAGAATTGTGCATTCTTCACAGGAAAAGAGAGACTCGCTGCCCTTCCATTGCATCCACCACAAAGAGATCAGCCATTCATGCAAAGTGGGGTTTGGACTTCATTGGAGTCATCAATCCCACCCGAGCCAAGGGCACAAATGGATTTTGACAGCCACAGACTACTTCACCAGATGGACAGAAGCAATAGCACTCAAAGAGGTGAATGAGTCTAGCATCTTGGACTTTTACGAAGGGATAACTTCCAGATTTGGTGTACCTGCTACAATAGTCTCTGATAATGCATTGGCATTCATCGGATCTAAAGTGACTGAGTGGGCTGTCAAGAACGGGATTTACCTGAGCACTTCATCAAACTATTACCCTCAAGGTAATGGCCAGGCCGAGTCTACAAACAAAAACTTGCTGAGGATCATTAGGAGGACTCTTGATGAGAATCAGAGGGCTTGGCATACCAAACTGAAATCAGCCTTATGGGCTGATAGGATAACTCCCAAAAGATCCACGGGTAACTCTCCATTTAGGCTTGTCTACGGAAGAGAGGCAATCTTGCCCATGTCACTTGAGTTGCCAACGTTGGAACTCATGAAATAGCTGGAGTTGCTAGAGTTTGAGCCCATGGAGGTGAGGTATGCAGAGTTGATGGAGCTGCAAGAGATCAGAGATCAGGCATCCCAAGCAATGGAAAAGGATCAAGCTTTGATCAAAAAGACCTTTGATAGGAAGGCCAAAGACAGATCTTTTCAAGTAGGAGATCTAGTGCTGAAATGGGATGTGGACAGAGCAAAACCAGGAAGGCATTCAAAATTTGATGCCATTTGGAGTGGCCCATACATGGTCACAAAGTGCAAGAGCAACAATGCTTTCCAATTGGCCTCATTGGATGGTGAAGAACTGCAGATTCTAGTAAATGGAATCTATCTCAAGCATTGCTTCTAGAGGGAGGTTCACTACACCTGTAAATATTAGATTAGATCTTCTTTCCTCCAAGTGCTTGTGCACATTGTTTTGCTGTAGGTTAGTTTTGTTTTCCCTAAGTGCCTTGGGCACCACGCTGTCCATGGAGATGTTTAGCATGTCTTTGCTTTCATCGTGTCACATTCCATCTTTCCTCTTGCACATTCTGAGTCAGTTTGGATTCTAACAGAATATTTGATGACTCCATGCCCAATGGATTGCTTCAGGAAAATGGTCTTTCCATCTAGCAGGCAGATGATCCCGCTTTGAAGTCGCAAATTGTTATCCAAAATTCACCCCAGGGGTAAATTTTGATAACATGCATCGAAGATTCAAATCCCAAGTAAATTGATTGAGTCAGAGCAAAATCAGGTTTCTAGGGTCCCTTCAGATATTTTTCTAACTCCCCTGGCTGAAGAAACAGGGAGCAAGCTCTGAGAAAATGCAAAAGAGGTTGCAGAAAGGCAAATAGGTTGATCCAGGAAAAAGTGTGGAAATTGGCTAAGTCCTTCTCAAGGTAGCATTTGGGACAAGTGGGACAAAAAGGCGCGGATCGGCTAAAAATCCTCTAGGCGGCCCAAATTGCATTTGGGACAATCGGGCCAGAAGTACGCGGCGGGCGCGAAAAGCCAATCCATCCTGCCGAAAGAGGAAGAAAAATTGGCTAAGTGTTGCTCGGGACGTTTGGGACAAAAGGTTCTGAACCGCCGGGTTCGGCCGAAATGAGCACAGCAAAGTCCAAAAGAAAATGGGACAAATGGGACGAAAGTACGTGGGCGGGCGCGAAAAAGCCGGCAGGGCCGAGAACCAATCAGAAGCCGCCACGTGTCTCAGGGAAAAAAAGGTCAAAAAGGTCAAAGGGCAAGTTTTAAAAGGTCAGCCCGAACCAATGAAATAGCGCCACGTGTCCAGTTAAGGGCCCCACAAGCGAATTTCAAAATGAAAGCCCGCGAAAGATGGAGGAGAGAGAATTGCTCGTCCAATCAGCACGTCCCACGTGTCGTCCAGGTGGCAGAGCGCGGGAAAGGATTTCAAAACACGCGCTGCTTTGTGCCCTAGATCTTGGGATCGCCATAACTTTTAATCAGAGCTCAGATTTGCACGTTCTTTATATCAATGGAAAGCTGGTGAAATTATCTACACGATTCTAGGGTCAATCTTGCATTTTGGAGCAGTCTGAGGGAGAGAAAAATCAAGAAACAGCTCTGACGCGTATTCATGGCCGGAAATGACATTCCAGCGACCAGAGTTAATGCAGAATGGGTCGCATTCTCCTGTAATCCGGTCAAAATGATAGGGTATGGGTTTGTAAGGTCCTCCATGCCATTTTAATACACCTGCAGTCAAGAAAGAATGGGCTCCCATGCCTTTGTATGTCTCTTGTTCCCTGGGTTCGACCCTTGCATTTTAAAAGCCAGTTTTGGGCTCATTTCACATACGAGGAACATTTTTGGGCATAGCAGACTTCTTCTTTCACCTTCTTCAAGGGATTGATGAAGTATCAGACCTCTCCAAGGATTGTAATAGTTTTCTTTACCTCTCTGAGGGTGTAATGCGTATTTTGATATTAAATTGATAATGCAAGCTCTGTGAATGGGTTTCAATCCTCTGTTTGTATTATTTGCTTGATTTCAGATGCTAAATTATACATTATCAGTCTGTGTATGTTTTTATGTTGTGAACCTTGGTCTGTGTCTATTTGCATGACTAATATGTTTCACCACTCCTTTTTGGTGCATCACCATCTTTAGTTAGTTTCAATTTTTTGCACTTCTACCCCTGTCTCCTTGCAAGTTAGAATAGGATTAGGATCTAGACCTCTGTAGCTTTGCAAAATATAGATCTAAATCAGAGGAGTTTGAGGAACCAGCCTCTAATCTGGAGATTCCTCTCTCAGTTTCCAAGTCCCACACTTGGAGAGAGGTTTCCATGTTGTGCAATTACACTGGATGCAAGAGTGATCAACCTAGAAATCTGATCAGCGTCCAGGGGTGCTGTAATTTTGCACTAACAGAATTTAGTGGTTATAGTCCCTTGGTAGGTATGTATAGGATTTCAGGAGGATGGAGTTAGAGTTTATGGCAAATGGGAAGAAGATTGTGCTTAGGGATATTTCTGATGGTTGGCCTAGAGTTGTTTTAGCACATAGGATGGAGTCCATTGTCAGACATGGAGAGGTTCATGGGCATCCCAATGCTTCATTTCATCTGAATCTTCTTCAGATAGTGGGAAACCCTTTCATGTGGATATCTAGTTAATGCTGGATAAGAATGACCCAGGTTTTGGTGATATTCCTCCAGGTAGACCGCCAGACATGGGATTTGAGCATGTCATAGAGCTAGAGGAGGGCCCCAAGCCCATTATTACTATGCCTTATCTCCATCCTAAGAAATTCAAGGATGAGATAGAGAAGGCCATTAGAGAACTCTTGGATATGGGACATATCCATCCTAGTTCTAGCCCTTTTGCTTCTTCAGTTGTATTGGTGAAGAAGAAGGATAGGACCATGAGGATGTGCATTGATTACCGTTCTCTAAAGAAGAAGACTATCAAGAACATGTATCACATTCCTTGCATAGATGAGCTATTAGATGAGTTGCATGGAGCTATCTATTTTTCAAAGATTGATCTTCGATCAGGATACCATCATATTCATGTTCATGATGCGGACATTCACAAGACAACCTTCAGATGTCACTATGGGCACT
Source organism: Taxus wallichiana var. yunnanensis (assembly GCA_018340775.1). Lineage (NCBI taxonomy): Eukaryota > Viridiplantae > Streptophyta > Pinopsida > Cupressales > Taxaceae > Taxus > Taxus wallichiana. The sequence goes on from CM031234.1 coordinate 15,870,566, forward strand.
ATGAGTTTTTGGTGATGCCATTCAGCCTCACTAATGCACCTACTGCAATCTAGTCATGCATGAACCATCTCTTCAATAGAAAATTGAGGAAGTTTGTGCTAGTATTTTTTGATGACATACTTGATTTACAATAGGACATGGGAGGATAATTTGAGGCACCTTAATGAGGTACTTGGCATCATGGAGACATAATCTCTATTTTCTAAGATGTCCAAATGTGAATTTGGACTTATAGAGATTTTGTATCTTAGGAGCATCATTGGGGCCAATGCGGTCAAGGTTCATTAGGAGAAGATACAAGCTATACATGATTGGCCACCACCTAGGAACATTTCAAACTTACGTGGATTCCTAGGATTATGTGGTTACTATAGGAGGTTTGTTATAGGCTATTGTGAGATTACAACTCCATTGAAAGATCTTACATGGAAGGGGAAATTTATATGGACATATGAGGCACATGATGTATTTGATAGGCTCAAAGTGGTTATGATAACTTGTCCAATTTTGGCTCTTCCGTATTTCTCTCAGCCCTTCATATTAGAGTGTGATGCTTGTGGTTTGGGTATTGGTGTAGTTCTTATGTAGGACCACCATCTTATTTCCTACAAGAGTAGGAAGTTGAGAGACAATGAGAGGTTGTACTCCACTTGTGATAAGGAGATGCTCACCATTATGCATGCCTTGGAAAAATTCAGAAAATATTTGGTAGGTGGGAAGTTTGTGGTGAGGACTAACCACAACAACTTGAAATACTTTTTGGAGAAAAAGGAGCTCAACGAGAGGTTAAAAAATGGGTCAGTAAGATCCATGCATATGATTTTGACATTGAGTATGTCAAAGGTAAGAAGAATGTAGTGGTTGATGCACTTTCCAGAAAACCACATCTTGTTGTCCTATGTTCTTTAAGCGAGATTTCAGTAGATTGGAAATCTCAACTATTAGTTGAGTATTCCAAAAATACTTTTGGGTGTGAAATTATGGATGGTAAAATTTAGGATGAGCGATACAAGGTGATGGTTGATTTGATTTTTTATAAGGGAAGAATTTACCTAGTTCTTGAATCTAAACTTAAGGAAAAGATTATACATTCCTTCCATGGTGCACCAATTGCAGGACATTTGGGGTATTTCAAGAAATACATGTAGGTTAGAAAGAGATTCTCTTGAAAGGGTCTCAAGGAGGATGTCCTACGCCATGTCTGTGAGTGTATGACTTGTCAAAAAAACAAGTCATAACATACTTTTCCAACAGGTTTATTGGAGCCCTTGCCAATTCCAAAATAGAAATGGGAAATTATTTCGATGGATTTTATTACAGGGCTCTGCATAGTTTAAGGGAACGATTACATTTATGTGGTGGTTGACAGATTGACAAAGTATGCACACTTATTCGCTATTCCAACCAAATTTAAGGCACCACATGTGGTTGAATTGTTCTTCCGTGAAGTATTCAAATTGTATGGAATTTTGAAGAACATTGTTAGTGATCAGGATAATAGGTTTTTGAGCACCTTTTAGCAAAGAGATTTTTTGATTGGTTGGTAAAGAGTTGACTCCAGTTATCACCCTCAGACAGATGGACACACAGAGATTGTGAACAAATGGATAGAGGGTTATCTTCACAACTATGTTTTGGGGCAGTAGAAGGCATGGGTGAGATGGTTGTATTTGTGTGAGTATTTCTATAATACTACTTACCACATGTTTATTGGTATGACCCCCTTCCGAGCATTGTATGGGTATGATGCAACATATTTCATTGATTTTCCTTTTGGGGACAATAGAGTTCCTAAGGCTTGGGAGTGTTTACAGGATAGTCGGGATATCCTTAAAGTACTTAAGGATAATTTTTAGCATGCTCAGAATCAACAGAAGATGTATGCAGACCGACACAGGATTGAGAGATAATTTGAGGTGGGAGACATGGTATTTTTACACTTACAACTATATAGACAGAGTACTCTCAAGAAGAGTGGTGCAAAAAAACTTAAGCCTTAGTTTTATGGTCTGTAAAGAGTGTTGAGGAGAGTCGGAGAGGTAGCTTATGAGATGGAGTTACCTTATTAAAGTAAGATACATAATGTTTTCCACGTGTCTTACTTGAAAAAGGCATTGGGGCAGCACGTGGTTTCTTCTACTGAGTTTCCACCCTTGGATGAGGAGGGGAGATTGGATCTAGTTCCTGAGGAGATTCTGGATAGGAGAGAGAGGAGACCGAGGATTAGAGTTATTTAGGAGTTCTGGTTAGGTGGAGAAATTTTCCATTGGAGGATGCTACATAGGAAGGAGAGTGTATACTTCAGCATCCAGCTTTACAGTTGCTTGAGGACAAGAAATCCCAGGGAGGACTGTAATTTCCCTCTCTTCCTAAGATATCACTCGGTTATTCAAAATTGGCTTATTACTGCATTCCCGTAAGCTAATGGAGATGGTAAGGGAATGCTTTGTGGAAAATACATGGGTTTAGTCACTTTAGCTCACTTTATGTCTTTTATTATGAAAGTGACTTTATTAAAATAAATTTATTTTATAAAGTGACTTTATAATATTAAAGCGACTTAATAAAGTTGAAGTGAATTTATTAGAATAAAGTGAAAAAATTAAAAGTGAAATAAAATACTATTTTTCCTTAAGGGGGGTGACCCATATTGGAGACCTAAAATTTAATAACATGATATTTAAGAGTATTTTGGAGTCCAAGGTTGGTTCGTTGGAATCTATATATTTTTCTCTTTCATTTCATACACGCACTATGTCATTTCTTTAAGAAAATAGATTTGCTAATTTGGAGCAGTGCTTCAGATGAAACAAGTTTAGGATGGAAACCCTCTTTCAGTTCAGCCATAGGGTACGAAAACCCTCTATTGGATACTTGTATTTAAGGAAAAAAACCTCCAGATATGAAGGGAATTCATATTCAATGATTGCAATGGTGTGAAAGGTATTCTACAATCAAGTTTTCAAAGATTTTTATATCAATTTTGGGACAACATTGGAGAGTAGCTTATGGATCAATTTGGGGGAAGAATACAACCCCAAAAGGAGATGTCTAGGGTATAAGTGTGTGGACACCAGTGTGTGGGTTGTCTGAGGGTTCTAAGACAACGTATGTTTTTCTCCAAGAGGGATGACTAGGGCATCAAAGTAGATTTTTGTTTGTAAGGAGTTTCCCCTAATTTCTGGGTATGCCATTGTTCTTTATTTGAGATAATAATATTAAAATTGCATTGCAATCATTGGTTTTCATAAACAAACCAACAACACATCAGTTCTGATTCTTATTGTAAAACCCTCTTGTTTGATATTGGAAAAGCATTATTTTGGGATCCATACTATGTTATCTATCTACTCTTTCATATATATGCTTTATTGTTGTTATCTAACATTATTTGCAAGTATCCAAGCCCAAATCTATCAGAAAAAAAGAGGGCAGCATAGGAAGGGATCTTTCACTCCTCCTATAACTATTATTTCACTTTTTTGATCTCTTGTACCTACCTTGAGTGACCTCTACTTGATAAAATAATCTCCCCTAAGTATAATCCATCTATATCTTCTTGGAAACACATAAATTTTACACTTAACCTTGTTTGCAGCCCTTGAGAATGATTCAAACAATTAGGCATTTCCCTAAACCAACTTTTCAGTTCTTGTAGCCATATTTTGTTGTGACATTGCAAGTGTAGAACTAGAATGCCTTTCCCTTGAAGAAATATAAAACATACCTTCCATAACATGGAATCATTTAGAACACCTTTTAGGAAAATAAACAAGACTCCCCTTTTCATAAGGACTCTCCCCTTCTCATTAAGACTTCTTATACCTGTAGCAAGCATATTCTTTGATGGATAGCCTTAAATGCCAATGAAGAGAAAGTTACACATCTCTACATACATTGGTTGATGGTTATATTACACCAGTTCAATATCCCATTGAGAGGTCTTAACTTCTTCCTTGAGCCTCTATCACTTGATACATATTGATAATAACTCAAGTGAAAACATCACAAACCCTTACTTCATCGTTATAGAATACTTGGACAACTTCCATAAACCTAAACTTGATAGAGTACTCTTCTTACAAAGATTAAGACCAACATATTGACCATTCTTGATAAAAAAACTTTGTCCTTACTTTACAGTCCTCATTTCCATGATATTATATGATCAACTTAATAAGGGAACATTTAAACCAGTCCTGACTTGATGACATAATCTTGTAGTCTTCTTTGGACTTTATAATGAGTGATAACTCTTGCACATTTACATCAAGGCTCAAAAAGGTAAATCTTCTTCTACAGTATTTCCTATACTTTCATAATTGTGAATCACTAATTTTCACATCCTTAGACAATTGAAGTGCAATGAAGTTCGTCAGCCATCTTACTAAGATTTGGAAAAACTTCTCTAATATGTCTCACACATACTTGTCAATACAAGATTACTGACAATAATCCATACTCTATTTCCAAGCCTACCTTAGAGAGTACATCACCTTCTATATCTTGAAAAATCCAAAAACATCTCTTTTCCAACTCATATTAGAATGTATGGCTTGTCAGTCACAAGCTTGAAACTCAGACTTAGAACCCTGAAGCTTAGCACTTTCATAGGTAACCATGATTCTTGCTTTGACTCAAATTTCAACTGAGCCCTTTCACACGATCTTTTGAGCCTCTAGATAGAGACCTACAACTGATTTTAGTCCCTTCTTGATACAAAAAACTTGAATTTTTTTCCTTCATTCCTAAATATTCCTATAGTTCCTGAATGGAATCATGAAGTTCATCCTTCACAAATCTATGTACATTGACAATTTTCTTGATCCTTGAAAAATCATTACAACTTGTAGTTTTTCATTTTAGACCTCTGCAGACCACTTGATCTCATTAATGAAACATTTCTTTGGTCAACTTCATAAGCCCACTCATAAAAAAACATAAAGGATCTGACAAGATTTAGTTACATATGTATACCTTGACACTTTGTAACCTAAGGAGAACTCAACCTTGAAGAGGAACTTAACCATAATATCTGATACATATAGAAGAATGCATATATTTCTTCACAATACACTTGAATCCCCCTATGAGTAAGCATCTTCTTAGTATCCATAGGCACATACAAACCACACCATACTCTTCAATACATGTAGCATATTGTTTTAAGACACTCTCTCACACTGACTTTATGACCTGTAACATCACCTTCCAACTGGCTTTCATGGATTTTTTTTGAGGTATCATTTCATACTTCTAGCACCATAATCACCTGTAGATGTCCATTTTGAGATTGTATAAACAATTCTATAGACTCTATTGATCATGCTTAGCTTAGAAGATACTAATTTTCTTGTCATTTTGAATACATATTCTTATGATGGACCTTTCATTGTAGTGCAAGACACCTTCATAGTGTTTTAGACACTAGTCAAACCTTTTATTTGTCTTTATTGAACCTTCTAACTTTATCTCAAGACCATAATGGATCTAAGAACACTAATACCATGACTTTGATGAAATACATAAGGTTATATAGACCTTAAGAACTTCTTTACACACTAAACACATTCTTTATGCATAGAGACACAATCATAGGAACATATGATGTTATTGACACATCTCAAGAGCTCAATTAAACCACTTTCTAGACCTTGACTCAAAGTAGTGTTAGGAATTAGTATTTACATTGTGTAAGATAATAATTATGTTGGTAATTATTATTATATAGTTTAATATGTTATTAATATATTATTGTTATATAAACAATAATATATTGGTGTTGAGTTGTGTATTGTTACGGGAGTAACAATCACAACTAAATAGTGTTAATTGTTATAACACCTCCCTATTTTGTTGGAGGTTGTTTTGGCTATGTATATGGCTATATAATAGCCACATGTATCTGAACATCAATATAGTGAAGAATATAATATTAATTTGTGCAAAGATCTTTGATCATTTTCAAGTACAAATGAGGTCATATCACATTATATTGAGTCATCATACTCTTGCTTGGTCTAACTTGACCATGAAAAAGACATATAATAAGAACAATACTAACCTACTATATGATCACAAACTTTGGAACATACTCACAGACACAGGACAATTGAAATGACACACTTTAAGACACATTTGACAGAGGTTAGGGAAAATACGTTTCCACTAGACCATGACACTCTTTGAGCTTCAACCAACTTGTGTAGGGTACCCCTTAAAGACTAATGTACAGGTCAAGAACTCAATTTGAAGGCTCGGATAAAACCTCAAGACACACTCAACCATGACAAAAACTTCCTTTCTCAAACTACTTCCATCATGTGGTTAATTAGCATATTTTCTCACTTGTTACATTCCACAGTTTGCCTTCCACCTCAACCACAGGAGCAGAAAAATTATGCAAAGACTGATCAAACCTTGACTTCATTGCAAATTCAATGTTTTCATGTTTAAAACCTTATCGATAAGTGTCTTAATCCATTGTTACAGGTCATTAACCCTTCTTGAGCTCTTTATCAACTGAGATTTTCATCTTTTGTTACTGAATATGCTAAGACACCACTGTAGGACAATCTTATGATGTTCACAAGAAATTTGACACCTTTATGATTCTATAAACCATATTAACACAAACTTGGAGTTTTTGTGAGCATTAAACATACTCATACCTAATACAAATGACAATTACCTTCAAGATTCATACAGCCACCATGACAAGATTTGAGACATATATGATCCTTGCTTTTTAAGTTCATGACAAACACCTCATATACTTTTAACTGAGGATTAACACTATTGTAATGAAATCACTAACTTGTTTACACAGTCATACTCCACTTTGAGACATAAGGACTGAAATATAAGCCAATGAACTCTTGACATATCCATCAAACTTCTGAGGCATTTTCATAGCTTTATAAACTTTCACATATTCTTAGACATACATGGTTCAAGCCCTTGAAGCTCATGACAGACTTATAACACACTATAAAATTCATATAAGATTATTTGAGACTCCATAGACTTTAGACACTCAAAAAATATGTAAGACACCAAAGAGAACCCTTTTCATGATTATCAAGACATCATAGACACATGGAGGAACTTGATATAGACTTTTTCGACTCATGATGGTCTTCATGACAATTTATAAGACTCAGACTTCACAAAATGACCATGTCTTAACAATGAATGACTGTGTGGACCTAAAGAGACTTCTCACACCATATATTACTCCTTTAAGACCACTTCAAGCTTTACATACATCATACACACATGTGAATGCATGAAACATGCTACTTAGGTCCATGACAACTCATGATACACTGTTTTACTCAGAGAAAACTTCTTAGAGACATCATCAACCACTAAACATGTCAATAGTGCTAGACACACATATTTTGACCAAATGAAGGCCTCATGAATGATTACCAAAATACAATAATCTCTTTTCAAGACATATATATGAATCATACTCACTGAAACATGATTTTCATGTTATTTCTTCTTGACAAGATAAACTTAGACCTCAAGAGCTCAGCCAACTATGCAACACTAGCTTATATGCTTTAAAGAACAACAAGACATGACACTTGACATACCCAACATGACCAACCAATAATAACATGCTAAATGACTTTAAGAGACATACCTCAAAACCATGAAGAGGAAACATACTAACCAAGACAACTCCCCCTCACTCCAAAGCTTCATTTGCACCTATATACCTCTAAGAAGCCTAGTAGATGCATATGTCATCATGGAAGAGATTGATGAGATACCTAAGAAGGTCTCAAGCCCTCTTCTTGCACCTTGACTGATTCTTATTTTTTTATTCTACTTTTGTCATAATAGATCCCTCCCTTTTCTCACTCACACTCTTGGAATCCTCTTTAGTACTTTGACTAGCTTCTTCCTTCTTCTTAAACTTCTAAACTTGTGGCTTGGGTATTTGAATCTCTTTCTTTAGCTGACCTGTATCACAAAACATTGCAATGTGCCCTACCTTGTGGCACATAAAGCATTCCAATATTCTTCATTTTCACTCAAAAGCCCTGTTTCTATATTCATTACAAGCATATCAAAAACCTTTGAACTTGCTTACATACCTCCTTATGTTTGATGGCCCATTTTTGCAATACTTTGCTATATGTCCTTTCTCATGACAGTGATAACATCCAACTCCATATCTTTGACCTAATTTTTTCTCTTCCTTTCCTTGACATTCCTATTCCTTCTTTCTTTTAGAGTGATGTTCTTGAGTCTTTTCTTTGCAATCTTCTTTCTTTTCAACCTTAGGACTACACATACTAGACCAATGTCCATAAGCACCCCACTTATACCAATTACCATCAAAATTCACATATTTATATGAATTTGGATGTATTATGGATGATCTTCCATGAGATGAAAGTTGTGTAGTATCTCCCTTGCTTGACTACCTTTTTCCATTAGATCCTTGACTTGATTTTGCATCATTTTTCTCTATATTGCATGAATCTCCTATGAAACCTAGGCATGTATTATAATCATATGAATTTTTTTCCTAATATCTTATTTAGATTTCTTGAGATTTATTGAAAAGATAATACCTTGCTTGTTATGGTGCTTAACTCCTTCTTTAGTTCCTCTTTCTCAGCTAGGGCTTCCTTGAGTTGAGTCTGTATACACTTTATTTCTTCCTCATAGGATACACATAATTTTTCTAAATTCTATTTACAGAACTGTCATTCCCACCATATGTAATCAAGATCTCCAATCCTTGTCACAAAATATCTCCCTCTAGTGTAACGCTCAAAATTACTAGAACTAGAAAATGGGGATATTTTTTTAAAACATTCATAAAAATAGATTACACAGTTGCATTCATACAAATTTATTTAATCAAATTCTTTAAATCAAATTTGTTCTTTTGATCTATTTGATAACTTCCGTGTAAGCCACGTGCGGCTGAGAAGGGTGTATCCAAAACTCCACGATCTCCCTTCACCACTACTTCGAGTGATAATGCTTACTAGCATTTGGCTCAACCTTTTTCAAGTATGGGAACCATGTAAAAGTCCTTGGTCTACCACGAAGCTATTTTTCTGACTTCGTATTATAGTATCCGACCATTGCCTACCTCATGGTCAGTGTTCAAATTCCCATGATTAGGTTATTGGCAATTTTAATTTAATTGGAGGACTAGGTGATTAGACAATGCACAACCATCAATGCATTACTTTGGCCAAAGTTTTCCTTCGTGTAGGTTACGGCTAAACTCAAGACAACACACTAGTCTTATGAGTTTAAGTCTTCCGCCACCTCACAACTATCCCTTTCATAGTTATCTAGATCTTATAGTTTGTATTTACTTTATTTCCAATTTAACCTATCTTGCAAGAGTTTATATCGAGATAAATGCCAAAGGCCAACTAGGATCATCATGAGATAAGTACATTTGTTACGTTGAAATGTATCTATTTCAGCATTTCGCATGTACTTATCCCTTAATATGCTTAATGGATCTTTTCATCGATTTATCTTCCCATTTAGTTTCTCTTTTCCGATGCTTGGTTTTTTAACCTTAAATTACCTTTTACACGATACCCTTCCATTCTCTATACAACAGGATTTACAATCTTATCATATTAATACCAAGTTTACCGAAAGGCCGAATTAAATATATATTAAAACATGTATATTTAATTATTCCTTCGATTAGCTACGCCACTAAATAGCTTATTTAATTTATAAATTAAAGACAATTGATTGTTACAATAATTGCCCAACTATCAGCTTCATACATTGACAAATATCAAATAAATAAATATATCAATTTATGATAAGTAAGATTTCTCACTTCTAATATTTATCATTTACTCATATTAAGATATTCTTTCATACAAGGTAATCATCTCTTTATTAAAATCATAAATTACATATGTCGTTAAGGCGAAATATATAACTATTATGGTAACTCTCACATAGTGAGGTTTGAATATTAACAATGGGTCCAAGATCCCAATAAATTTAGTCAAAATTATGGGATATCATCCTTCTACAAATTGAAATCCAAGTATCTCATTTAGATCCATGCCACGATTAAACTTCACAAGACATGAGTTTTTGCATATCCGAACGTGACGGCTAGTTGTCCTACAAGACTGGAGTAGTGGTATGTTGTCAGTTCAAAATGAACTGGCATGAATATTAACTCCAATTTTTGATGCAATTATTTAATAAAATATGAAACGATATACAAGTTATTTTATCAACAAACATATGGTAATACAATGGAGGATGTATTATTACATGTTTTTCATCAAGATACAACTATGAATGTACACAAATAGAACAACCAATTTCTATTTCAGCAATCATGTTTCACTCTAATCACAAGGATCAAGACATAATCAAACCATAATCATTCAACATACGAATTCTGATTAATCCACAAGAAAATCATGCTTCACATGGTACAGATTCAACTATTATTTTTCTTACCTTCCAATCAACAAACAACTTAACAAAATTGTCTGAAATCATCATTTCCAAATACCAATTAGACATATTCTCCCTAGGTAATGAGCAGCTCTATAAAATGCACCATAACTCTCTTTTTTAAACAATCCAAATACATTTATATATATTTATAGGAACAGTCCAACTAAACAGTGTAGAAACACCTCTATTAATTCATTTTAACATGTTCTTTCAGGTAACCGATAGATCAACAAAACAAATTAACCCACATACCACATGATGATAATTTTAAAGTCTATTTGCATAGAATAACAACAATAAGTTTCTAACACTTCTAGTAATGAAATCCTTTAAGAAAAACTAAGTCATCTTACATAGATTGTTAACACTAATTTATTTTTCAATCAGGTAATAAAATTATACCTACAGGCAAATCAACTTGTACATATCCAAATCAGTTCGTTCCAACATTAATTTCTTTTCTATTTAGAAATTATTAGAATCCGGAAGCAAATATATCAGGCAAAATGATGAAATACCTGGTAAAAACATTTTTCACACTACCCAGAAATCGCTTTGCTCATACAAATAAATTATTGTTTGACTGTAATAAAACCCAGACGTAAATCGATTTGGGTTTCCAGAAATCAAATTTAAATAGAGAATAAAATAAAAGAAAAATTTATTACGAACACCCATCTACATTTTTTCTAGGTTTAGCTAAAACCACACGAAGGAAACTTAAGAGAATACATAATCCATCAATTCCCTTTTTAGATTTCATTTCCAAGTAATTAAATCAGATGTTGTCCACAAATTCATTTAATTGCTATTTAAAACAGAATGTGTATTTCCTCATTATTTACAAATAATGCTGCAAAGAAGGGAGAAGATATTCATGCCTGAAGTAAACCCAAAATCGGAAACCTTCTACGCTTCTGCTCCAACAAGTTAAATCCTTCTTTCCTCCAAAACTCACGCAGTATTCCAGAAGAGAAGAATGAAAACAGACAAAGAAGAAATAAAAGAAAATAAAATGAAGAAACTATACTATAGTGGAGAATTTTCAGGCTTCCAAGTGTTGCTTCATGCGTCAATGCATGGCACATACTTGTGTGTCGATGAAAGCGTGTCCCTTTTAAAACTCTCAAATTTTAAATATTAAAATATTATTATTATTATACTTTTTAATTTTTGATTTACATTCCAAATCCTTTTAGGATTTAAATATATAATTTCAAAAATTAATAATGCATTTTAATTGATACCTAAATTTAATATTAAAATTAATCATCATAATATAAGTCCACATATTGCCAACAATAAGTTATCGTAATAATTATTCGAATTCCCATGTTCCATATAAAACATTCAAACAAATGAAAATCACCAAGTCCGTAAATAATAATTTGAATATTCTCATAAAGTTGGTTTGATATAGCATTGTCAAATAAAATAGAGGCAATATTCATCACGGTCATTGCAAAAGTCGAACAAAACAAAAGATGACCAAACTGATTAAAATAAAGTAACCGGAATACAAATAACCGAAAGATTCACTATTATTAATGAATCGTTTTACCTATGATTAAGGCCTAATCATGTTTTAGGAAGGATCATCAAGGTGGGTGCGGGGTTATTCATTCTCGCAATGTCATGCCCTGTAGCAGAAGTTGTGGGTCATGATACGACGAGTCAAATGAATTTTATACCTAATGATGATCTCGTCTAATCATGTTTAGACTTAACCATAGTTAATTTAACTTACAAGAAATTTTGGGATGTTACATACTCCACCCCTTAGAATAATCATCATCTCAATGATTTCAGGATAAGTAGAAAAACTAAACCCATCTTTCATTTGTTGCATTAATATATTTCAAATCAGCTTAAAATTTGTATCAATATCATTTCAGTTGAATCATAAAGGTCACATCCCTTATATATCTAGAAAATCAGTCACATAATCTGTAGACATAACACATTACTGCTTAAACGACATATTTTCCAAGTTCATTATGTAAAATCTTCAACAATAACTATTCATCAAAAAGTACCTTAGTTCTAATATTCAGTTGTAAACTTATCTACAGGATTTACTTATCTACCTCTTTATAGAAAAATTTAATTTAATACTATAACAAAAATATATTCTTAAAAATCAGTCAAACAGATGTGGAAAAGTAGTTTGGATATCTTCCAAATTCTCCCAAGTGACACTTTCTTCAGAATATTGGTCCCACTGGACCTTACATTGTGAAACCTCATGGTTTTTCAAGTGTAACTTGTAGGTTTCTAGTATCCTTATAGGCTCAACCGTGATTACCCCTGGATCCAGAACCTGCAATGAATCCCAATTAAGTACATGTGTTAAATTAGGTACATATTTCTTAAGCAAGGAAACATGAAATACATTTTGCATCCTGGATAGAGTGGGAGGTAGTGCTAGCTTGTAGGCTACTGGTCCAACAACCTCTAGGACTTCAAATGGTCCTACAAACCTAGGAGATAGTTTGGCTGACCTGCCAAACGAAATGGAACTCTTTTTAGGTTTGATCCTAAGAAAAATTTATCTCCCACGTTAAATTTTCTATCAATTCTTTTTAAATCTGCATAACTTTTTTGTCTATTTGCGGCCTCTTTCAATCTTTCTTGGATTAATTTAACCTATTTTTCCATTTCGATAGGATTTCAGGTCCAATTAGTACTCTATCTTTAGGATTATCCCAACTTATTGGTGTTCTACACCTACGACCATATAAGGCCTCAAAAGGAGCCATATGAATGGAAGAATGGTAGGTGTTATTATAGGAAAATTCAACCAAGGGAAGATACTCTTCGTATTTGTATTGTTGATCCTTGCAATACATTCTTAGTAAATCTTCTAGCACTTGATTTACTCTTTCAGTTTGACCATCGGGCCAGGATGGTAGGCAAAACTTATGTTCAGAAGGCAACATCAAAGTATACCAAAATATGGAAGTCATCCTTGAGTCCCTGTCTGAAATTATTATTTCTGGAACTCCATGTAATCGGAAAATTTCTTACACAAACAATTTTGCCAGTATGGGTGAAATATCCTTTAAATTACTTGCTATAAAATGTGCCACTTTAGTTAACTTGTCTACAACTACAAGTATAACATCATGTTTATTTTGGGACATAGGTAGAACTTGGAAAAATCCATACTTATAACTTGCCACTTATATTTTGGCACATTGTGAGGATATAATAATATCTTGGATGTGAATGTTTAGCCTTTACTTGCTGACATTCCAGGCATTGTGAGATGTAAAGAATCACATCACTTTTCATCTTTTTCCAGAAGTATTGCTTTTTGATGTCCGCCATCATTTTTGTTACTCTTGGATGTCCGAGTAGGGAACATCATGAAATTCTCTCATGACTTTACTTCTGAGTTCTTTACCCTATGGTACATATATTCTGTTGTTATAACACAGAATCCCATCTGTTTCCAGCTTGAAACCATCATACCTTTTGTCCCTCGGATCTTTTCTAAAGTTTTTTTAACATGATTGTAGTAGGGGTCATTGGTTAACTTATTTTTGACTTCATCTTTAAACTGGGTTCTTAATGTAATTATAGCAGCAATATACTTTCTACAACTTAAGGCATCAACCACCCTATTCTCTTTTCTTCGACACGTGGCATCACCTGACTGGTTGCGAGGGTGTGTTTCACTTTTATACTTTATCTATTTTGGAAAGGGAAAAATTCCAATATTTCCCCAAAATTCCAAGCCCCCACCATTGAATTTTCAACGTAGGCCACGTGTCCCTTCCTGATTGACTGCGGGCCTTAACTTAGAAATTTTCCCCTTCATATGAGTGGGGCTCCAATTTCCATGAAATTAGATTCAAGGAAAATTGAGAGGACAACAGATCCAGAATCTTCAACACTGGAGCACTTGTGAGTCTACCTTTTAACTCCTTAAAGGATTCTTCACACTTATTGTCCCAAACAAGTTTCTTAGCCTTCTTTTGCAAAGAAGTGATAGGTCCCACTAACTTAGAAAAGTCCTTTATGAACTTTCGATAGTAGCCTGCTAGACCCATAAAACTTCTCACTTCATGAACATCCTTCAAGGTGCTTTGGCCATTCCATGATGGCTTGCTTGATCTTTGAAAGGGTCACCGAGATTCCCTCTTTATTTATCATGTGGCCTAAGTATTGTACTTCATACTGATAGAAAGCACACTTAGATAATTTTCCATATAATTTATGTTTTCTAAGAATTCGCAACACAATCCTTAAATGTTAATCATGTTCTTCCTCGTTATTAGAGTTTATTAATATATCATCGAGAAAGATAAGTACAAATTAGTCTAAGTATTCCCTAAACATGTTGTTCATCAGGTTCATGAAAGCGGTAGGTGCATTTGTTAGACCAAAGGGCAAAACTGTAAACTCGTAATGCCCATACCTTGTTCTAAAAGTGGTTTTATGGATATCTTCATCCTTGATTCACAGTTGATGATAACCAGATCTGAGATCTATATTGGAAAACACTTTTGTGCCCCCATTTGATCAAATATATCATCAATTCGAGGTGGGTACCGATTCTTCATTGTTACCTTGTTGAGCATTCGATAATCAATACAAAGTTTGAGGGTCCCATCCTTCTTTTTCATGAAGATAACCGATGCACCCCATGGTGATATACTTGGTCTAATCAGACCCAAGGAAAATAACTCATGTAATTAAGCTTTCAATTCAACTAATTCGGTTGTTGTCATTTTGTACGGTGCCTTGGAAATTGGTTCCATTGCTGGTTTGACCTCTATTGTGAAGTCAAATTCACGCTTAGGTGGAAGTCCGAGAAACTCATTTGGAAACACATCTCTAAATTCCCTTAGAATGGGAAATGCTTTAATTTCAAGCTCAATTTCCTATCCCGAATTTGATATTTTTACAAAGCATATAGATGGAAGCCCTTTCACTTTGCCTTTTTCAGCTGCATGGCGGAAATCTACCTAGTGACAAACTCTCTTTTAACACCCTGAACACTCGTCATTTTCTATTGGTCATCGCAGCAGGTTACACATTTTCCTAAGCAATCCAAGGATGTATTATGTTGACTTAACCAATTTATACCTATGACAACATCATAGGATCCAAGATGTGCCACATACAAGTTTAATCTTGTTGTGAACTTAGGTAATTCTAGTGGTGCCTCAAACAAACACTGCTTCACTCTATGTACAACATTATTTACATACTATACAATCCAAGTGTGTTCCATGTACCCAGCTCTTATTTTGAGTTTATCACTACTTTAGATGAAACAAAACATTTTGTTGATTCGGAATAAAATAAAATAGAAACAGGTTCTCCAAAAAGCTTACCTGAGGTTTCAATGGGAGTCGCTTGCTTATTATGGACTACAACATAAATCTTATGTTTTTGCCCCTCTTTATTTACTATAGTAGATCCCTTCTGTTGGTTATTCCATTTTCCTCTTTGCGGATAGTTGTTAGTGAAATGATCGCCACCACACTTAAAACATCCACCCAGAGGTCCTTTTCTCTCAATCTTATTCTGGCTGAAACTTGTTCCTTGTTGCCCATTATTTTTATTATTCACAATAGTTCTACCCACTATTCCTCTTTTATTGACAGGCCTGAACTTGTTGTTTCCCTTTTTCCATGCGGGTTTACTTGTGGTTGGTGTTTGAAAACTATTATATTTCCTTCTATTTTCCTCTTTAGAGGCATAAATACTTCGCAGACTTTTGTTCTTGCTTGATAGCTTTTTCAAACATTGTTTCCATCGAAGTAGGTCCATGAACATCTACCTCACCACCAATGCTAGGATTCAATCCCATTATAAATTTTCTCACTCTAAACTTCTCATCCCTTTGATACATAGGAACATATTTCAGCAATCGAGTGAAACGTTCCCAATATTTTGTAACTAAGTACTTTCCTTGAGTCAGATTTTGGAATTCTACCATCTTTTGGTCAAAGTATAGCTGAGGTAGCCATCTTTGACAAAAGTAGGCCTTAAACTACTCCCACGTGATCATACAAGAATTAATTCCTAGTTCCATTTTCTAGTTATCCCACTAGGAAGATGCTTCACAAGACAATTGGTAGGCTCCCCATACTACTTTTGTCTCCTCTGAAAAGTCCCTAATCTCAAAATACTTTTCCATTTCGGATAGCCAATTTTCAGCGCCATCCCCAAGAGTTGTACCATAAAATTTAGGTGGAGATATTCTTTTAATGTCCCTCGCTAACTTAGTAGCCAGCCTTGCTTTCTTATTTTCCCTTTCATTCAGGTGCTCAGGTTGAAACATGTATATTTAATTATTCCTTCGATTATCTATGCCACTAAATAGCTTATTTAAATTAGAAATTAAAGACAATTGTTTGTTACAATAATTGCCCAACTATCAGCTTCATACATTGACAAATATCAAATAAATAAATATATCAATTTATGATAAGTAAAATTTCTCACTTCTAATATTTATCATTTACTCATATTAAGATATTGTTTCATACAAGGTAATCATCTCTTTATTAAAATCATAAATTACATATGTTGTTAAGGCGAATTATATAACTATTATGGTAACTCTCACATAGCGAGGTTTGAATATTAACAATGGGTCCAAGATCCCAATAAATTTAGTCAAAATTATGGGATATCATCCTTCTAAAAATTGAAATCCAAGTATCTCATTCGGATCCATGCCACGATTAAACTTCACAAGACACGTGTTTCCGCATATCTGAAAGTGACGGCTAGTTGTCCTGTAAGACTGGAGTAGTGGTATGTTGTCAGTTCAAAATGAATTGGCATGAATATTAATTCCACTTTCTGATGCAATTATTTAATAAAATATGAAATGATATACAAGTTATTTTATCAACAAACGTATGGTAATATAGCAGAGAACGTATTATTACATGTTTTTCATCAAGATACAACTATGAATGAACACAAATAGAACAACCAATTTCTATTTCAACAATCATGTTTCACTCTAATCACAAGGATCAAGACATAATCAAACCATAATCATTCAACATATGAATTTTGATTAATCCACAAGCAAATCATGCTTCACATGGTACAAATTCAACTATTACTTTTCTTACCTTCCACTCAATAAACAACTTAACAAAACTATCTGAAATCATCATTTCCAAATACCAATTAGACATATTCTCCCTAGGTAATGAGCAGCTCTATAAAACGCACAATAACTCTCTTTTTTAAACAATCAAAATACATTTATATATATTTATAGGAACAGTCCAACTAAACAGTGTAGAAACACCTCTATTAAATCATTTTAACATGTTCTTTCAGGTAACTGACAAATAAACAAAACAAATTAACCCACATACCACAGGATGATAATTTTGAAGTCTATTTGCATAGAATAACAATAATAAGTTTCTAACACTTCTAGTAATGAAATCCTTTAAGAAAAACTAAGTCATCTTACATAGACTATTAACATCTGGTAACAGAATTATACCTACAGGAAAATCAACTTGTACATATCCAAATCAGTTTATTCTAGCATTAATTTATTTTCTGTTTAGAAATTATTAGAATCCAGGAAGCAAATATATCAGGAAAAATGATGAAATACCTGGTAAAAACATTTTTCACACTACCCAGAAATCACTTTGCTCATACAAATAAATTATTGTTTGACTATAATAAAACCCAGAGGTAGAAATCGATTTGGGTTTCAAGAAATCAAATTTAAATAGAGAATAAAATAAAATAAAAATTGATTAGGAACACTGTACGGATGAAAATGAACACGTGACCTTCAACCGCACTCGACCCCGAGGTCGTGCTAGAGCAGCTGATGTTTGAATGTGTGTGGCTAACTATAGGAGGATCAGTGACTAAGATCTGGTAGTGTGATCTCTTGGTAGCCGAGTTGACAAAGGGGAGACTTAGAGGCTATGAACGGGTAGCGTAAATTCCCTATGGTTTGTTTACCTAATTATAATCTAAGTGCTAAACTAGTTTGAAGTGTCCATGTAAATTGAATGAAATTAATAATCTACGCTACTGCTTAAAGGAAACTGATCTAAAAAAATCACAGAACCAAAATATTACAATCACAAACAACAATTCACTTTTATTCTAAATAATCAAATCTACTTCTACATTAAAACTAAACAAGAAAATAACCCAGTGTGGTTATTTTCCTGTGCTGAGTGTATTGAATCTAAACTAACCTAAAACAAGTGATTTTCCAAATGATCTATGATGTGTAGACAACATCCTACAGATATTCTCTCCTTTAGATCCACAAGGATGGGAAAAAGAGGATCATCACCGGGGATTGCTATGAAAGATTCAACCCCTCTTGGAAATTAACTAACTACTTGCAAATGAAAAGACATTGATTCTTACTCTATTTGATATGGAATTGAAATTAATAATTTGATAAACAAAGAAAAAAATACACAACTCAAACATGGAAGAGTAATAACCTTAGTAAATCTAGTAGTATCAGTATTTGTCCCCTCAGTTCTTTCCTTTTGTTCTTTGAGTGTTCATGTGAGTCCAAGGATGGGAATGCAAAGAACAACAACAAGAGGATGGCACTTGAGCAATGGTAGCTTGGAAGTAATCTGGATGCAATGCAAGTAGGAGAGAGATAGCACAAGAGATCTGAGCTTGTCTATGTAATTCCCAACAAGATTATGGCAGCAAAACAATACAAGATACACAAAATTCTCAGGTAGGCCCTTTGCTTGAATACAAGCATGGAATATATAGGAATGAAAGATAGAAGATTACTTCATGCACAGGGGAATTGAAGAGGCATTTCCACTCATTAAATGTATTTAAAAGAGAAGGAACTAGGAGAACCAAGGAAACACATATATTTTTAGCAAATTCGGCTCACGGACGCGTTCAAAAATCGAACTTAAGTGAATCGTCGCACGCAATTTCTCACGTGAAGATTCTGGAAAAATCGATCAGGACCGCCACCCTGCGTAGGGAGGCGGTTTCAGAACCGCTGCCCTGCCTGGGTGGCGGTTTGCAAACTACCACCCAGGTAGGGCGGCGGTTTTGACACTTAAGGCCAAAGCAAGCACAGAATGAAGGGGAAAACTAGAAAAATGTAAGGAGAAGCTATGTAAGGCTATTTAGGCTACAAACATATACTGCAAGTGGGCTTTGGAGCTCGAACACCTTCTCGAAAGGATTTTGAATCATCACTGGGGACTTTTGTAACTGTTTTCCCGCCAATGTAGCACATGTAATTTTGGGTGCATACATATTGCCCCCTCGGAGAAGCGTCTTAGCCATGAAGAGGCGTAAAATGTAGAGTCTAAGTATGGTGTTCCCGAAATGGGGAGTTAGAAGCTATACCTGACACACTGTGTGTTGAAATCTCGCCATCCAAACTCTCGTTACCTGCAAGAGAAAGAGAAGACTCAAGTGTAGATAGATAAAATATTGAAAAATAAACACTAAATTAAAATGACAAGAGGACTTACCATCGTGTGGGGATATAGAAATATACCGTGCCAACACTCTAGCCTTGTGAACACATACACTCAAAACGAAGTTATAACAACATATATATATATATACCTAAACAAACTCATTTTCAAATTCATATGCGCATACTGACTTGGTGATTTTTGAGCTCTGAGCCCATGGTGACCATTTTTTCAATTTTTAAGAATGGTTGAATTGGAATGGATTTGTGTTAGGCTTGCCCCTTTGCTTTTTGAATACTTTTGAGAAAAACTCCTAAGAAATTCGTAACTAGAGCGGTCATAAGGGGCCTCAAAGGGGCGGATAGGCGAGTGCCATTATTGCTTAGTCTCCATTTTGTGAGGCATATGTGATGTTTTGGTACTTTGTGCCCATTGTGAGTGTTTTGACTGCACCTAGCGCATGATGACATTGTATACAAACTTGATCCACTATGATATATACAGACTCTATTTTTGTTTGGAATTCCATTGTATCCAAGTTGATTCTCTTTGGCTTATCTCTCATGTGTACTCTTAGATGTTTAAAATCTCCACTTTTTTATGCTTTTCAAAATGTATGCAGTGGATATGAATGATAACAGAATGATTTCTTTTTGTATTTCATAATGCTGATATATGATAATGTGAACACCGTGTGATGTTGAACTTTAGTTTCTTTAAGCAATCTTTGATACTTCGTATTTGTCTTGACAAAATGTGATGACATAATGATATGATGAATAGATATTCTTACCCCACTCCTAACCCCACACAACTAGTAAGATGCGAGGGCTCAACACCGAGAGTTAGAAAGGGCACAAGCCATGAAATTTGTTGAATGGTAATGGTGAGACGAAGATAGAGGTTTGACAGAGCCAAATTGGGACGCTACAACCTTACCCCACTAATGCTACCTCATAGTTTAGAATGTGAATTGCTCTACAGTTTATCTAGACTTGGATCCGTAGATGGCCACTTGGTTGACAAAATCTGGTTTTAGGTTTTTAATTCTCTTGGAATTTTGAACATCAAATTCACTTTTTTTTTACTTAAGATTTCACAGTAATTGATTTAATTGTTTATGATTTTCAGGTTTGTCAAAGAGACCCCCTACACCTTTCCCCACGCTACCAGTAGGAAGCATAGGCTTATCACCATGGACAAAGCATTGGTGAGTAAGGGCATTTCCTTCCTTTCCCAACCCTACATCACTAGTAAAAGATGCAAGCTCAACACCGAAGGTTGGTAGGGCAAAGAAATGTGTAAAATAAAAAATTTCTGTTGATTTGAATTTGACTTACTTATTTGGGCAAAAATGTTTAGAATGTTCTTATTTCCAAAGAGATTTTTATGGGATAGATGTGACACCATGAAGCTTCTAGAACAGACCATGAACAAAAGACACCTATCCTAAGAAGAAACCAAAAGTAGAACCAAGTATGCAGGCCTTGGTATGGTTACTATCAAAATTTTGTCTTGTCTTGTTGGAACTAATGAAATGATGCAGAAATAGTTAATGATACAATGAAGATTTGAAGAGACATGATTCGAATGTTTTGCCAAATATTTTCAGAAGTTTTTAGGAGTTGTTGTAAGAATAAATCCCTTGATCACATTTTTACAAAATGAACAGACAAATGAAAATGCAATGCAGATGCAATAATGTACATATGAGAATGTTGATGGATCATGCGTAGTATCTCTTTAGGTGAAGGGAGTTCATAGATTCACTAAACTCCTCACCTTCTAGAGTACACAAATGGAATGCGCCATTTTTATAATTTTCCACCACTCGATATGGACCTATCCACCTAGGACTAAACTTTCTTACCTCGCCGGTCTTCTTGTTAATTCGGCTATCGAGCCTTAACACCAAATATCCTTTGTATATCTCACATTCATATACCTTTTTATTATATTTTTGAGCCATGCAATCAGTGTATACATTGTGCCATTGCTCAACATTCAATCTAACTTAATCGAGGCTTTCTAATTAGGAGAGACGAGCTTCTCGATAACCCTCTTCTCCTAGGATCCCATGTAACAAAATGCGGAGGATGGGTAGTTCGACCTCCAGTGGTAGAACTGCCTCAACACCGAACACTAAAGAAAATGGAGTTTCTCCCATTGGTGTTCTAACCGATGTTCGGTAGGCCCATAAGGTCGGAAAAAGCTTTAGATGTCTATCTCGTTTATTCTCCTTAAAAATTTTAGAAGAATGGACTTTAAAGTCTTATTGGTAGCCTCGGCTTGTCCATTAGCTTGAGGGTAATAGAGAGAAGTTGTGTGATGACTTATTTTGAACTTTGTACACAACTCACGCACCTCATCATTTTTGAAAGACGTGCCATTATCATAAATAATGACCTATGGCACCCGTACCTAGAAATGATCTGGTTCAAGATGAACTTAGTGATTACAGAGCCAAGGATAGTGGTAAGG
Source organism: Taxus wallichiana var. yunnanensis (assembly GCA_018340775.1). Taxonomy (NCBI): domain Eukaryota; kingdom Viridiplantae; phylum Streptophyta; class Pinopsida; order Cupressales; family Taxaceae; genus Taxus; species Taxus wallichiana. The sequence goes on from CM031234.1 coordinate 15,892,969, forward strand.
GGCATGGCCTCTACTCACTTGGTAAAGTACTCCGTGGCTGTAATTATGAAATTATGGCCATCTGTTGATGAGGGAGAGAATTTCCCTATCAGATCTAGGCCCGCGTGGAGAAGGGCCATAGAGTTGCGATCGGTTGTAAAGCTTGTACCGGTATGTGGATTTCATGGGAAAACTCTTGACACTTGTGGCATCTACGTACAAACTCTACCGCATCATGTTCGAGGGTGGGCCAGAAATAGCCCATCCGATGTATCTTTCAGTAGTAGCATGGCCTAAAGTGACCACCACATACCCCTGCTATGTGACTCATAAAGAATCTTTTAGACTCTTTAGAATCAACACATCTCAATAGCATTCCGTCAAAGGCTCTGTGATAAAGCACATGTTCCAGGATGACATACTTGGCGGCAATTATGCATAACCGCCTTCTTTGTTGTGACGTTGCCCCTTCTGGGTATGTGTGGTCCATGATGAAATTGATGATGTCAGTGTACCAAGGACATACAGAGATAGGGGGCCTAGTTTCAACGAAGTATACGCACTCGTCAAGAAATTCCAAATCTACCAAATCACCCCCGTCTAATGGATTATCAGCCAACCAATCTATGATGATTTGACCCTTAACTAATTTTTTATTTACAAACGTTAGCTCGAACTCACCCATTAATGTAATGAAACACCTAGCCTTTTTAGACAAGGATCCTTGTATGAGGAATGTCTGTAAGTGGTCTAACTTGATGATGACCCTTTTCTCTTGATTAATCATGTAATGTCTTAAGCGCTTGGTTGTGAAAACTATGGCAAGCCATTCCTTTTCTACCTGCGTGTAGCATGTCTCGTAATCGAGTAATGTCCGGCTAATAAAATAAACAACTGTTCTCGTTTGTCATCGTCCTCTTGTGCCAACATACAAGGCCAACGAAATGTCTGTAGCCCACGAATATAAGATCAAAGGGTGATATGACCTTGGTGGCATTAGTGTGGGAGGGGATAACAAAAATCACTTAACTGCCTTGAAGGCCTCATCACATTCCTCTATCCAATCCAGGCTATAATCTTTCTTTAACAAATTTTTGATTGGATGAACGGAAAAGGTCAAGTCAGGGATGAACCTTCGGATTGCACTGAGTTTCCCAAGGAAAGATCTAATACCAGACTCATCCGATGGCAGAATCATTTCTAACACAGCCTAGATTTTTGCCAGTCAACATCAATTCCTCGTAAAGATATAATGTAGCCTAGGAGCTTTCCACTGTTACACCAAATACACATTTCTCTGGATTCAATGTGACTCCATACTCAATCAAGCGTGAGAGAATGATACGAAGCACCTCTGGGTGATCGCAGCACTTCCTAGCCTTAGTCAGCAGGTCATCCACGTAGGATTCTACAATCTTATGAATAAGATCATGGAATATGTAGGTCATTGCTCGTTGGTACGTAGCACCAACATTATTAAGGCCAAATGGCATGATGGCATAACAATAAGTTCCCCACGGAGTTATAAACATAGTTTTAGCTTGATCCTCAGTGGATATTTTGATTTGATTGTATCTCGAAAACCCATTCATGAGGGAAAACAACTCAAATCCAATCATTTCATTGACGATAACATCAATGGGTGGTAGTGGGAAATCATTCTTGGGAAAATCCTTGTTGATGTCCCAGAAGTCTATGCAAAAACAGATCTTTCCATTATTTTTGAGAACGGGGACAATGTTAGATACCCATTGTGAATAATCACTGGCTTGATAAATCCTACCTGGAGAAGCTTTATTACTTCTTATTTTACCATAAGGTCCACCTTTGGCTTCATAGGTCTTTGTTTTTGCTTAATTGGTTTCACGTCGACTTAGTAACAATATTGTGAACTACGATGTGTGGTGTGATTCCCTTCATTTCCTTATAACTAAATGCAAAGGCCTTCCAATGTTCCTTAAGGACTTGGGTATGAATTTCTACTTCCTTTGGAGTTAAAGAGGACCCTAGTTTTAAGATTTGTGGTTCCTCCTCTGCATTCGATGTTTATATCAATCGTTCCCTCAATTAAGGAGGCATTACCCTCCTCAAACTCAGGTGGGGCTGGTGGAAACTCCAAGTCCCCTTCCTCTTCTACCTCATAAATTTCAAGATCTCTTCCCGGAGATGACTCAATCATTGGATTCCCAAAATAAGAGGAGGAACACAAAATTAAGGAAAAGTCTACCTCTTGACAAGTAAGATGTAAATCTACCAAAGCATTTAAATAAGTTAAGGTTGACTCATCCCCATCGATAGGGTCCGAAGAGTCAAACTGGCCCTTAGCTTCCACGTATGTCAACAATGACATCACTAGCGCTTTACAAATCAAGGATTCAACGCGGAGTGAAACCGTGAAGTTGGTGTCCTCTAAATCATTACTTGGGGTGAAGCATGAGGTGGAAGTCACTATAGAGTCTGCCAGAAGGTTATTTTCACGTGGAACTGCTTCGATTGATATGAAACCAAATCCCTTGGTTAGGTCCAACATGACAGTTTTATAGAGTTGTAAGTGTTTAGCCCTAGTCTCGTATACCTCAAATACCTGATTTGTGACTAGCTGTGAATCACCCAACACCCTAATATTGAGGATTCCCAATCTCTTGGCTATAATGAGACCTAATAGAAGACCTTCAAAATCAGCCCCATTGTTTGTGCATTCAAAATTCAATTTGAAATCAAAAGGTAAGACCCTTCCTTTGGGCAAGGTAAGGATTGCACTTGCCTCGGCACCGAAGCGACACTTGGCCCCATCAAAGTGGAGAGTCCAAAGCAATCACTCGGAAAGACAGATGTTGAGTCATCCTTTGTAATTTATTCTTTTATTTTGGTTACATATACCATACAAACCTCATCTGCTGGAAGGGAACTAGGTCCCAAAGCACGTCCCATACCCATGGAATCGAAGGGAAGAAGGATAGGCAAATCCTTTTCTAATAGTTCAATAATCTTTGTTGTAGTTCCTAGCGAAACTGTCTCTACAACAATGCTTTCATCCTTGAAGGCCGGAATACCCTCGATCAAACCTATAACCTCTAATTCCATTGTGGGAACCAACTTTTCTTCTGGTAACATGGTTACTAGTTTGTTTAACTAGTTAGTGGGAAGCTCGAATTCAGAGTGGACCCCTGGCCTTTTCTTCAAGGTGGCCAAGTGTATGTCAAAGGGCTTTTGATCACCCTGAGAGAAAAGACTTTCCCTAAATGTAGGAATCTGACTTCTTGGAACATGGTGGATGGGATTGCTTTCATGTGGTGTATCCAAGGGCGACCAAGAATCATATTATAGTTAGTTTCCCGATCTATAATATAAAACTCAGTAAGCATTGTCTTGGGTCCAAGAGTGACCGGTAATACTATGGTCCCGATCGAGGTCACCTTGAGACTATCATAGCCTCTTAATGTGTTTCGCATCGAGGAGCAATTAGTCTCCCCATATCCTAACTTCTGAAGAAAAGAGAAGGGAACGATGTTAACTGCTGCCCCATCATCAATCATCGCATGCTTCACATAGTTGTTATAGATTCAGACTTGCAAAAAAGGTTGGATCACCTCTATGAGCTATTTCGGCATCTGTAGGCATTTTTCTTATGTCAAATACAAACCCAATATCCCTTTCGAGGTTGTCATGGAGGGAAAATGTCAAAGTCTATATGGTTTATCTGTGCCTCTGGCAGCGAGGGTAATGTTAGCCAAATGGCGAGACCGAGCGCTTCCAAGAGAGCGGCTCGATGAGTGGGAGAATTCTTCAGTAGATCTAAGAAGGAAATGTGTGAAAAGGTCTTGGTTAGATCACTGATCAAGTCATAAGCCCCTACTGGCTTGCTTAGTGTGTCATGAGCATTATTTGAGACAATTGGGTAAATCAGGATCGGCTGCGATGAATAGTCTTTGGCTCTTATTGCAGCATAAACCGGAGTTTCAGAGATCTAACTCAACCAAACCTATGATCTTCGTTTGCTGGCGACCATCCAAAGGAGGTTCCACCTATGGGTTTGATGAAGTTGAGGCTTCATGATCATGAGTCCCTATTACAATACCTTTGTTCGAACCATTAGGATCTAGTCTTCCATCCTTCAGACACATGGGGAGAGAATCATTGAAAATTCCCAATGGTGTGTTCTGTGGAGACACTGGTCCCATATAGGTGCTTTGATTAGGCGTAGTTGGATTGGCCAGAAACATGTCAACAAACAACTATCTTTGGTCTCCCTAAAACGTTGCAAAAAGTTATTACAATCACGGCAAGTTCTTGCGTCATGCCCACGGACCCTATGGAAACCATAGTACAAGTTACGATCATAATCCCGAGGCCTTTGGTTGGTTCCTTGTTGTGGTCCAAAACCACGGTTATTGTTTGGTTGTTGACTGTTATAGTTAACACTTTGGAACCCTTGCCCCTAGTTCTGGAATTGGTTAGGGTATTGACTAGGGCTTGAGGTCGGCATTTGTCTTTGTGGCTGAGGTTTTTTCTGTTGTTGGGGACGATTAAAATCCACAACGTTTATTGAGGGTGAGAAATTGTTGCTCCTCTGATTGTTGTCATTGTTATTCCCATTGTTGTTGTTATTCGTTGTACCTATACCAGTGGGACTAACAACATTAGGATTTTTGGGTTGGTCAATTACACCATCGGTCGTGACTCCATGATTCTTGTTAAGGATATTTGGTCCTTGATTGTTATTTGTATTGTTGGAGTAGCCAGGAGTGTTTTGAGAAGGGGTAACTAACTTCCCATTTTCTCTATAGGTCTTATGACCACTGTCGATGGCTGTTTGGTCGATCTGAAGAGCACCCTCTAGCACCTCTTCATAGCTCCTTAGTAGGAACTTTTGAACCTCTTCCTTCATCTCTCTGTTGAGGGAGTGGAGGAACAAATCACAAAGTTCCATTTGGTCCATGTTTGGAGCACTTGCGGAAGAGTAGAGAACATGTCGCCACCTCTGAATGAAGTGAGCTGTAGAATCATTATGTTCTTGTTTGATATGAAGAAATTATCTGATTCCTATTCGTAAAAGCTTGTTCATATCAAAGGCTTTGATAAAATCTGACACTAGTTGCTTGAACGAGTGTATCTAAGCCTCCGGTATCCTATAATACTAGTTGAGAGCAATACCTTCAAGTGTCTTAGGGAAAATCTTTGCAACGACTGCATCCCATAGGAGTAGCTCTCGAATGGTCATTGCATAAGCTTTGATGTGGGCATTTGGATCACCCTCCCCTTGAACTTCGGGAGATCAAGAAAGGGTCTCGAGAGCATGACTACCTAAATGGAGAAATCTAGGGGTTCTTTGAGATATTCAGAATAAGTCCCCATTGCATATGTTTCCACCATCGAAGACCCTTGTTGGGGAGGTGGGGGCTACGTTGGATGCTGAAATGGGACATCATAAATGTTTGGTGGGGTGTATGACATCCCTTGCGTTTGTCCATATGGACCTGGGTAGGTGTACATGTCCCCATGTGGAGATTTAGAATACATGTGCATATAAGGGGGTTGGTTACTTTGATATGGAGCTGAAGGCACGAAGCTAGGGAACATCACATTTCTAGTTGGTATAGTGTTTGAGAATGCACTTCTAGTTGATGCCTGTTGTAGATGACCATATGTGGCTTGAGGAGGCATACCCAAGGTACCCATCCCAGTTAACAAGTCTACATGGTTCGGAATATTCATGTAGACTGGTGGGTTCTGGGCAGTCGGTATTTTCCCATGGTTTTGTGGGTAAGGAGGAGTCCACGCTTGCCATGGGTATGAATTTTTTGTATTCTGGGCAAGCTCTAACTCCCTAACCTTATCAACCAAATCTAAAATGACATCACCTGTTGATGGGGCGGTGCCCTGCTTAGACTCCTTTGGTTGAAACCTTGAAGGTTCTTTGAGGAATATGGTGTCCCGCTATGAAGTGTTCACGATGTTGCCACCCCTCATTGGTTGTATTGTTAGTTGGTGGCGGGGTAGCATTATTGTTTTGAAGTGGGACACTACCTTGCCCTTGCAACCTATCAAAAGATTGGTTCATTTGTTGGAATTGCTACTCACTCCTAGCATATCGTGTTAGATACTCCTCATCAAGATGGGGGAGTGGATCGGATTGCACGGTGATGGGCTGTTGAAACAATACCCGAGGAGATGAACTAGTTTCTCCAAGTAAATGTCATGTTATTTGAACTTGATTGTTCAAGGGGGTAAGTCTGAGTGATCTGATCTAATTCTTCGATGCGTATAAGAAGAACCAACATTGGTTCCCTGAAGTAGAGGATTTTGAGTGGATGAGTGGTTGTCTACCCATGTTGAAAGTGAAGGTGACTATTGTGGTATGTTTGACTGATACTAGTACATGTCAAAACCTAGAATGGGTTAACCGTACTTGTCATATCTCGACATATTTGGGGGTATAAGAATACCCGCAGAATAAAGGATGGAAAAAGTGGAAACGCTTAGAGACTAGCTCTTCACATCGGGTTCACCAATTTGTACAAATGAAAATGAACACATGACCTTCAACCACACTCGACCCCCGAGGTCATGCTAGAGCAGCCGATGTTTGAATGTGTGTGGCTAACTATAGGAGGATCAGTGACTAATATTTGGTAGTGTGATCTCCTGGTAGCCAAGTTGACAAAGGGGAGACTTAGAGGCTATGAACGGGTAGCATAAATTCCCTATGGTTTGTTTACCTAATTTGGATCTAAGTGCTAAACTAGTTTGAAGTGTCCATGTAAACTAAATGAAATTAATAATCTATCTACTACTTGAAAGGAAACTAATCTAAACAAATCACAGAACCAAAATATTACAATCACAAACAACAATTCACTTTTATTCTAAATAATCAAATCTACTTCTACATTAAAACTAAACAAGAAAATAACCCGGTGTGGTTATTTTCCTGTGTTGAGTGTATTGAATCTAAACTAACCTAAAACAAGTGATTTTCCAAATGATCTGTGATGTGTAGACAACCTCCTATAGATATTCTCTCCTTCAGATCCACAGGGATGGGAAGAAGAGGATCCGTCACCGGGATTGCTATGAAATATTCAACCCCTCTTGGAAATTAACTAACTACTTGCAAATGAAAAGACATTAATTCTTACTCTATTTGATATGGAATTAAAATTAACAATTTGATAAACAAAGAAAACAAATACACAACTCAAATCTAGAAGAGTAATAACCTTAGCAAATCCAGTAGTTTCAGTATATGTCCCCTCAGTTCTTTCCTTTCATTCTTTGAGTGTTCATGTGAGTCCAAGGATGGGAATGCAATGAACAACAAAAAGAGGATGGCACTTGAGTAATGGCATCTTGGAAGCAATCTGGATGCAATGCAAGTAGGAGAGAGATAACACAAGAGATCTGAGCTTGTCTATACAATTCCTAGCAAGATTATAGCAACAAAACAATACAAGATACACAAAATTCTCAGGCAGGCCCTTTGCTTGAATACAAGCATGGAATATATAGGAATGGAAGATAGAAGATTACTTCATGCACAAGGAATTGAAGAGGTAGTTCCACTCATTAAATCTATTTAAAAATAGAAGGAACTAGGAGAACCAAGCAAACACATCTATTTTTAGCAAATTTGGCTCACGGATGCATTTAAAAATGAACTTAAGTGAATCGTCACATGCAATTTATCATGTGAAGATTCTGGAAAAATTGATCAAGACTGCGCAGCCCTGTGCGCGGGAGGCGGCTTTCAAAACCGCCACCCTACCTGGGTGGTGGTTTTGACACTTAAGGCCAAAGCAAGCACATAATGAAGGGGAAAAGCTGGAAAATGCAAGGAGAAGCTATGTGAGGCTATTTAGGCTACAAACATATACTGTAAGTGGGATTTGGAGCTCGCACACCTTCTTGAAAGGATTTTGAATCATCACTGGGGACTTTTGTAACGTTTTCCCGCCAATGTAGCACATGCAATTTTGGGTGCGTATAAACACCCATCTACGTTTTTTCTAGGTTTTGCTAAAACCACACAAAGGAAACTTAAGAGAATACAAAATCCATCAATTTCCTTTTTAGATTTCATTTCCAAGCAATTAAATCAGAAGTTGTCCACAAATTCATTTAATTGCCATTTAAAATAGAATGTGTATTTCCTCATTATTTACAAATAATGCTGCAGAGAAGGGAGAAGATATTCATGTCTGAAGTAAACCCAAAAATCGGAAACCTTCTACTCTTCCCGCTCCAACAAGTTGAATCCTTCTTTCCTCCAAAACTCACGCAGGTATTCTAGAAGAGAAGAATGAAAACAGACAAAGGAGAAATAAAAGAAAATAAAATGAAGAAACTATACTATAATGGAGAATTTTTGGGCTTCCAAGTGTTGCTTCATGCATCAATGCATGCCACATACTTGGTGTCAGATGAAGGCGTGTCCCTTTTAAAACTCTCAGATTTTAAATATTAAAATATTATTATTATTATACTTTTTAACTTTTGATTTACATGCCAAATCCTTTTAGGATTTAAATATATAATTTCACAAATTAATAATGCATTTTTTTAATTTTTATTTTAATTGATACCTAACTTTAATGGTAAAATTAATCATCATAATATAAGTCCACATATTTCCAACAATAAGTTATCGTAGTAATTATTCAAATTCCCATGTTCCATATAAAACATTCAAACAAATGAAAATCACCAAGTCCGTAAATAATAATTCGAATATTCTCATAAAGTTGGTTTGATATAGCATTATCGAATAAAATAGAGGCAATATTCATCATGGTCATTGCAAAAGTTGAACAAAACAAAAGACGACCAAACCGATTAAAATAAAGTAACCGGAATACAAATAACTGAAAGATTCACTATTTATTAATGAATCGTTTTACCTATGATTAAGGCCTAATCATGTTTTAGGAAGGATCATCAAGGTGGGTGTGGGGTTATTCGTTCGCAATATCATGCCCCGTAGCAGAAGCTATGGGTCATGATACGATGAGTCAAATGAATTTTATACCTAATGATGATATCGTCTAATCTTGTTTAGACTTAACTGTAGTTAATTTAACTTACAAGAAATTTTGGGATGTTACATCTAGCTTGTTAAGGATATTTCCAAGGGCATGATCTGATACAAATTGTTCGAAGTGACAAAGAACTGGGGGGGTGAATCAGTTATTTATAAAACATTTCTCTTTTCAATTTCAAACATCAAACACACACCCTCATAAACTACAAACATTAAGCTTTATCATCATTAGATATAGTTCATTATGAAATGCATCCATAGTAGGAAAACAAGATATACTCAGCGCCTTTCTTTAATGATATTCAAAGTAGAGTACAATGACTTGATCTTCTCATTAACATTATACAATATACAATCAAGATCTCATAAATAGTGTATTGACATCAATATGTTGTGACAATATCATTCAACTACAAAACAACAAGACTACTCTCCTTCATCAACTTGTTATTGTAGAGAATCCATCATCTTTGTTTCACTACAACCAACTACTAACCTAGAAAATAATTTCAGGATGTTTTTCTAAGCCCAAGGGGTTTTGATTTACAACAAATTTTTCTTCAATAGAAGATAAAGGGGTTTTTCATCAAAAATTTGCAAGAATAAATCATCTTCCTTTTTTACACCATCCACTTGACTCTTCATCTTACATTACCTTTTCATTTTTCATGCCTTATACTAATTTTCACTGTTTGAGCCATATCAGTCTCTTCCTATTCACCAAGTAAGTTCAAGAGTCCTTTGACACTTGACATTGCATAATAAATACAAATGTATTTTCATTTTCTCACAATGAGCTAGGGGAGTGTTACATGAGTTTGTAACTGTTTATGAACCTTTAGAATTTTTCAAAAAAAATCATTTGCTTCGACATGGACCCTTAGGCTTCCTTAAGAGACTGGGAATTTGTACATTAACATGTATTTTTGAACTCAAACAACTTCTCTATTTTGAACTAACAAAAATGAGTTTACTCTAAGGTAAAGGATCCACTTACTTGTTAGAGCATGCTGGAACAAGATCATAAGCCTTCAACTGATCTCCAAGATAGCATAGGACTTTGAGACAAAACAGTTTTAGAGAAACATTGACATTGACAAATATATTACAGTTTCTTGACTAATTCATCCATACTGTCAACTGTGACAGTGAACCTGCTATGCAAAATTTACCTTTCATGTAAGAGTAAAAATCTTCCCACATTCCTTGATTCCTCTATCAGCCTTTGGAGGCTTGACATGAATATTTCGATCACCTTTCATACTAAAATTGTATTTGGAAAGTGCTTCTATACTGGTTCATCACTATTACAAGTGACTTTGACTATCAAGACATTACAAGTGCTCTTTTAAACTGGTTAGACCAAAAACGAGCTGCTTGAAAGGTTGAAGGAGCTTCTATTTCGAGATTAAGAAAGAAATTACACTAAAAAATACCCAACTCAGACCTTGCACACTGTCCCAATAGGATTCAAAAAATATATCAACAATTTCTCACTGTGCACTTGATGTAAGCAAAAAATTTATTTTGGAAATAATTCATGCCTTCAACATAGAGGCCTTCACAAGTTTTCAAGGATTTTTCGTTGGATAAATTATGAGATTCAACCAAAAAGGGTTTCAAACCCTATAACCAGGTTATGGAGCAACTGTGCATACCCGAGACCACATTAAATTGTTTTTCAAGCTCAAATCATGATGGAATTTGAAATTCCCAACTACTGATGCTTTGTGAGACCAACTTCCAACTTTCCGAAACAATTAAACACCATGAAATGGCTTCACTTGCTCCCAGCAATAGGGAATAATAATGTACAGTGTGATACAAACCCTGATAATGTCTTCTAGATCAAAGTAAGATGATTCTAGGTCTGTAATAGTGCATGGTGAGGCTCGAGTAAATTATTTATAATCCTTGGGTCATATTGTAATAGTCACCAACACCTTTTAGAGAAATTATTTTTCTTTGAATGTAGACTCTGTCGTTTGCAAAATCATACATGGTTCCTTCAAGCATAAAATTTTAACCTTACTCGCTTCTCCATGTTTTAGGGATCTAAAGCTAAGAAGACCAAATGAGCACGTGAAGACACATTTTGTTACAACCTATAGTCACTTGAAGAAATGCATTTAGGCTTGTATCATAAACACTGGTGGCTCCAACTACATGCCTTGCTTCCATCTGGTATAGTTGGGGTCAAAATTTTGACTTGGAAAAGTTTTTCTAGCCTTTTGAGGAGTGAACATAGTTGCACCAATGATTTAGAGTTGGGAAACTTATGTTTAGCCTATAAAATCAAGAAGAAGCCCTGGAGAGAGAGCAAAGATTAGAAGAAGAATGCACATATTTGTCTTAAAACTTGTCCATTTCACCTAAAAAAATTTAATGATGCTTAAATATTGAAATCCTATACAAATATTCCTTCTATGATTTATTTGAAGGAAGCAATTTATTTTTTTCTTGAGTGCTAAGAAGTAAGGCAACTTATTATAAACTTTTCAAAAAGCTTCTTTTAGAGAAACTAGCATAACTTTCACATACCATATCAAAACTTGATAAAATTTTACATGAAGCACTACAAGACATCCCTCTTCACATTAAATGTGTTGGTTAGCCATAGGTATTCTTGTACCTCTCAGACCTATCTCATTTGCATCAACCTACACTGTAAGTTCTCAAAGTCAACCTTGAATAGCTTTTGAATTTTTCCTCCAGGAGATAAAATAAATCTTGTTTTATCTAACACATTCCCTAGAAAATATTTATAGGCTGCTCCCATGCTTATATTACCTTCCCATGACCTATACCATCCTTTCACACCTCATCAGGCTCCAGAAATAGGCCTAAAACAACCAGTTTCAACTGCAGTCTTCCACCAAATGACATGGAACACATTGTAAGAGTTATACCAAAAGTAAAAGTGGAGTACATTAGACCATCCTCATTATACATATGTCATATTTTATTATAATAATTTTGTACCCCAATGGCAACTCAGCTTACTAGTACACGTATATGGGAAAAAGTGGAAAGTGGACTGAAAAGGAAAATTCCAAGTTGAATCAGGTCTTTAAAATGGTGGTAATGGAATTAGTAAGTCCTTTAGATCAAAATCATATAATTTTTGCCCTCTGAACTCAATGTCTTGCTCCGAACCCAAAAAATTTGAGATTGATGACATCACCATTCCAAAAAGTTTGGACGGGGTTTTGTAGGCTTGATGTTCCTTTATCCCTTTTTCCCTTGGTGCAAGGGGACATGAAAGATACAAAAATGCACTCCCCCATCAAGTGTTATGTTGTGTCACTTAAAGTGACAACTTAAAGTGGTTAAAACATGGTATAAACTCGCCTTAAGTTGGATTTTGACCACTTTTCATGACATATAGACCCATGGTGACCATTTGAATGTGTGATGTCCCTAAATACCTTTATCCCAAATTATAAGGGGGCATGTGGGACACAAAAATGCACTCTGTAGTGCCCATTTAAACAACCACTTGAGACCTAAGAAATAACCTAGGGTTAGCTAGAAAATTATAGGATATTTTTTTATTAGAAGTATCTACATTCAGGTTGCCAAACATCAGTTTTCACTAACAGGTTTCGGAACAAATCCTATTTACCAAAACACAAGTTTCCTTTATTAACTTATATCAAGTTCACAAGGTTCAAAATTTAGGGTTATATGCTTTAGTTAGGTTCAGGGAGTAGTTTACCCCCATACCTGCTCTCTAACAAGGCTCAGAGTTTTAACTAGATTTTTCTCTTACTTAACACTTCTAAAATTTCCCTAAACCATTCCCAATGGATAGGAAATTTTCTCACCTTTCCGGTGATATAAGGAAGTCCTCCTAACTCCTTGTAGAACTCAAGATATGAGTGAGCAGAGTTCCTAGAGAAAATTTTCCCTAGAGGGACACATGGCAGTTTGGCGGGTCGCGGGGCGGCATAGGGAAATTTTCCAACGCAAAGTGAATGGAAAAAAGCATTCCACTCCCCCACAGGTCCCCGGGAGGACACGTGTTGAGTCCTGGCACCGAGTGAAAGAGGAGAAGGGAAGGGCGGAGCGGCGGGTTGATTTGGAGACCAAGAGGAAGAAGGGGACACGCAAGCCCGCGCGCCCATCAGAGAAGGAAAGGCTGAGGGAGGAGGCGGAGTTGCGGGCCGCGGGAGGAATATAAGAAATTTTCCCATGGACCAAAACTCAAAACAACAAAGGGTTCTCGCCCCACCCGTTTCCACCCCCAAAGTGCCACGTGGCACTTTCTCATTAGTTGCGTGCGACGGGGCCACAATGAAAATTTTCCCAAAAATTTTCAAAGGGATAAAAAGTTAAAATGAACCACCTCCGCCTCAGCCCCTATAGGACACGTGTCGCCCTCGGATTGGCTGTGGGTTGGCTGAGGGAAAATGAAAATATTTCCCAAGCAAAAATTTCAAAAACATAAGTTTCAATTTTCAGTCCGCCCTTCCACCATGCCACGTGGCAACATGTGATTGGCTGCAGGCTGGAGGGTTTGCAGAGTAAAATGGGAAAATTTTCCCAAGGCAAATTTTCAAAGGGGTATGTTTTTAAATTTGGTCCGCCCCTCCTAGGGTGCCACGTGGCAGTCCCCGATTGGTTGCGGGATGGTGGGGGCCACAGACCTTTTTGGGAAATTTTTCCAAAGTCCAAATTTAAATTTTTCTATAGTTAGATTAAATCTTTTTTTTTTTAATGCCAAATTGAAGTAAAACTTCAAATGGCCATAACTAGGACTTTGGGCCATTTGGGAAAACTAGGACTTTTCGGAAAGCTCTCGATGCCCTCTTTGTACAGGGATCATCAATTTTGGAAATTGATGAAGTTTGAGGGGTAAATTTAATGAAAACAATATGCAAAGTTTTAATTAGTGAACTGGCAGTTTTCAAATTCTCAATTCGGTTAAATTAGAACTCCTCCTTCGCTCAACATGTCGAACAGACATGGAGGATCAGTCTAGGGAGGGTTTAGAGTGTTTTAGGGAAGTTGATTTGTCCAATTTGTTCAAGGTTGCATTTTTCCAGTAATAGACGGAAAACGACTGTGCAAGTTCCCAATTTGATTTTACACGGTCTCGAAGGTTCATTCTTAAATGTTGAGGTCAATTTAAATCCTTTAAGTATTACTAGGTCTGAATTTCCAAAGTTTGAACTACTCATTTTTATTAAAATGTGCATTGCCAGAATGAAGTTTAAAACAGTGAATTGTTTCTCTTAAATTTGTTTATCAATTTTGTCTTTTGAAGGTGCATATGATCCCTAAACTAGTCAAATACATTTAATTAAAACCAATCAACCATTCAATAATAATTTTGCAAGGTCTTATTTCTAAATGCAACTCATTCCAAGAGAACAATATATTGTCTTTTATTTCATACGCATGCTTCTTTTCCAAACAACAAATTACAATCTTTAACAACAATTTCAAATCTAATACTCAATGCAAACTTGAGGAGAAGATGCAATCTTTTATTGATTCAACAACTACATCTCTACAACTTATCATTTTTCCATTTTGATTTGGTTTCAAAATATAAAATACAATACATATAATATCATTTACATTTCTCTTCCTAAAACAGATGACAATTATAAATCTCCTTTACATTTCTCAATCCAATTTCAATCTTACATTGCCAACACAAGTGTCTTCACATTGCAAACATTATACAACTCATCCACTCATGGTGGGAAAGGTTACAATAAACTT